>CAWVNO010001830.1:0-149977 GCA_963930645.1 Salticus scenicus
ATAACATAGATTGCAGATCAGTCACATTACACACTTTCAAAATGTTAAATGTTTGAATTTACAGTTGAAAGCAGCAAAATTATTAGTATGAAACAGAGATTTTCATATTCTGATGTTTGCATTGAGATTATATTCAGATACGGTCCAAGTAAGCACTACCACGGCCTTACTAGATCACTCTTCGGCGCCAACGTCGTAAGTGGCCGTAACAAAACTGCAAAGATCAATGCATGCTGTGGAATAAAGTAGATGGCGCTCGCTGCCAACCCTGAAAATCAGTTTGTGTTATCGATTCCAATTGTAAACAAATGTGAAAATAAGCATTGTATCTTGTAAAATGGTGTACTATTGTGTACCTTGCTATTTTCAATTTTATCAAGAAGGGGTAGGGATCGGTCTCCTCTTAATTTGTTTCCTTTAAAAAAATTGTTAAATAATTTTTTTTCTTTCTTTCTGGTCCTTATTTCATTTCTTTCATGCAAGACAAAAACTTGAAGAAGAGTATATGTTATTTAGAAGAAAACGACTAATATCATTTATTATTTTTCAATGAATTAGTTTAAATTATTGCCACAATTATTTTTATGATTCATATATTTTTGAGTATCGGAAGACTGCATTTTAAATTTAATTAAATCAATTTAAATGCTCTGCAAACGGAAAAAACTTATGCAGCTTCATATACAAAACTAAGTTAGTTCTGCCGTGGTGACGTTGTGCGCCGACCCTAACTTCCAATGCATTTGATTTCAGAAAAATCGTCAATTGTTATGGCCGCTCTCACGATGTTGGTGCCGAGGAGTGATCTAGTAGGGCCATGGCGCTACCAGTGCAACAAGGAAGAAGTCCAAATAGCCTCCACACTAATTGCACCGATAGTTTGAATAGCGGCCTAATCAAAAACAGGAATAATTTCTTTTTCTTTTAAATATATAACTTTTAGATTTGCAATACTAAATACTGAGGCAAAAAAAAATTAGTTTTCTTTTTTAGAATTTTTATCGACATTTTGATCAATACATGAAAAAAACATATTGATACTTAGATCTGTAAAATTATATGAAAATCCATAAACTTTACTGACAATACATAAAAGTCAGCATTATGCTGTGCCAAGGTCAAAGTAACTCGAATATTACGGTTTATGGGTGAAGAAGAAAAAAGCGTATGTGTAAAAAAGGTCATCAGTGACGATTTATAGGTTTTTAGATTATCGATGTTTCACTGTAAAAATATTACCCTAAATTTCAAAAATTAAAAATTTTTTCAGAGAGAGTTCAAGGAAGAGGAGGGTGTTAGTAACCTATGCCTGATATGAAGAGACTCAAAAGCATATTTTTTTTTTTAAACATATATTTAAATACGCCTCTCTTTAAATTTTAAAAATCAATATCATATGCAAATGCTTCCTATTCTTCATATATTTAATAAGTATAATAAATTATAATTAACAAATTTTAAAGTCACAAATTGCGTATAGTTATGCTATTTCATATGTGATTACTATATGTTTACATCTGTAATGATAAGTAACTTTTGTATTGAATAGCACTATTTTTGTCTGTAGAATTATCAATTGATGACCTCTTTCAACGTAAATACAAAAAAAAAAAAAACATAATAATAATAATAATAACAGTTACATGCAGCATGAAAGCTCAGTGTTTGCTGTGTTATTTTTACCAACAAATCTGAAAAAAAAAGTATCAGGCAATAACACATAGTTGATGAACAAAGTAAATACTTTCCTAAGTTGTTGTTTTTAAAAATTAGAATATTTTTTAGTATCTAAAAAGTTATTACAAATTTTACATACTATAGAGTGAATTTAGGTAATAACATGAATATCTACTTAAATATTACAAGAAAAAGGTATTTTTACTGAAATATGTACATTTTCCACTTTACTGAATTAATGTCAGCACTCATACAACATATAACTGATATGAATATATCAAAGCAGATTTAACTTATCGCTCACATTACAATACTTATGAAAAGCAAACTTAGTCTTTCTAATATTTTAATTTCTAATATCGCCGTTCTTAGTACTACGATTATATTTAACATGCGTAAATAAAGCAAACAGTGTTGATTAAATAATAAAACAAAAACAGTAGATCAATTCAAACTTGTCATATTATCATTCGGAATATTGATATTTGAGAAAATTAAAATAATGGCAAGCAAAATAATACGAAGTCTTATATTAATTTGTTTACAAAAGGAAAAAATAAATTGCTTATTCTACTTAAGCCTACATTGCGGAAAGAATTCTTCCACGCTGTAATCAAATTTAACGTTACATAAATTTAAATAGGCTATGATAAAAATAAAAATAAAAAAATGCTACGATATATATAAAGAAATCAATTAAATATTACTTATCTTTTATAGCAAAAGTTTGGGTAAAGTACATCCATAGAAGGAACAGAGAACGTGAGGCCCATATTAGTAGATTGTTTATTTACAATTCTAAGCCACGATGGCGGCTTGTCTCTGATTGGCTGAATCGCAATTGCCATTCTTCGGTGTGATGCTTATCAATATTGGTAAATTTTTTCCGGTGCACTCCCAAAATTTAAAGCATTAATTGTCAGTTTTCTATACTTTATAAATTTAATAAAAAGAAAAATATGAGCTAAAACCCTAAATATAAAAACTTTTATGAACTTTCAATTTTGCATTACAGATATTGGCCATTATTGATAAAAAATGATCAATAAACGGCGTAATTCGCCAACGTTGGGAAATATATCTATGCTACAGGGCTTGTTCCAATCACAAAAAGCAAATTAATGCATCTTGCTGCTTAACTTTGGTACATTGCATTTGATATTTGCAAGCATTAACAAGGAAAAAAATGGTTCATTGTGATGTGATATCTACCTTGTCATGATTGGAAGAAGCTTGCGTAGCAAATTAGCACATCTTACTGCCACATAGCACATCATGTTGCTTCTACATAAGCTGCCTACATAGCATTTGAAGCTGGTAAGCATAAACAAGCACACAATTGTTCATTGTGGTACCTACCTTGTCATGATTGGAAGAAGCTTGTGCAGCAAATTAGCACTTCTTACTGGCATATAGCATGCCATGCTATTTTCTACCTAAGCTGCCTACTTAGCATATTACGCTGGCAAGCAAAAAAAAAGCATGTAATAGTTTATTAAGGTAGATACCTTGCTTTGATTGAAAGAAGCTTGTGTAACAAGTTAGCACTTCTTACTGGGATATAGCATACCATGCTATTTCTACTTAAGCTGCCTATATAGCACATTATGTTGGCAAGCATAAAAAAGTATATAATAGCTTGTTAAGTTACATACCTTGCCATGATTGGAAGAAGCTTGTGCAGCAAGTTAGCACTTCTTACTGGGATATACCATGTCATGCTATTTCTGCCTAAGCTGCCTACATAGCATATTATGCTAGCAAGCATAAAAAAGTATATAATAGCTTGTTAAGGTACATACCTTGCCATGATTGGAAGAAGCTTGTGCACCTAGTTAGCATTTCTTACTGGGATATAGCATGCCATGCTATTTCTGCCTAAGCTGCCTACATAGCATATTATGCTAGCAAGCATAAAAAAGTATATAATAGCTTGTTAAGGTACATGCCTTGCCATGATTGGAAGAAGCTTGTGCAGCTAGTTAGCACTTCTTACTGGGATATAGCATGCCATGCTATTTCTGCCTAAGCTGCCTACATAGCATATTATGCTAGCAAGCATAAAAAAGCATATAATAGTTTATTAAGGTACATACCTTGCCATGATTGGAAGAAGCTTGTGCAGCAAGTTAGCACTTCTTACTGGGATACAGCATGCCATGCTATTTCTACCTAAGCTACCTACATAGCATGTTATGCTGGCAAGCATGAAAAAGCATATAATAGCTTGTTAAGGTGCATACTTCTCCATGCTTTGGAAGAAGCTTAAACAACAAATAAGCATAAAATGCTTGTACATAGCTTGCCATGCTTTTGCTGTGTTAGCTAGCTAATATAGCATCCGATGCTGGCTAGCAATATAAAGCATATAATAGCATGAAAATCTAGCAGACATAGCAATACATAGCAATAACTAGCCTATTTTTGTTGCTGGTACTAGCATGAATTTTAACTTCGGGACGCTATCACACTTTTAAAAATTTGGCCCCATAGGCCATAATGTTAAAGAATTTTTCCTGATGTCACTTTTACAATGACATCAGGAAAAATTCTTTACAAAACTATAAGTGGAAAAATTCTTTACAAAACTATAAGTTGGTTTACAAAACTATAAGTGCTAGATTCACCAAAATCTATAGGGTTCGTACTATGGTGACTTACAATATACGTACCAACTTTCAGCTTATTCGAACAAAGAGTTTAGACGCTAGCGTGTTCACTCACAGACACACACACATACATACATCAATCATCGTAAAAATGGTGGAAACGGATTCAGGGCACCTCGAAACGTATAGAAACATCAAAATCTCAAATTCGGATTTTTGACATGATGACAATACTTAGCTAAGACATTGAAATTTGTCTGATTCAGAGATCTTTGCATATAAATAGTATACAAGTATACCCCCACATTCAGATGTCCGCTGTTAAAGATCCTTAACTAAAGATTTTTAACACAAAGTTAAAGATTTTTCCTTAAAAAGCAATTCAGACCGGCCAAGAATAAGGATCCTTAACGCCTACGTCACGATTTCGGACTATTTCGGCTTTCTTTACTTCCGATTTCATCTTCGGTAATCTTCGGGCTCTAATATCGATTATATGACTGATAAGCCAATCAGAATACAGAATCGCATAAAAATATCGAATAATACGAATAAATCTCAAATTCGAATACTAGTTTGTTGTTATTTTGTACTCACCGTAATTATAGACGAAAATTGTAGAAAAAGAAAAGTTTTCATCATACTTCTATTATAATTACATTTTTATCTATAATATACAATTAATTTTTTATTCAGATGCACTTAATTTAAAATAAAACCTTATACTTTAATAAATAGTTATTTAAAAAAAAATAATAATAATCTAGTGTGTTGTTGAAATTGAAAGGTTGAAGTTTTAATAAGTATTCAGAAATGATTTCATTTAAATTTTCCTTATTTAAAAAAATAGCTTTATATTTTGTAAATGGAAGAAGGAATACATGGATTGCATATTAAATTCAGTGAACAAATATTTTAACTGAATAATGCTGGATATTTACTTTATTCAGTTGTCTTTTATGTGTTTTAATTTACTAATTTGCATATTAAACTTATTTTTGCCAAAATTCAAAATTTGTAATGATTTTCATTTATTTGCTTATTATCGTATTTATTTTTAAATAAAATTACAGTAGTAGCGTTGGTTTACAATTTTCTTTGCAATGAAAACATTGCAACTTAATGTAAAGTTTTGCAGAAAGAAAAAAAAAGTTATCAATTTTTCCAAGCTCATTTATTAAATTAACAAAGTATGATAGTGTCGAAATGTCCACCTTCCAAAATTTAACTTTTAGGTATTTGATTAATAAGCATAAAATTTAAATATAGCATTCACTTCAACAATCCACACTATTGCTCATGTTATATTTCGCATAGCTGTTTCATGGGCAAATAAAAAAGCTGAATTTGCAACTTAAGTTAAAATTTTATCTTTTTTAATGATTCAAATAAGACAGGTTATATAAATATATATGAACAAATTTCTGCATGGTAGGAATAAATATTATGCATACATAAATTCTATGTTTGCATGAAAACAAGACAAAACTGAATACTATCACCTTGCTATGCATAATTTCAAAATGTATAAAATTTCATATCGGAGCAATCACTATTACATACGTATCAGTAGCGTCTCATGAATGACATTTTGGATATGCTCCCCTCGGGTAGTTAGAAACAATACATTAAAACGGGTATTTAATCATTTTTTTGCTTATTTCGAGAAACAATGCAGATATGACGACATTTCAGCTACTTTAAATTAAATGAAAATCTGCCGTTTGACTGAGGATAATTAGTTGTTTTAGGTGGCTTTTATTTTCGCTTCTGTTTCTTTTTTAAAACTGTCGTCATAGTATCTGTAAATAAGATTAATTCTAGATTTTAGTGTTTTAAATGTTTTTTTTTGAGGTTTAAAACTCAATTTTTTCAGTGTATTTTATGTTTTTTAATTATTTTAGAAAGAAAAAAAAAAGGAGAGAAGGGAGGCATGATAGTCATTGCTACAGTATAGATTTTTCATGCATTTTCTGCACTTCATATTACATGTAAGATTTTTTTAATCATGAACCATGATTTAGGGGCATTCAGTGATTATTGTTATTACTAGCAAGAGTAGCGAGCTTCGCCCGGTAGCGGGTCAGTTTTTTATAAATGAAATACTACGTTGCACGCGTGTATTCCTTCACCATCCTTATGATTTCTCAAAATTCCATGTTATTATTTCTAAACTTTCATTCTTAAAAAAAGGAATTGAAAAAGAAATCATTTAGAATCGGGTAAAAACACACCAGGTCCTTACTGCCTTCGGCAGCACAGACCCATGTGCGCTATACGCACATGTGTGAAGATATACATGCACTGCACGCACATATTTCTTCTTAAGTCAAACTTTTAATCTTAAGAAAAGAAAATTTTAAAAATCCTTTATCATCGGGTAAAAAGTTGGACCAGGTCCCCACTGCCTTCGACAGCACAGACCCGTGTGTGCTGCGCGTGCCTATTCCTTCCCCACCCTTCCAGCCCCTCCTAATTAACCTACATATACCAATTTTGAACGGTCTAACTCAATTAGCTGAGATACAAAAGAAAAACTAATCAGGAAACCTCAAAACATGTAAATGGGGTGAAATCTCGAATTCTACTTTCGATAATATAAAAGTACTTTAAAATATCTTTCGAATGATGTATTAAAAAAAAAAAAAATTAATCATATTTAGAATCTGAAATATTTAAATTTTAAAATATTACAGCGCCATCTGGTGGGAGAAATTTCTGTAATTTACTGTTCGATTTCAAATAAACAAAGCTTTCAAATGATGTATTACTTATGAAATTATTTTAATTAGTAGCTGAGATACAAAAAAAAAAAAAAAAAAAGATTCAGGACTCCTCAAAACGTGTAAATCAGGTGAAATCTCGAATTCCACTTTTGATAATATAAAAGTACTTTAAAATATGTTTTGAATGACGTATTAAAAAAAATGTAATCATGATTAGAATTTGAAATATTGAAATTTTAAAATATTACAGCGCCATCTGGTGGAGGAATTTTCTGTAATGTACTGTTCGATTCCAATTCAACAAAGCTTTCAAATGATGTATTATTATTTTAAGTAGTAGTTCAGATACAAAAGGAAACCTAATCAGGAGACCTCAAAACGTGTAAGTCTGGTGAAATCTCAAATTCCACATTCTATAATATAAAAGTACTTTAAAATATCTTTCGAATGATGTATCAAAAAAAAAAAATAATAATAATAATAATTAATCATAATTAGAATCTGAAATATTGAAATTTTTAAATATTACAACGTCATCTGGCGGTAGAAATTTCTGTGATCTACTGTTCAATTCAAAATAAACAAAGCTTTCAAATGATGTATTATGAAATTATTTTAATTAGTAGCTGAGATACAAAAGAAAACCTAATCAGGACACCTTAAAACATGTAAATCACATGAAATCTCAAATTCCATTGCATATGGTACTCGATTAATTTAAGGCGACAGAGATTTGTGGCGTCTACTCTTGAAATTCAATTCAAATAAGTTTTAAAATGACATATTACTTTTAAAATTATGTAAATTAGAAGCTGAGATACAAAAATGATAAAACGATTTATGTCTGACTTTTTCATGTTTTTCTCCAAAACTTACGTAATTCTGGGCTAAATACTGTTAAAAATCAATCCATAGTATGAAATGTGAACGGAGTATCAGAATTCGAAACTCTGCAAAATATAAAAGAATAAAAGCATTCTGGATTTTCTGTCATTTACTCTGAAACAACCGTTCCTTTTATACATTTTTGCCTCCCCCCCCCCTTTCCATCCCTTCTAATTATTTTACACTTGAAAATATCCGCAATCGATTTATCTTGCCTTAAAACGTAATAATACCAATTTCAAATGCTGTAACTCATTTTTATTTTTTTGCCCCTTCGCCTCCTCAAGCCCTTCCTAATAATTCTACATTTTCAAAAATATTCACAATTGAATTATCAGGCATTAAAACCAAATATTATGAAATTTCAACGGCATATCTCAATTTAAAATACTGCAAAATCTAAAACAAAACTTAATCTTACATTGTGTTTTGGTCACATGAGACGTGATAAATATAATTCCCAATAAAAATGTAATTTTTTTGTTTATTCACATAGTTTCAAGAAAATTGAACAGTAGCTTAAAATATGCTGTCTAGACTGAATATTAATTCAAATGTAACGTGAATAAAAGTTTCAAGATTGCAATTTTCTCTTCCTTCACTATAAAACACGTGACATCTTAATCGGTTATAATCATTTTCTTTTTCATCTTAGACAGTAGTCTGGCATTTGAAATGATGTTGCCACAAAAAAATTATACTTTAGTTAATTTAAAAAAATCTGATTGTTGTACTGATAAGCCGCTTGCACTCTTAGATTCAGAAAAATTGCCCCTTTCATTTGATACTAAATTTGTAACGATCAGACTAATATTTCTAATTTATTTCTCACGTTTTCTTTTGATTAGACATGAGTCGACATTTTAATTAATATCACCACAATTAAAATTTTTAAATTCTGTTTTCAGGAGGACCTTGGAAAGGCTCCAGAGCATTCGTATGTCAATTCTTGTACTTATGCGTTCAATAGGGACTGAACATATAGAAGAACAGACAGACAGACAAACCTTTCCTTTTATTATTATAGATTATCGCAGATCGATGGTTCAGCCATTTGTTTTAAAGGTATTGGTGAGCTCTTTTGAAAGATACCCAGCATGAAAATTTACTCCCCTCAAGAGGGGACTTCTCCCCCAAGGAGGGGGGGAAGAGGCGAGGCTCTTACATACACAAAAATTTTTCCCCAGTTGAATATCTCAATAACAAAAAATATATATTCGTTTCATTTGGTTTAGTGCAGTCTATAGATGTTAAACTCTACTTACCAGCAATTTCCCGCATAGACGTAATGTATTGAATACTTTTGAGTGTCCCTGTACACAAACCATTTGCTTCATCTCAACGAAAAGCTTACAGAAGCATCCCTATATGCTACACATTTAGAATCCCAAGTTTGGAATTTCTGCTACTATTTGTTCTTGAGATATGCTGATAGCAGACACACAGACCATTCGCTAAAAACATGATTTTCGTATTCAGGGCACCTCAGAACATGTAAATATAACAAAAACTCACGTTCGAAAATTTGGCCCTAAAACAATACTTTCTCGACCCTATGGGTAAGACAAAGTAAAAATATGTTAAAATACTCACTTATAACCTTTTATGAAAAATAGCTTTAGAAATATAATAATAATGTAGTACATACATATGCGTATATATATATATATATATATATATATATATATATATATATATATATATATATTTTCTTTATCAAAGGTTTTACCGAATATTTTAAAATCTTTATCTGTTATTTAGTATTTTTGTTTGGATGTAGCATTAGTTTTGTACCAAGGAGAAATTCTTCACAATCGACAACAAAACAAAATCATTAATAAATATATATATATATTTTCTTCCTTTTACAATTATATTCTTTTGTAATTGCAATACATGACACACCTGTTAAATATATATAGTATATATCCCAGTGGCAGAAAGTTTTGTAGCTGTCTGCGACAGGTTTTGAAATTTCATAATCTGTCTGCAAAATAAAATTTGCATGTAATCAGGGGTGAAAATGGCTTACACTCAAAAAGCCTGAAAGATGTTGGAGTGTGTGTGGTGGGGGGAAAGGGGGGGGGGTTAACATCAGTTGATCTCGTGCAACAATACACGAATACAATTTTACTGCAGAACAATATAGTAACAATTGTGTGTATTCATCCAATTCATCTCATTCAACTAAATATTTTATAGCAATGTTTGACACAACACAATACAAATATTTATAAATAATAAAAGTATTATTTTTAGTTTCGATACAGAAATTTTTTTTAAGTGAATTGTTATTCGAAAGTTGCAGACAAATTTTTTTTTGTCAGTGCAGACAAAAACTGTCAGCAAGACGTTTTTCTGTGTCCGCGACCATGTCGCCGTGTTTCTGCCACTGGGGTATATATACACACATGAATTTCAAATTGAAATAACTAATACACAGAGTAAGTTATATTTTAAATATGCAAAGCAAAAATAAAAAGAATAATTCAGAACATGTGAGCCAACTTTTATAATTACATAATTTTATAAAAATGCAGAATACATATCTTTATTTATTTACTTTGATTTTAATCAACACTGAATTATAAACATTCTTCTTTTAAATGCCAGCAAGTAGTCATCTTGGATGGCATGGTAGTAAAACATTACATGCCTTCCAAAATTATACTAGCTAGCATGAATATCCAAGTTGAATAATGCTTCCTCCACGTATGAAAGTTATTCAGATATTCATACATACAGTAATTACAAAATTTAAAATAGAAAGCATACTAGGAAATAAAGAGACTTTAAGTATGCAAACCGATCCCTAAATAAATATATGAATACAAAAAATAAAAAGCACAACTCAGAATATGTCAGCAAATTTATATAATTAATTACACATTTTTAAAATGCCGAATGGAATACATACCTTAATTAGCTCTTCTATAATAAGTAAACAGTAGCTACAGTCAAATGGATACTTTCTATATTTCACACTTCCATCTCTGATTTAAGGCCAGCACATTCTTCATTTTAAAGCCAGCAAGTAGTCATCTTGCAAGGCATAAAGTAATAAAATTTAATACCTTGCAAAATTCTACCAGCTAGTGTGACTGATGATATTCTCAACAACTTCCTCTGGCTCAGGTAGCATCTTCTTCTATTCTAATCAGTTTCTTTTCCATACCGCCATATGTGATTTAATGAATATTATTTTAAAAAATTCTATTTATTTCTTCTGAGACTGTCTTAAATAAGTGTTAGTATAAACTTTTATTATTAACTATACAAATTAAATTATGCTTAATAATTTTTATAGTCATGAAATTCATAGTATAATAAAAATATTTATCATAGATAACTACATAAAAATATATTCACGTATCTCTTACAAACTTATAATAAATCTTATTAATAAGTGTTTTCATAAAAGATATCAAATTTTCGTATCTGTAATTTAATAACCCTCACTTCACTTATTTTGGAATTAGAAACATATTAAACAGATGAAAATTGCATCATAACAAAATTTTGAATATTTGTATATATATGAATTCAAAAATTTTAAGTGAAAATCTACATAGTGTGGGAAAGTATACTTCGTTTAACAAATATAAACTTACCACCATTATCATGATAATTAAAAAGTGATATGTTTTCAGGTCTTTTTATCTTTTCTCAAAAAAAAAAAACCTGTTCAAGTGGTTATTCACTGCAGAAATATCACCCAATAAAATCAGTCACACGTTAAATTTATACGTTACAAAAGATGGAAGATTAAACGTAAACAATAAAAAAAAAACAGTTGCACTTCGGGAGTGCTGACAGAAATGAAAACGTGAACAATAACGTGTGTATTTCTTGAATCGTCAGGAAATATTTTATTGTGTAGGAAATACTTTTAAAAGAAGTGTTTTTTTATTCATTAATATAAACTGCTACTACAAAAATTATATTACAATTTTATTTAATGCGCTAACTGCAATAGAGACAGTGTCCGGAGATGAGAGAAGTCGTGTAGAGCCGCACCAGATTATAAAAACGTGAGAAAATGGCGGCTTTGGCCTTTCTCACGATTTTGTGAGGTCTAACTAGAATAGAGACAGTGGCCGGAGATGAGAGAAGTCGTGTAAAGCCGCACCAGATTGTAAAAACGTGAGAAAAATGGCGGCTTTGGCCTTTATCACGGTTTTGTGAGGTCTAACTGCAATAGAGACAGTGTACGGAGATGAGAGAAGTCGTGTAGAGGCGCACCAGATTGTAAAAACGTGAGAAAAATGGAGTCTTTGGCATTTATCACGGTTTTGTGAGGTCTAACTGCAATAGAGACAGTGCACGGAGATGAGAGAAGTCGTGTAGAGCCGCACCAGATTGTAAAAACGTGAGAAAAATGGCGGCTTTGGCCTTTCTCACTGTTTTGTGAGGTCAAACTGCAATAGAGGCAGTGTCCGGAGATGAGAGAAGTCGTGTAGAGCCGCACCAGATTGTAAAAACGTGAGAAAAATGGAGTCTTTGGCATTTATCACGGCTCTGTGAGGTCTAACTGCAACGTTTCCGGCTGCAATCTTTAAGAGACAGTGTCCGGAGATGAGAGAAGTCGTGTAGAGCCGCACCAGATTTTAAAAACGTGAGAAAAATGGCGGCTTTGGTCTTTATCACAGTTCTGTGAGGTCTAACTGCAACGTTTCCGTCTGCAATCTTTAAGAGACAGTGTCCGGAGAGGTGAGAAGTCGTGTAGAGCCGCACCAGATTGTAAAAACGTGAGAAAAATGGAGTCTTTGGCCTTTATCACGGTTCTGTGAGGTCTAACTGCAACGTTTCCGGCTGCAATCTTTAGGAGACAGTGTCCGGAGTTGAGTGAAGTCGTGTAGGGCCGCACCAGATTGTAGAAAACGTAAGAAAAATGGCGGCTTTGGCCTTTCTCACGGTTTTGTGAGGTCTAACTGCAATAGAGAAAGTATCCGGAGATGAGAGAAGTCGTGTAGAGCCGCACCAGATTGTAAAAACGTGAGAGAAATTGCGGCTTTGGCCATTCTCACGGTTTTGTGAGGTCTAACTGCAATAGAGACAGTGCCCGGAGAGGCGAGAAGTCGTGTAGAGCCGCACCAGATTTTAAAAACGTGAGAAAATGGCAGTTTTGGGCTTTCTCACGATTTTGTGAGGTCTAACTGCAATAGAGACAGTGCCCGGAGATGAGAGAAGTCGTGTAGAGCCGCACCAGATTTTAAAACAATATACAGTATATAATTATTAACACTTCACATTAGCAAGTTAATTGTATGATACATTATTTGTATCATACAAGGATGGAAAGCGTTTGCTAACGATGATGCGAATTCAATGATTTTTGTTCACCCAAAAGTTTTCACTTCAAATGGAAAGCGTCAGCTGACGATGACGGGAATTCAAAGATTTTTGTTCACCCGAAAGTGCTCAACGCGCCTAAAGAAGTTTTCACTTCAATAATATTATTGTATCATAGGGTCTTAACTGAAGCAATACCTTATAATAATGATCATCTTATGAAACTGACTATCTAAATAACCATGCTCTTTAATAATAATAAGTAAACAGTAGCTACAGTCAAATGGATACTTTCTATATTTCATACTTCCATGAAACAGATTAAACGTAAACAATGATAATCTTTTTGCATCATAGGATCTTAACTGAAGCAATATCTTATAATAATGAGCATGTTATTATGAAAATGACTATTTAAATAACCATGCTCCTTAATAATAATAAGTAAACGATACCTACAGTTAAATGAATACTTTCTATATTTCATACTTTTATGAAACCGATTAAACGTAAACAATTTTATTGCCTGAAGCAATGTCTTATAATAATGAGCACGTTATTACAAAATTGACTATTTAAATAGCCATGCGGTTTCATCCTATTATACGGTACCAGTAGCCCATCAAAAGAAATTAAAAATGAAATTGTTTTTGAACGGAATGACAAGTATTTAAACTACAGATGAACCTTTTAACTATAGATAAGCCTTGTTCGTGTTCACAGTGCATACGAAAAAATCAAAATTATTTTATTAAGGCAGTACAAATGCATGTATAATATCTCATACAGAAGGACAGTATAAGTAAGGACTTGAGAAAAAATACTTTATTACTTACTTTATTCGAAAAAAAAAAGCAATGATAAAAATAATGCAAAATCACCACACACAGAAAAACAAGATGGCTGCCGATCTTTAAGTTTAAGGAGAGGTGTAGAGCTATCTTTAAGAATTTAAGGATCCTTAAAGTTAAAGATCTTTAAACGGACATCTGAATTTCTATTTTAAGGAAAGTCGGAAATAAAGATTGTTTACATTTCGATTGACCAATGAAAATGCATCTTTTTAAAGATCTTTAGTTAAGGATCCTTAACAGCGGACATCTGAATGTGTGGCTTAAAAAATAGAAAATAGCTGTGAATGTTATGATTTTGCAAATTTAAAAGCAGTCGAAAAAGTGAAGGAAAGAAAACTGCACATACGTTTTCGTTGGCAACTTTATTATTGTTTACAAACTTGATTGTCAAAAGCAATTTATATTAAGAAGCAAGTGCTAAATATTAAGAAAATAAAGTTTGAAAATATGCATAAAATAAAAACATTTTTTTTTTCATTTTAAGGCATTTTGTATTATTTAAACCAAGCAACGTTAAATATTTAATGATTTCATACTGCTATTTCAGAATTACTGTTTGTAATTTTAACTTGTACTTGAATATGAATATGTTTCACAAAACATATTTTTAAACATTATAAAAAATAATTTTTATTTCTTAGAAGAATAGCTGTGAATGTTTTGAGGATAATTTTGTGAATTCAACAACAATAGAAAGTGAAGATTATGAAAACTTCCCATACTGACCTGCTAAGGTTGAGTTCACGATACACAGCCTGGGCGAGCACGGGCTTGCCCATGTTAACCCACACCGTTCACAGATGGCATCACGTGATCATTTGCGGGTTACCCATGCGTGCCCAAGGCGTTCACAGCTGGTGAATGGGTAGCCCGGGCTTTGCACACTCAACACAGAAAAATTTTGTGGGGAAAGTGGTCACGTGATGGGTAAAATGCATGTTGTTTGTCAACATCGTAATACCTGATGAGAATTACAATTTTTATTCGTTGTATTAGAATGTTATACCTCACTTATATTAAGTTATTTTTTCTTACCAACTTTATCCCTTGAAAATTTCAGCAACACATGTGTATTTCAACAGACGTAGAAAAATTTATTTCATAAAATTTTAAATATAAGAATATTTTCATAATATACACCTTTACAGTAATTAATCTATATTTAATCATTTGTTTTAAAAAGAAAATATTTTTATAATCTAGATTTCATTTATATGAACTGTGCGTTAAATAATGATGAGCAGTTTGAATTATTCTTTCAAATTAATATTTATGTTTCTTTTTATACATTTTCACAAATTATTTTGATGATACAGGTATGAAACTTTTCAGGGGCTACCCCTGTATTCAGGGTTTTTGAAAAAAATGCTATAATTGAACTTCATGCTGAATTATTGTTGTATTTTAGAGATTTCTCATTTCGGATATTTTATTTACCTTGTAATGTATTAAAAATCCTCTAAATATCACTTATGATAAGTGACTACTTGTACTATTAATAATAGCCATAAGATATTAAGTTTGCCATTGCCTTTCATTCTACATTCATGTAGCAGTTTTAGGAGGGTTTTGCATATCAAATAGTTTCACCCGCTGATTCTATTACAAATGGTTTAGATTGATTGCATAAATATTTTTTCATTTTTATGCTATTAAATTCATTTGATTTTAATCAGAGTTTATCACTGAATCTTAGCAGTTTTAGTTTTCTTCTGTTCCATTGTTTGTACTAGTCTAAAAGATTTTGTAAAGATGAAACATACTTATAAATGTTTACAATTTTCACTATATTTTGATAAAAAGTATTAATATAAGTCAAATACAAAGAGTAGCTGTGAAGGTGGGGGTTTAAGCGCACCCAAATTGCGCTGGCGCTGGCGCAGGTGGGGTTCAAGTGCACCCAGATTGCGCTGGTGCAGGTGGGGTTCAAGTGCACCCAAAACGCGCTGGTACTGGTTCTAGCGCACCTGGGGTTCTAGCGCATCCAATACGCGTCGGTGATATTCTCCCCGCCGTGGTGGAGTTCTAATGCACCCAATGCGTTGGTTGTGGGTGATGGATGAGGATGACAAAGATGGTAAATGGGACAGGTGAAATGAGTAACTGGATTGGGGAAAATTTGATTTGTTAAATTTATTGTGTAAGAGGATGGATTTAGATTATTTTCCGATTTGTGAGGTGTGCAATATGTCATCTCACTAACGAGGTGATAAGAGTTTTATTGAAACGGACTCTGAAATATTTTGGAGATCATTTATTTTGGTTCATTTATTTCCAATTTAGAAACAGAATATATTGAACTTAGAAAATATTTTTAGAATGATTTTGATGTTGCCATCTGTTGGTGATTGTTACCAGTAAAAAGTTAAAATGAACTGTACTTATCGAAAAGTGATTAAATTTACTTTTATTTGGAAAACTTAAAAATAATAAAAATAAAAATTTCTTTTACTGTGATCATTAATTTTTAATGTGAAGTTGAAATAAAACTTAATAAATAAATGAATAAATAAATTCTTTTATACAATAAAAAATCAATTTTATTTAATCATTTTATACAAGTTTCTACAATTTCATATGCGTTTTTGAATTAAAAAAAGGAAACATAATTTTTTACATAAATTGAGATACATTATAAGAGTAAGTTACATAATTTCATTAAATTAACAGTCAAACAATGTTATTTAACAATATTATTTACTGAAACCAATATAAAACATAAGATAAAACTAAATTTTGTAATGTCTATATGCAAGAGATTCCACTCCATCATCCAATATATATCTTTTGTCATCAAAACTGCTTAGTGCAATTTTGTTTGTTTTTACGCTATATAGCTCATGCTTAAAACTTTGTATTCTAGATTGAAATCCTCTCGATCTAACAGATTCGAATAAACTTTTTTTTATAATGTTCATGTTTCACATGTTTTTTGATAAATGTTTTTGTTACACCTTTTGCCGTTTTCTTTTCACAGTCCTTGGTTAATATGGAATACATTTTTGAGCGCAAGCCGACAAATTCTAGAATGCACTCTGAATTTGTTTCATCTTTGAAACATCCAATCTTTTCTTAAAATATAAATTCATTCCTTACATTACCTTTGAATAAACTTTACCCGCTACAACACTTAGAATTTTGTAGAATAATCTTATTGATTATTTGATACACAATATGGGATTATAATAACTTTTAATAATAGACATTTTCAGTAGATTTTTACAACTTCAGAAAATCAAAAGTTTTTAGGTATAAATTGGAACTTTTTCGAATAATCCTTCACATATTAGACTAATGATCACTCAGTTCAATGTATTTTTTATCTAAAGTTTAACCATTTTTTCTGTAACTCCCTTCCATTTCTTTAGTGTAAACCCGTGAAATGTTTCTAATAAATTCAGAAATAGGGTCGTAAAAATAAGAATTTGGCATGATTTTTAATAAATTTTAGGATATATCTACAAAAATTTTAGAGTGTTTGGCGATAATTCAGATTTGGTGAGAAACACCTAGTATTAATTTCGAGTGGAGTAAAATTTTGTCACATGCTAACTTATTTTTGCGGAGTGAAGACATCTGTTTTTTAACCTGAATTCAGTACTACATAATAATTATTTTTTCAAGATGGATGTCAGAACAGATATCATTTTGTTAAACGCATTTACTCATATATTCAATAGATCACACATTCGCAATTCAGAACTAGAAATTATTAACCAGCTTAAATTTCGAATGAATGAATTTATCAATTCAGAAATTAGCAATCAACTTTATGAAAATGTTGATATGTTATCCGAGGAAAATTTTTACACCTGTTTAGATATTGTCTTAAAAGAAATAATAAAAAATGAAATTAATTGGGACAAAGTTGTAATTTACTTAGTATTTTCAAGTGAGCTTATGGCAAAGCGCTTTAAGAGATCTGGAGACGTTATCATACTTTGGATAAAAATTTTTAATATCTTCCAGAAGTATTTAGGTAACTGCATTATTGATAATCAGGAATGTATAAAAGTTAAAGAAGTAAAGAAATCATTTTTTCAAAGAATGTGGAGTTTTATCACTCGATCATAATATGAAAATTGTAAAAATATTATCTGCTATGTTGAATTATGTTCAGTTCAATCTGTATAAGAACAATGTTCAAGAAAAATGTATGTAATGTGAAATTGAAAGAAAATAAAAGAACTTTAAATGGGAATTTTGTTTAAGAAAAAATTATTTGAAGTAAAATTCATCTTTAAAAAATAAATAAATTAAAATAAAAATAAGTTGATCAATGTAAAAAACTGAAAAATTCACTGTTTGAAAAGAAGTCTTGATAAGTTTAAGAAAATATCGTAACATATTGTATTATATTTTACATAAGAGAGTGAAGCTATCATTTTTCAGAAGTTACTTTACTGCAAAAAATAGCTGATGTCAAAAATTTCTCTACCTAAAACAGTTATACTTTAGATATAACTTTTTGGAATCTTCTTATCACTGTCATCGAACATATGTGTATACTTAAAAATTTTTACAAAGTGGTATTTAATTATAAATTTTCTTTAAAATTTCTTACACTCGTTAAAATATTGTAAGTATTTTTATTTAAAGTTTTATGTTATACTAGAAATCTTCCAACATTCTTAGAATAATATAAGTTTTCGAACAGAGTGATAATTAGAAATTACCATTTTTTTTTTTTTAGTTTTTAACGCAATCTGGAATCGAACTTGGCACATCTCTAATGTCAGCGTTTGATTTTTTGTAATTCATTCCCAACAATAGTTATTTTAAGGTATATTTGCTAAGAATTATTTAACAATCTGTGTCAAATAAAGACTTCCCAACTTCATTTATTACTACTTTTCATCCCTTTACCATAGTGAAATGGTCCATGTCAATGCTACATTCACTCAGTTTTTCTTTTCCAGATACCAAGTTTGTAAATGATGAACGCTAATTTTGAAAAAATTCAGAGCTGAAAAAATATTAATATATGTTTTATTAAATACATTCATGTTCACAGATGCATACTTAAGTTTTCTAAAGTGTATTTAAACATACTAAAAAAATATTTTAACCAAGTATTATCGATTACAAACATATGTATATAAACTGAAAATGTTTTTGTACAAAGTATTTTAGAAATTTAGATAACCTGTTCTTGAATAAAAATATAAGAAACTTATTTTCACAATGATAAGATTATAAATGTAAGATAAAATCACAAAATTACCAGCTTAAGAGGTTGTAGGTATTCGAAAAAATCACAAAGTCAACAATTTTGGTGTTAACAACACATCTTATTTTACAAAGTGCTAAGTTTTTTAGACATTTAGTTTGAAGTTTTTCAGACATATGCTTATAAACTGAAATTTTTTTTTAATGAAAAATTTTTTACACAAAGTATTTTAGAAAAAATATCATCTCAGAAATTAATTAACTTATTTTTAGAATAAAAATATATGAAACTTATTTTTTCTAATGATAAGAATGAAAATGTGAGATAAAAACTCATTCTTACCAATTTAAGAGACTGCAAGTATTTAAAAAATTAGGAAGTATGCGATTTTAATGTTTCACATGTGTTAATAACGCATCTTAGTTTACAAAGTACTAAGTTTTTAAAAGTCATTTGGTTTGAAGTTTTTCACACATATGCTTATAAACGAACCTTTTGTAAATGAAAAATTTTTACACAAATTATTTTAATACAAATTCTATTTCAGAAAAATTAACTTTTTCTTTTTAGATTGAAAATGTAAGATAAAAATCTAACACTTATCAAATTTAGAAGCTGCAGATGTATGATGAAATCATGAACTTGAAACTTTAAGTATTAACAACCTACCTTCTTTGAAAATACTAAACCACAAGTTTCGACAAATCTATAATGAACTGTTAAAAAACATAGAATATTTTTTCCCTAAAATGTTTAACGTAGATGCTACATCCATAAAAATACAGAGTGAAAGTGTACAAATTATCTGTTTAGACATGTTGATAAACTAGAATTTTCCACAAGATTCGAGTATTATATCAAGGTATGGGATAATATTTGGCTAAATTTCCACTAATATTGGCGATAGTTATAAAAATTTGGCATGAAATAAGAGAATTTGGCGTAAATTCTTAAGTAAAACTGATGAACGAAGAAAAAATTTGAATTAGTTACAATCTTTTCTCGCTGTAGAGTTGTCTAAGTTCTCATACTTAGTAGTTTTTAAAGTCTTACTTTTAGAGTGATTTTTTATACTTCGCTAAACTGAAGTACAAAAGGAATAATACTTTACCATCTGAGGAGACACACGTTTCCGTTCAACAAACCCCTTCATCAAGTTTTGAGGATGAGAAGTTATCTAAACTTTTTATTTGTCCAACTTGTAAGAAGCCATTTTTAAAAAAAATCCTATCTTACTAGACATGTCAGGGTTCACAATGATATTAAACCTAATATTTGTTACGTGTGTGAGAAAGGATTTGTTACTTTACATCGTTTAAAAAGACATATGGAAACCCATAGAAAAATTTCCATAAGATACAAATGTGAATATTGTATTGAAAATTTCAATCGCAAGTGTGATTTATTTAAACATAAGAGATTATTTCATCAAAAAGTCTTACCTGAACATCTATGTATTATTTGTAAAGATGCTTTTAAACACAAGTATGAATTGGAAAAACACAAGAGGGTGCATTATCGTAAACCTGAGTATCTATGTGAGGAATGTTCTATAACCTTTACAACAAAACATGCTTTTTCAAACCATAAGCGAAAAAGTCATAAAAAGACTTTACATACATACTGTTGTGACGAATGTACTGATACTTTTTCAAACAAACGACATTTTTTAAAACATAAAAGAAATATGCATAAAAAATCTTCAATGCAAACTAGATGTGATGAATGCAGTGAAACTTTTCAGTGTAAGTATGAATTATTGCAACATAAGAGAAAGAATCATCTTAAAGACTTTAACATGCTTAGAAATTGTAATGAACGAAGCACTAACAATGAATTATCAACAGTTAATAATGACAGTGAGAATCTGGACTTGTTAAATTTTTTGGATAATTTTCACATTGAATGTGTGAATGGTGTTTTTGACTTACATTCCAACAACTTTCAGAATGAAAATATAGACTTAGACTTAAAAAAATTTTTGAGCAATTCGAATGTGGAATATACAAGTGGAAATAATATTGATGATTTATCTACCAAAGATGAAAATAAGGACTTAAATAATTTTAACCTGATACAAACTGATTTACCTCTAGTAAACTATGATAATGAAAGTCTGAACTTGTTAAATTTTTCGTATAACTTTAATCCCAATTGCTTGAATGTTTTTTCTGCTAACAACGAAAATATGAATTCGAATAATTTTAGTGCGAAGGAAAATGAGTTAGTGACAGATAACTTTAACAATGAAAATCTAGACTTGCTAAATTTTTTGAATAACTTTAATACTGAATGTATGAACGATATCCCAACAATATAGATTTGCTGTCTTGTATTATTGTGAATGAATTTCAAATAAAAAGATTTTAATGAAAATGGTTTGTTTTAATTTTTATAACAAAATCACCCTTTTTATAATATTTTTCTATTAGAATACAAACTGAAGTGTCATCTTTTTTTTTTTTTTTTTTTTTTTAATAAAAACATGTAAAAAGTTTACTTGTGTATTAACGATATACTTTTTCATTACTGTAGTAGAATTGATTGAGTATTATATTTAAACACTAAGTAAAAATTATGCTCAATAGTAGTTTTATAAACTATCAAACTTTCATCGAAGAAGAAAAAACTTGTAAAATTGTTTTACCACTCAACTGTAAAGTACTTGTGAAAATCTTAAATGAATTTATCTTATTAACAATTTTCCTAAAAAACTAACTTATAAAAATTTTAGATATAATTATGAAGTTAGTATTTTCCTAAGTGTCACGTTTGAATCTTACTTTGAATATGCATCATCAAAGTGTTTTGTACTTTAACTAAAATCACAATCTCTATTCCAAAGAGTGTAAAAATAATGTTATAGTAACTACTTAAACTTTTATATATAGATACTTTCACGATTGTATTTTAAATTTTTTATTTTTAGAATACAGAAAATTTTTTGTAAGAATTGTGAAAGCTTAATTTTAGAAGTTTGTGAAATTTCACAAAATTTTTTAAACATTTTTATCAAATGCTTTCTTTATGTCACATCACTTAGAAAAATGTAACTGTTTTTTAACAGAATTACTACCACAAAACATTAAGTTAGAAAATTTCTAGATAAAACTTATAAGATACGAAAAACCATATGTGAAGTAATAACAAAAGGTGTATATGCTTTCAAGTTTAGACATGGTTCAACAAGCTTGAGGAGACACTAAAACCTGTAGCTGACGTCATAACCCCTGTGGCGTAACTTTTTCCTACCACTACGTCACAATTGTATAATTTAACAAAAAGTACTTATGTCAACCCACAATTCCTATCTTGTATTATTTTACTTTGTGTATAAAATGAATGATCTGTAAAAAAACTTGTCGTTTTTATACACTTTGAAGTAAAAATTTTCTCCATAAACATCAAATTATATTTTACAAGTATGAATTGATATGTATTTGTTTTAAATACCACTAAGTTACATTATACCAAAGTATAATTTCTAATATTTAAACCATTCCCACTTTACAAAAATTAACTTGTATGCATTTCTAAGTCTTTAATAAAAATCTTTAACTTTTTTTTATCTCAAAGACTTTAAACTATTCGAGATATCTGCAACTTAGTCAAAATTTAAGATTTTCTTAACATATGATATTCCACATTGTTCTGCAAATAGTATTGGATTGCACTTAAGCTGCAGATATCTCGAATAGTTTAAAGTCTTTGAGATAAAAAAAGTTAAAGATTTTTATTAAAGACATAGAAATGCATACAAGTTAATTTTTGTAAAGTGGGAATGGTTTAAATATTAGAAATTATACTTTGGTAAAATGTAACTTAGTGGAATTTAAAACAAATACATATCAATTCATACTTGTAAAATATAATTTGATGTTTATGGAGAAAATTTTTACTTCAAAGTGTATAAAAACGACAAGTTTTTTTACAGATCATTCATTTTATACACAAAGTAAAATAATACAAGATAGGAATTGTGGGTTGACATAAGTACTTTTTGTTAAATTATACAATTGTGACGTAGTGGTAGGGAAAAGTTACGCCACAGGGGTTATGACGTCAGCTACAGGTTTTAGTGTCTCCTCAAGCTTGTTGAACCATGTCTAAACTTGAAAGCATATACACCTTTTGTTATTACTTCACATATGGTTTTTCGTATCTTATAAGTTTTATCTAGAAATTTTCTAACTTAATGTTTTGTGGTAGTAATTCTGTTAAAAAACAGTTACATTTTTCTAAGTGATGTGACATAAAGAAAGCATTTGATAAAAATGTTTAAAAAATTTTGTGAAATTTCACAAACTTCTAAAATTAAGCTTTCACAATTCTTACAAAAAATTTTCTGTATTCTAAAAATAAAAAATTTAAAATACAATCGTGAAAGTATCTATATATAAAAGTTTAAGTAGTTACTATAACATTATTTTTACACTCTTTGGAATAGAGATTGTGATTTTAGTTAAAGTACAAAACACTTTGATGATGCATATTCAAAGTAAGATTCAAACGTGACACTTAGGAAAATACTAACTTCATAATTATATCTAAAATTTTTATAAGTTAGTTTTTTAGGAAAATTGTTAATAAGATAAATTCATTTAAGATTTTCACAAGTACTTTACAGTTGAGTGGTAAAACAATTTTACAAGTTTTTTCTTCTTCGATGAAAGTTTGATAGTTTATAAAACTACTATTGAGCATAATTTTTACTTAGTGTTTAAATATAATACTCAATCAATTCTACTACAGTAATGAAAAAGTATATCGTTAATACACAAGTAAACTTTTTACATGTTTTTATTAAAAAAAAAAAAAAAAAAAAAAGATGACACTTCAGTTTGTATTCTAATAGAAAAATATTATAAAAAGGGTGATTTTGTTATAAAAATTAAAACAAACCATTTTCATTAAAATCTTTTTATTTGAAATTCATTCACAATAATACAAGACAGCAAATCTATATTGTTGGGATATCGTTCATACATTCAGTATTAAAGTTATTCAAAAAATTTAGCAAGTCTAGATTTTCATTGTTAAAGTTATCTGTCACTAACTCATTTTCCTTCGCACTAAAATTATTCGAATTCATATTTTCGTTGTTAGCAGAAAAAACATTCAAGCAATTGGGATTAAAGTTATACGAAAAATTTAACAAGTTCAGACTTTCATTATCATAGTTTACTAGAGGTAAATCAGTTTGTATCAGGTTAAAATTATTTAAGTCCTTATTTTCATCTTTGGTAGATAAATCATCAATATTATTTCCACTTGTATATTCCACATTCGAATTGCTCAAAAATTTTTTTAAGTCTAAGTCTATATTTTCATTCTGAAAGTTGTTGGAATGTAAGTCAAAAACACCATTCACACATTCAATGTGAAAATTATCCAAAAAATTTAACAAGTCCAGATTCTCACTGTCATTATTAACTGTTGATAATTCATTGTTAGTGCTTCGTTCATTACAATTTCTAAGCATGTTAAAGTCTTTAAGATGATTCTTTCTCTTATGTTGCAATAATTCATACTTACACTGAAAAGTTTCACTGCATTCATCACATCTAGTTTGCATTGAAGATTTTTTATGCATATTTCTTTTATGTTTTAAAAAATGTCGTTTGTTTGAAAAAGTATCAGTACATTCGTCACAACAGTATGTATGTAAAGTCTTTTTATGACTTTTTCGCTTATGGTTTGAAAAAGCATGTTTTGTTGTAAAGGTTATAGAACATTCCTCACATAGATACTCAGGTTTACGATAATGCACCCTCTTGTGTTTTTCCAATTCATACTTGTGTTTAAAAGCATCTTTACAAATAATACATAGATGTTCAGGTAAGACTTTTTGATGAAATAATCTCTTATGTTTAAATAAATCACACTTGCGATTGAAATTTTCAATACAATATTCACATTTGTATCTTATGGAAATTTTTCTATGGGTTTCCATATGTCTTTTTAAACGATGTAAAGTAACAAATCCTTTCTCACACACGTAACAAATATTAGGTTTAATATCATTGTGAACCCTGACATGTCTAGTAAGATAGGATTTTTTTAAAAATGGCTTCTTACAAGTTGGACAAATAAAAAGTTTAGATAACTTCTCATCCTCAAAACTTGATGAAGGGGTTTGTTGAACGGAAACGTGTGTCTCCTCAGATGGTAAAGTATTATTCCTTTTGTACTTCAGTTTAGCGAAGTATAAAAAATCACTCTAAAAGTAAGACTTTAAAAACTACTAAGTATGAGAACTTAGACAACTCTACAGCGAGAAAAGATTGTAACTAATTCAAATTTTTTCTTCGTTCATCAGTTTTACTTAAGAATTTACGCCAAATTCTCTTATTTCATGCCAAATTTTTATAACTATCGCCAATATTAGTGGAAATTTAGCCAAATATTATCCCATACCTTGATATAATACTCGAATCTTGTGGAAAATTCTAGTTTATCAACATGTCTAAACAGATAATTTGTACACTTTCACTCTGTATTTTTATGGATGTAGCATCTACGTTAAACATTTTAGGGAAAAAATATTCTATGTTTTTTAACAGTTCATTATAGATTTGTCGAAACTTGTGGTTTAGTATTTTCAAAGAAGGTAGGTTGTTAATACTTAAAGTTTCAAGTTCATGATTTCATCATACATCTGCAGCTTCTAAATTTGATAAGTGTTAGATTTTTATCTTACATTTTCAATCTAAAAAGAAAAAGTTAATTTTTCTGAAATAGAATTTGTATTAAAATAATTTGTGTAAAAATTTTTCATTTACAAAAGGTTCGTTTATAAGCATATGTGTGAAAAACTTCAAACCAAATGACTTTTAAAAACTTAGTACTTTGTAAACTAAGATGCGTTATTAACACATGTGAAACATTAAAATCGCATACTTCCTAATTTTTTAAATACTTGCAGTCTCTTAAATTGGTAAGAATGAGTTTTTATCTCACATTTTCATTCTTATCATTAGAAAAAATAAGTTTCATATATTTTTATTCTAAAAATAAGTTAATTAATTTCTGAGATGATATTTTTTCTAAAATACTTTGTGTAAAAAATTTTTCATTAAAAAAAAATTTCAGTTTATAAGCATATGTCTGAAAAACTTCAAACTAAATGTCTAAAAAACTTAGCACTTTGTAAAATAAGATGTGTTGTTAACACCAAAATTGTTGACTTTGTGATTTTTTCGAATACCTACAACCTCTTAAGCTGGTAATTTTGTGATTTTATCTTACATTTATAATCTTATCATTGTGAAAATAAGTTTCTTATATTTTTATTCAAGAACAGGTTATCTAAATTTCTAAAATACTTTGTACAAAAACATTTTCAGTTTATATACATATGTTTGTAATCGATAATACTTGGTTAAAATATTTTTTTAGTATGTTTAAATACACTTTAGAAAACTTAAGTATGCATCTGTGAACATGAATGTATTTAATAAAACATATATTAATATTTTTTCAGCTCTGAATTTTTTCAAAATTAGCGTTCATCATTTACAAACTTGGTATCTGGAAAAGAAAAACTGAGTGAATGTAGCATTGACATGGACCATTTCACTATGGTAAAGGGATGAAAAGTAGTAATAAATGAAGTTGGGAAGTCTTTATTTGACACAGATTGTTAAATAATTCTTAGCAAATATACCTTAAAATAACTATTGTTGGGAATGAATTACAAAAAATCAAACGCTGACATTAGAGATGTGCCAAGTTCGATTCCAGATTGCGTTAAAAACTAAAAAAAAAAAAAATGGTAATTTCTAATTATCACTCTGTTCGAAAACTTATATTATTCTAAGAATGTTGGAAGATTTCTAGTATAACATAAAACTTTAAATAAAAATACTTACAATATTTTAACGAGTGTAAGAAATTTTAAAGAAAATTTATAATTAAATACCACTTTGTAAAAATTTTTAAGTATACACATATGTTCGATGACAGTGATAAGAAGATTCCAAAAAGTTATATCTAAAGTATAACTGTTTTAGGTAGAGAAATTTTTGACATCAGCTATTTTTTGCAGTAAAGTAACTTCTGAAAAATGATAGCTTCACTCTCTTATGTAAAATATAATACAATATGTTACGATATTTTCTTAAACTTATCAAGACTTCTTTTCAAACAGTGAATTTTTCAGTTTTTTACATTGATCAACTTATTTTTATTTTAATTTATTTATTTTTTAAAGATGAATTTTACTTCAAATAATTTTTTCTTAAACAAAATTCCCATTTAAAGTTCTTTTATTTTCTTTCAATTTCACATTACATACATTTTTCTTGAACATTGTTCTTATACAGATTGAACTGAACATAATTCAACATAGCAGATAATATTTTTACAATTTTCATATTATGATCGAGTGATAAAACTCCACATTCTTTGAAAAAATGATTTCTTTACTTCTTTAACTTTTATACATTCCTGATTATCAATAATGCAGTTACCTAAATACTTCTGGAAGATATTAAAAATTTTTATCCAAAGTATGATAACGTCTCCAGATCTCTTAAAGCGCTTTGCCATAAGCTCACTTGAAAATACTAAGTAAATTACAACTTTGTCCCAATTAATTTCATTTTTTATTATTTCTTTTAAGACAATATCTAAACAGGTGTAAAAATTTTCCTCGGATAACATATCAACATTTTCATAAAGTTGATTGCTAATTTCTGAATTGATAAATTCATTCATTCGAAATTTAAGCTGGTTAATAATTTCTAGTTCTGAATTGCGAATGTGTGATCTATTGAATATATGAGTAAATGCGTTTAACAAAATGATATCTGTTCTGACATCCATCTTGAAAAAATAATTATTATGTAGTACTGAATTCAGGTTAAAAAACAGATGTCTTCACTCCGCAAAAATAAGTTAGCATGTGACAAAATTTTACTCCACTCGAAATTAATACTAGGTGTTTCTCACCAAATCTGAATTATCGCCAAACACTCTAAAATTTTTGTAGATATATCCTAAAATTTATTAAAAATCATGCCAAATTCTTATTTTTACGACCCTATTTCTGAATTTATTAGAAACATTTCACGGGTTTACACTAAAGAAATGGAAGGGAGTTACAGAAAAAATGGTTAAACTTTAGATAAAAAATACATTGAACTGAGTGATCATTAGTCTAATATGTGAAGGATTATTCGAAAAAGTTCCAATTTATACCTAAAAACTTTTCATTTTCTGAAGTTGTAAAAATCTACTGAAAATGTCTATTATTAAAAGTTATTATAATCCCATATTGTGTATCAAATAATCAATAAGATTATTCTACAAAATTCTAAGTGTTGTAGCGGGTAAAGTTTATTCAAAGGTAATGTAAGGAATGAATTTATATTTTAAGAAAAGATTGGATGTTTCAAAGATGAAACAAATTCAGAGTGCATTCTAGAATTTGTCGGCTTGCGCTCAAAAATGTATTCCATATTAACCAAGGACTGTGAAAAGAAAACGGCAAAAGGTGTAACAAAAACATTTATCAAAAAACATGTGAAACATGAACATTATAAAAAAAAGTTTATTCGAATCTGTTAGATCGAGAGGATTTCAATCTAGAATACAAAGTTTTAAGCATGAGCTATATAGCGTAAAAACAAACAAAATTGCACTAAGCAGTTTTGATGACAAAAGATATATATTGGATGATGGAGTGGAATCTCTTGCATATAGACATTACAAAATTTAGTTTTATCTTATGTTTTATATTGGTTTCAGTAAATAATATTGTTAAATAACATTGTTTGACTGTTAATTTAATGAAATTATGTAACTTACTCTTATAATGTATCTCAATTTATGTAAAAAATTATGTTTCCTTTTTTTAATTCAAAAACGCATATGAAATTGTAGAAACTTGTATAAAATGATTAAATAAAATTGATTTTTTATTGTATAAAAGAATTTATTTATTCATTTATTTATTAAGTTTTATTTCAACTTCACATTAAAAATTAATGATCACAGTAAAAGAAATTTTTATTTTTATTATTTTTAAGTTTTCCAAATAAAAGTAAATTTAATCACTTTTCGATAAGTACAGTTCATTTTAACTTTTTACTGGTAACAATCACCAACAGATGGCAACATCAAAATCATTCTAAAAATATTTTCTAAGTTCAATATATTCTGTTTCTAAATTGGAAATAAATGAACCAAAATAAATGATCTCCAAAATATTTCAGAGTCCGTTTCAATAAAACTCTTATCACCTCGTTAGTGAGATGACATATTGCACACCTCACAAATCGGAAAATAATCTAAATCCATCCTCTTACACAATAAATTTAACAAATCAAATTTTCCCCAATCCAGTTACTCATTTCACCTGTCCCATTTACCATCTTTGTCATCCTCATCCATCACCCACAACCAACGCATTGGGTGCATTAGAACTCCACCACGGCGGGGAGAATATCACCGACGCGTATTGGATGCGCTAGAACCCCAGGTGCGCTAGAACCAGTACCAGCGCGTTTTGGGTGCACTTGAACCCCACCTGCGCCAGCGCAATCTGGGTGCACTTGAACCCCACCTGCGCCAGCGCCAGCGCAATTTGGGTGCGCTTAAACCCCCACCTTCACAGCTACTACAAAGAAATGCTGATAAGTCATTTGATGTCAGCAATGATATTTTTCCTGAATATATTTCTTAAAATTTATTTGTGTTAAGTGAAACTGCATTCAATGTGCTTGTTATTATTCAATACTGCAATGATTGTAAATGATATCTCTTTATATTTTAAAATAAAACGACATATCACATGTCATTTTTTGAAGGTAATTTTAAAGCTTTGAAGCATTGAGTAATATTTTACACAAGGTTGTTATAGACTAAATCACTAAATGTCAAATTTGTTTCCTAGCATAGCAATTTTACTTTCGGATGTGTTTAGTTACTGACTATATGATACAATTTGCCAACTAGTAAACAGTCATATTTGGGAGATACAAGTGAATGGTTGCCGTAATCATAGGCCTGATGTATAGTGTGTTGTGCTAATGTATTTATGCTTAATTGTATGGTAACCTCTCAATAAAGAAAGTTATTTTCACTTTAGTAGAAAGAAGGCAGGGTTGGCTTGATTTTATCCGACCCAATAAAACCCACCTGAAAAAACTGAAGTGTTTTTTTCAAAGTCCTTATTTAAAATTCCACTTTTATCTAACTTATGATAAACATATAAAACAAATATTATGTACATTAATAGAACATCTACAAAGAATTTTCAGTAATATTGGAGGTTCTCAAACTGCTCTGTAGAAAAAAAAAACTCCCATGGAAAAAAATTATAATTATCTTATTAAAACATAATAAAAAATTACCTATACAAAAGCAAGAAAATCTAGTATGTTGTGGCCACCACATGACTTTCTTCTATATTTTCATAAACAAATTCACTCAATAAAAATAATTTATTAAAATTATTATTTAAAAAAATTATCTTCCATGATAATGCTGACGATTTCCATACTACAGAAGAAGTATAACATAAAATATCCAAAAAATGTGGAATTTATTCTCAATATTAGATAAAAAAAAATTTTTTTGATTAAAAATAAAAAAAAATTTATAACTTCTTTATTTTAAATTATCGCAGATCGATGGTTCAACCATTCGTTTTAAAGGTATTGGCGAGTTCTTTTGAAAGATACCCATCATGAAAATTTACTCCCCTCGAGGGGAACTTCACCCACAGGAGGGGAAGCAAAGCTCCTACATACACAATTTTTTTTTCCAATTTTTACCGAAAGTTGATAGGCACTAATTTATGTCAATGTGTAACTACATACCAATTTGTATGAAATTCTGTGCAGTAGTACCTGAGACACAGTCACCACAAAATTCTGTCACACACACAGACAGACATTTTCTAAAAAGGGTCAAATCATGTTCTACAGCTCTCAAAACATGTAAATCCATCAAAACTCCGAAGTTGAAAATTTTTACGAATCCAACACTTTCTTCTATTGAATATAGAAGAAAGTAAAAAGTTGTTTATTAATATAAAGAAAATTGTGAGACTCGAGGAATATAAAAAAAAAAAATTAAAAAAAAAAAAAAAAAAAAAAAACGTCTTGAAAACTGTTGTGCACGTGTGTTAAGTAACGTAGAGGGGCAATAATTAAAAATATTTTATGAGAATTTATTGACTATGAAAATTTTAATAAAGCAACACTAAATAATTATTAAAATCCAGTTTTTTGTTGTAAAGGGCAGATAAACAGAATTTTAGAATAACAACTATATAATTAAAAAAAAATTTACTTTATAACTTAATCATAATAAGACTTTAGAAATTTTGATTTTAATGTATAATTTTTTTGTAATTATCTTATTATGAACTAGCCGCCTAAGGCGACCAGCTGGTTCACGATCCTTGAAAAATCAACCGATTTTCCGACTCTCGCTCAGTGGCACCTTTTCCCCATTTCAGGTCCTACAACAGCTTATTGATATATAGTGAAAGTAGCTTTATTAAAAAATTTAATCTCAGTAAATTCCTGCTCGGTAGCACCCTCTTCTCGTTTCAATATCTGAAACAGCCTGTTCGCTCATCCTGTTATGATCTTTGAAATTTCTGACTTTAGCAATGTCCCACTTGAAGGTGCCTTATCTCCATTTTAGAACTTACAACAGCTTCCTTGCTCATACTGCAAATAGCTTTGAAAATTTTAACTGTAGCAAATTTCTGCTCTGTGGCAACTAAGGCGCCGCTTTACGTTTCATGATTTGAAACTGCCTGTTCGCTCACCATGTAAAGGACCTTTGAAAATTGTGATCGTGGCAAATCTGCAACCTGGTTGGGCCTATGGTCTCCCAATCTTTTCCCAGTAAGTAATTCACTCATAATCAGAATTTGAGATATTGAATTATTAAAATGTCAAACCGTCCTCTGGCGACAAAGATTTGAAATATATTACTCTTCAATTTCAATTTAAATGACTTTTAAAATGATATTTTACCTATGAAATTATCTTAATTAGAAGCTGAGATACAAAGGTAATATAAGCATTGTTATAAAAAAAGTTGTATCTGATTTTTCTCTGAAACTTGCATCTGCGAGCTAAATAGTGTTAAAAATCCTCAATACGAAATGTGAGTGGAGTATTGGAATTCGAAAGCCTGCATCATAATTATAATTAGAGATACAGTAAGACCCCGCTTAACGCGGGGGATATGTTCCATCAAAGTAGAGCGTAATGCGAAACAGCGCTAAACAAGGCGTCCGTATAAAAATATAAATGCGTCCGTACAGCACCGCACTAAACAAGAAACACAACTACATTGTTTCGGATATGTTATTTGGAAACCTAGCTCTGCGCGCGCACAATTTCGGGGAATCCCCAGGATGAAATAAAAGAGCACTAATCCGAAACAGCGTTAAGCAGGGTCTTACTGTGTTGTAATAAAGGCTGTCTGGCTTTGAGTCCTTCTATACAAACTAATTTAATTTATGCTACATATTAGTTTTAACAGAAATCATCTTACGATTTCTCTGAAAACTGACTAACATATATATTTAATGGAATTCTAAAAATACATATATATGGATATGAAAACATGTACAAACTGACCAAAACCAAACTGATAAATACTTTTAAAACTCGTTAAAAATAACTAAATTATACTCTAATCTATTCTTAATATATTAAGAATAAACAATTTACACATTCAAAATTTTATTTTTTTTTCCTCCTTGAATTAGAAAATACATTAAAAAACAAGTCCTTCTGGTTCAATTGGAAGAATAGTTTTCTTTTTTTGGAATTGGTCACTATTTTTAAAGAAGGTGGTGATTAAACTTGATTAATGAACTCGGTTAAGATATATGTATGAGCTCGGCAAGGTCAATGAGTGTAACCTGGAATTGAACGTGGCACTTCTTGTCTACCAGAGAGAAGAATCTCTCCACTTAGAAATGTTTTTGTAGAAGAATTAGTTCAAGTATGTTAATATAATAAGAAAAACAAAATCATTGCTAAAATGCTTTTAAAATTCGAATAAACTAATAATAGGCAATAATTATGAAATATATATTTATGTATATAGATGAATAATGTAAATATGAATAGTTAAAATTATCCTGCACTCAAAGCTGGTTGACATGAGGTACCGGGTTCGAACCCAGGTCGGCCTAGTCGTTCTAAGTTTTTCATGGTTTTCTCCAAAACTTCCATAAATACGGACTAGGATCCATTAAAAAGACTCCATGTAATGCCTTCCCTCTCACGCCTAGGACGCTTGTGCAGTCAATCTATATATTAATTTGAAACATGTTTTTGTCTGTCTCCACTATATTGAGAGAACGGCTAGGTGTAAAAATTCGGTTGAGGTGTCTAAAAAAAGGTCTTGGTCTGTAGATGTGCTATGAAAAGAGAAAAATAAAAAAAAGTCAAACGTCCCAATTAATATACGAAAAATGCAATTTTTTAGAATGACGTCATTTTCGGAAATGCAACAATACAGTGAGTTAATCTGAATTTTTATTGCCTTATAAAAACAAAGTTCACATGTTATCATTTTATTTTTTAATTATTGTTCCTTTTTTACAGTGTGGCAATAGGAAAAAATATTTATTTATTTCGCCGTTTTTTCTCTTATTTCTTTATTTCATTTTTGGAAATGCAAAAATACAGCGAGTTAATCTGAATTTTTAGAATTTTTATTGCCTTAAGCCGCTATCAGACGAAAGACCGTATCTTCTGAAGTATAAGCTATTGCATCTCAAACCTGCCGAACGACACCCTTTCTCCGAATACAGGGTTGTTTTTCAGCATGAACAAAATCCACAAAATGTAAAGAGGGAATGCAATATTTGGCGATACATCGCTAAAAATAGATCCAGTAATGGAATGGAGATGATGTTTATTCTTTGCCTTTTGCTTCCTACGCTCTGATTGGAGGAGTTCAGCTAACAACTACAATATAAGATTTAAACAGTCGAAAATGCGTGAAAGAAGACTATACGATAGGCAAAAGTATCAAACGAAGGTATTTCGTCAGTTTTCCTCCTGAAAAACCGGTTTATGCTGAACTATAGGCTAATGCAGTTTATACGGTCTTTCGTCTGATAGCGGCTTTATAAAAGCAAAGTTCACGTGTTATCATTTTATTTTTTAATTATTGAGCCTTTTTTACAGTGTGGTAACAGGAAAGAATCTATATATTAATTTAAAACATGTTTTTGTCTGTCTCCACTACATTGAGAGAACTACTTGGTGTAAAAATTTGATGAGGTGTCTAAAAAAACGTCTTGGTCTGTAGATGTGCTATGAAAAGAGAAAAATTAAAAAAAAGCCGAACGGTTTCGGGGGAGGGGGGAAACGGGTTATAAACACGTTTACGAGCTTAACTAAGCTCCAAATTACTTCACGGTGAAGAAATTGTACCTTTTGGTACTAGAGTCGAATACTAAAAAATAACTTTCTGCAAATTTGGAATTTTCGATTTTAAAGGGGGAAAGTAGCTTTGGAGGAAGGGGGGAAATTAGTTTCAGAGGGAAATCCGTTCTAGACCCACACATGTAGCACCTCATTTTAAAGGTTTTGAAAATTCATGTTGATTGGAGATGTTTGTATACAATATAGGGCGCCCCCTGGTGGTGAAAATGGAACTAGGTGAATTTGAAGTAAGCCCTTTTTGCCGATAGTTCAGTGGTAGAAATAAATATGTCAGGTGCAAAACAAACATTCCGTCTTTCTTAACTCAGATGATTTAATGACTATTTACATGTAATTACATCTGATCTATATACATATATTACAAGTTGAAATATTTAGGATCTCCTATTTAGATCCTTCCTTTACCATTGCCTGCCACACACTTACTGAAAACAGTACATGTATCGCCGTGTCCTGACACACAGCGACCCCTGGGGGAGAGATTTCCGTAACACTCCCCACCGAACTCACATGAGTTCACCATCAATTTCCAAAAAAAATTACAATCATAACATATCAATTATTAAATCCACATATTGAAAAATAATTTTAACATCTGAATTACTATCAGTTAAAAATAAGAAAAATATAATGCTAAGCATTAACAGAAATTTACAAATAATATTCAAACCATCTAAATAAAATTTTCAGTAATCAAATAGCAATATATACATAAATAATAATCAAAATTATACATAAGATAACAATTTTTACTTATTCAGTTTATTATTAAGGATTAATTTCTAAATTATATACAAGTTGAACTGAGCGCTTAATGTTACCTTTAGGGGTTTTGATGAGAAGAGAACGAATTTTACCATCTCGTCCTGGATATACATTCAATATTCTACCCATCATCCATATGTTTCTAGGATAGCGCTCATCATTAATTAAAACCACATCATTTACTTTGAATGATGAAATCTTACCTGGTTGTGCAGATATATAAGCAGATCTAAGATTAAGCAAATACTCTTTTCTCCACCTGTTCCAAAAATGAGTTAAAAGAGTTTGCTGATATTTATATCTTTTTACCAAAGAATTTCTGCTTACAATTAATTCGTCTTTTTTAACCTTAGTTACAGGTAAAGAAATTAATCTTTTCCAAACTAGAAAGTGAGAAGGAGTGAGTGGGGAAGGTTCTGATGGCTCACTATACAGATACGTAATAGGTCTAGAATTAATCATTGCCTCAATTTCTAGAAAAACTGTATCTAATTCTTTAAGAGAAAGAGAAGATTTACCAATAATTTTCTTTAAACAAGTTTTAATTGTACGTATCTGCCTTTCCCAGAAGCCTCCCCACCAAGGACTCCTTTCAACGATAAATTTCCATTCTATACCTTTAGAGGCAAACAAGTTTTTTACCTCAGGGTTATCAATTTCACTCCACAATTTTTTTAGTTCACCTTTTGCCCTTTTAAAGGCTTTAGCATTATCACAATATATAACTGAACATAAACCTCTACGAGAAATAAAACGTCTTAAACCTAATAAAAATGAATCTGTACTCATATCAACAACTAATTCCAAATGTACAGCTCTTGTAACTGCACAGGTAAAAATAAGTAAATAACATTTTTTACAGTCAGTAGTAAAAAAGGGTCCAGCAAAGTCTATACCAGAAACATCAAAAGGGGGATGTTCCTGAATTCTGTCAGGAGGTAGAGGAGCTACCACCTGATTACCAGCTTTCACTGAAAAACGTCTACAGATCAAACAGTTTTTTAGGACTCTTTTTACGAACTGTCTACATTTAAGAATCCAGAATCGTTCTCTTAGGTGAGTTAAAGTAGCATCTACACCCAAATGGCCCATTTTTATATGAGCATCAAATATGAGTAATTCAACGAATTTATCATTGTTAGGAAGCAGCAGGGGGTGTTTGGCCTGCTCATCATTACTTGAAAATTGCAAGCGTCCTTTCAAACACAAAAAGTTATTTTGGTTAAGTTCGCAATTCAAATTGTAAATTCGTGAGTTTTTGTTTACAGTATCCTGGGAGAGAAGTTGCTGAATTTCACTCCCAAAATGCTCCTGTTGAATTGTCTTAATCCAAGAGTCAAAGGCTTCCTTAAGTTCCGAAGCACATATAGGTCCCCGGCATTTGGTGCCGTGACCAGGATTGGCATTGTGGGCAAACCTTTTTACCCAAGCTGTCACGCGCATAAGTCGAGACAAGTTACTGTATTTATTTACTTCAATGATCTTTAAGAGACAATAATGATTAGTAGAACACACATTATTTACTGCTACACCTCGTAGCTCTTTAGAAATTAATTGTTCAACATTACTGTCATCTGGTTGACAGATGTTAATTGGATCAGGCCATAAGTGAACGGGTTGAGACAACCAAGGAGGGCCCGTCCACCACAAAGAATTCGAAATAATATTTTTCGCTGATTCTCCCCTAGTAGTGAGATCTGCAGGGTTCTCTGATCCACTACAAAAATTCCAGCATTCAGGAAAGGAAAGTAATTGCACTTGAGCCACTCTGTTGGCGACAAATGGTTTCCAAACCTTGGATGAATTTTTCACCCAATGAAGAACAATTTTGGAGTCGCTCCAGAAATGGATTTTTTGAGTAATGGCTGGAAAAATTCTCTGAATATAATTTCCTAAACGAGCACCTACAAGTGCTGCCATTAATTCTAATCTGGCTAAAGTTAAACTTTTTAGAGGAGCAACTTTACTTTTTGAAATCACAAAACTTATGTTAATTTTTCCTTCACTTGTTAAATATCGAAAATACGCTACAGCTCCATACGCTTTAGGACTGGCATCAACAAAAACATGAAGCGAAATTTCATTAACATTTTCCATTGAAAAAAGTTTACGTTCGATGCTAAAATTTTCTAATTCAGAAAGTTCAGAACACCATGATCTCCACTTTTTTTCTAAGTCATGTGGTAAGTTTTCATCCCATAGTAGACCTCTTTCCCACAATTCTTGAATAAGAATTTTAACTCTTATTATGAATGGACTAACTAGTCCACAAGGATCGAATATCTTAGAAATTATTCTCAATACATGTCGTTTGGTGATTTCAAATTCCAAGGAATCCATAACATCCCTTAAATCTAATTTAATTTTATCCTCACTTGGATCCCACTTTAATCCCAAAAATTCTTCTCCTTGCCCGAAATCCATATTTTTCTCATACCCGTTTTCACACCAAAGTTGTTTCAACTCATCACAATTAGTTTTTAATTTCCTGAGTTTAAATCCAGCAGCGCGTAATATTTCTATTGCCAAAGAGGTTAACTCATAAGCATCCTGCGCAGTTTTAGCTCCACTGTACAAGTCGTCAACATATAAAGAATTAAACATTTCATAACAATTAGGATAATCCTCTTTATATTTCCCTATGTGAAACTTCAAAACGCAAGCTAGCACAAATGGAGACGTCGTTAACCCAAAGGGTCGACGATTAAGTTGAAGTGTCTGTACCGGATTATTGGGCTCGTCCAGAAACCACAAAAATTTTAGATATTCTCTATCCTCTTCCGCAATTTCAATCATAAGGAAAGCTTTCTCTAGATCTCCGCAAAATGCAACTTGATTTTCCCAAAATTTAAGTATAACATCCAATAAATTTGGATATAGATTAACTCCCGATTCAAGAGAACCATTTAAAGAATTTTTACTTTCATTTGCTTTAGAGCTGCAATCATAAACCATCCGAACGCGAGTAGTTTCTTTGTCATCCCTTATTACTGCTCTGTGGGGCATATAATAACCTGAATTCATATCCTCGTCAGTACATTTTCCTACAATATTACATTTCAATTGATCCGATACAATTTCCTTATACTGATCAAAAATTTCAGGATTTTTATTCAATTTAAATTTTAATGAATTGAAACGTTTGCTCGCGACCTCATAATTAGAGTCCAATTTTAACGGGGGTCCTGTATTATCTTTCCACATTAATCTACACACATACCGTTCCCCATTAAATTTTAAAGAATCCTCAAAATCCTTAATTAACTGATTATCCTTTTCCGATAGATTTTTGGTTTCATTCGGAAATTCTTCAATTTCCCAAAATAATCTTAAATCATTTAAAATAGCATTATTTACAATAATCATGTTTTCAGAACAACTACTTTCATTATCGTCTGATCCAATAATCAGCCATCCAAATGCACTATTCAAAGCTGACAAATGTTTATTTATAGGTACCCTTTCCCCATAAATTAATTCCCAACAAACATCGGCCCCTAAGAGGATGTTAATATTGTTATCCGAGCTATCTGAATCAGCCAACTTCAAATTCCGTTTCTGCATTACATCTTTTATTTTTGAATCAGGATATTTCACAGTAGCGCCCGTTATATTGCGAGAAACAAATAATTCCTGAGTTTTTTGAAAAGAAGAATTTGTACTTTCCAGTGTTACTTCAAGAACTCGATAAATTTTATCCGTTGGGCATTTCATTCCGAAAGAATAAACTGATAAAGTTTCATTACGAATGGTTTTTAATTTTAAATCATTCGCTAATTTTTCACTAATAAATGATCTCGAACTTCCACAGTCAAACATTAATCTAGATAAGCAAGATTTATTTTCCGATTTAGCAATAACAGTGCAAGTTTGCAAATAAACATTTTTAGAACAGTTTGTATTTAAATTACATTGAGAAATAGAAGAAATGACTTCAGAAACATTAGAGTTATCCCGTTCATTTTCGTTTTCATTATAATTTAAACTACGTGAGTTTTTACAATTTTCTCTATTGCGCTCTACCGATAAATTCGTGGGTTTACAATTTTTTCTACAAACTGACTCGTGATGAAATCTAGAAAAACATATTTTACAAACAATACCTGACCTACATACTTTGCTTATGTGTTTCGGTTTAAAACATAACCAACACCGATTTTCAGACTTAAGTTTGTTTATTTTCTGTTCTATATCTAATTTTCTACAATTTACAGAATCATGAGAAGTTAAGTCGCAAAAAATACATGAATTTTTTATTTGTGTGAGTAATGTTGCTGCGGTTGGTATATTTTTATGTTTGGAGAAGTTTTTTTGATATGTTTGTCCTGTTTGATAACCCTGAAAAGCGGAACGTTTAGTTTCATTATCCTTAAAAGAATTTGTTACGGTTTCACAAATTTCACGCGATTCCACTTCATTTCTTAAAAACGTCATTATTTCTGAAACTTCACAATTAATTTCCTTATTTCTTTTTCTATGAAAATCTAAAACCAAATCTTGGGGTAGTAATTTAAGAAGTAAGGGGTTTAATAAATGACCGTATGATGCTTCAGTAACATTTAACGAGCGTAAATTCCTTATACTTATCTCTATCTCATCATATAATTTACGCAAGCCTTTAATGTTTAATGAATTCCTCACTGGTTCTAAATTAAGTAATTTAGACATGTATGAATTAATAATAAAGTCAGTACGCCCGTAGCGTTGTTTTAAAAGTTCTAAACAAGAATCATAATTCTTTTCATTTAATTCAAATCCAGCAGCAACATTATAAGCAGGGGGAGTAAGCAAACTTTTCAAATATTGAAACTTCTCAATTTTACTCAGGGATTCGTTCGACCCTATCGCGTTATCAAAACAATTTAGGAATTCCATGAAATTTGAAATACCAGAACCAGAAAATTGTGGAACCTGTAACTGTGGCAATTTCAATGCCGAAAAATTATGTTCTGTACAGCTTGAGTACTTACATTAGTACTTTGATTTTGCTGTTTATTGTTTATTTCTTTAATTTTAGATTTAAGTTTAATTTTAATAGCAATAATTTTGTCTTCATATCTTCATATTCTTCAGCTTGAGCTATTTCACTTTTAAATTTAACTGGATCATTAATAAGATCCTCTATTTCATCATCATACTCTTTCAATAATTTAGATTTGATATCTAAAGTTTCTAATAACTCATTTAAAGAATCGAAAGTTTCGTTTTCATAATCTAACGCTTGTACTTTTTTTATTAATTTAGTAATACTCGCTCATACAGAGCTTCGCTTTTCAATACATTTAGTTAATTTATCCATTATTAATTTTAAAAGAGCTTACCTCCTAATATGTTATCCAAATGAACATAAATAACAAAAAAATTGGGAATTACTTCCGTTTTCATAAACCACATTTTCCTTTTTCCAATCAGATTCCGTTAAACATCATTTTGAAGATGTCGTTTTTTTTTTTTTTTTTTTTTTTATTGATCTTTCACACGAGCTGAGTGGTTGAGTCATCATTTATTTCAGTAGGCAATTTCTTTTATTATCATTAGCGTTATGACGGAATAAAACTTTTTGTTTCTAATAAATCATTTTCTCGAGCCGTATGCACCAAATTTTGCCGATAGTTCAGTGGTAGATATAAACATGTCAGGTGCTTGCAAAATAACATTCCGTCTTTCTTAACTAAGATGATTTAATGACTTATTTACATATATTTACAACTATATACAAAAACTAAAAGTTAACATATTTAGGATCTCCTATTTAGATCCTTCCTTTACCATTGCCTGCCACACACTCACTGAAAACAGTACATGTATAGCCGTGTCTTGACACACAGCGACCCCTGGTGGAGAGATTTCCGTAACAGCATCTTAATGTTTTTGTCTGAAGATATTTTCTGTCCTAATTTCTCCTCATAACTAATATTATACATATGCTGAGATATCTTTGGGAATCTTTTTCGAAAAGTGAAATTATTTCTACAAACTTCTATACTGCTTTAGAGTATTTTACTTTCCTTTGTAATTATACATAATCTCTTTACTACAATAAGAAAAAGCGCTTGTCTGTGTAAAATTAAGTAAATTTGTCTGCAGTATTTAATTAAGTATTATTGCTGTAGAGAAGTTTTCTTAACTTGAGAATTTGTTTTTAAATCAAGAAATGCTTTATGAATTACCTACTGTTATATATGTATCTGTTTAGAAATGTTTATTAATTTACAGCTTTTGAGTTTAATCTTTTTTTTTTACATTGCAATTTTTATTTTATTGTTAACAACATTTAAACATTCATGTCACAAATACTAACTGTTTAGAGTATTTTCTGATTTAACTATGCTCAGTTAATTTTTATTTATTTTTTATTATTAACATTGGTTTTTGTCTTCAGATTAATGTATACTATATATATATTTAATATATTTTTTTACACTATAATCATCATTTGTTATATCAGCTTATTCATTTAACATGTAAAACATTAAACAAACAAAAAAAAAAAAAAAAAAAAAAAAAGTAACAGTATGATTTACATATTATAAAATTTGAAAAGTAAACTTTCATATCAGTTATAATTAACGTACTAATATCCTATCTTATTTGCTTAAGGTAAAGTTTTGAAATTCATTTTGAGCATGTTACAAAATTAAATGATTCTGCATATGATTGACGCTGACCTTCGATAATATTTTTGAAGATGATGCCCTGTTAGATGATTCTGATTACAATCTCTTATGTTTTGATAATGATTTCTTTACTCATAGCTCCAAAAAAATTTCAAAATTACTTTTGATCGAAAACAAACAGGATGTTAAAATTTTGTTTCGATAAATATTAAGTACAAATTAATTAAAAAGCTTCAAAAATTGCCACAATATAAATTATTTTTTGGCTTGGAAATATAAAACAAATAAGGATATTATTATCGTGTTGATGCTTTTTAAAACTGATAAAAGAATTATACATTAAAAAAAAAAAAAAAACTGCTATCTGGGGCAGTAAAGTTTATTACATGGTAAAACATGATAAATTTTTATTCGAGATTGATACTGAATGCAGTGTGGCTTTTTATGAACCATGCAAAAAGACTAGGACTGAAAAAGAAAAAATGCATGATCTGGGTTCGAACCCAGCACCTCTCTGAAACGTAAAGTATGACAAAGATATTTATTAGACAGGACAGAAGGACGCAGTTTTTTTGTAACTAATTTTATTTTACTTAATCATTTTTACTTGTAGTTGGATATTTATTTTTGTTTTGTTTATTTTCAATTTTAGATGGTTGTTCAATACATGGATAGCCAAGGTTCATCTCAATCTCTGCCTTTTAGTGATCTATCACCAAAAGATGTCGAGGGCAAAAGAGGACCAGAAAGAAAAGGAAAGTGTCCACGTAAAAAATATGGAATATCTCAAGGAGTACAACCCGAATGATCCTGATGTCTCCCCCCCCCCTCCGCCTCCCGAAAAGGCAAAAGCCTGGTGAGTGTATCATATTGGGTGGTGTTTATTAAAAGGCTACCCGATTGAGGCATCTTTCCCTGCAGTGCTTTAAAAATGACGAGTAGACATCACTAATACAGAGACATCAGACATGGCTTGCGATACAGGTAATAATTATTTCAAACTAGGGGTGCACAACCTTTTTGGCTGGTGGGCCACTCTCGCTGTTGAGTGGGACATGAAGCGCCACAGACGAGGTAATATAAAAGAATGGAACTGTGCAGATGTATTCGCTGTATAATATATATATATATAATATATAAGTATGTATGTACGTATGTGTGTGTTTCTTAAAATGTATATATAATAAAATTTTTATAAAAATTTTTCAATCAGCGAGTCAATTGAATCTTAACGTGTAATAATCATAAAGTTATTGAATAGTCAGCAAAAGAATTAAATACATATATTATATATATATATATATATATATATATATATATAAAGGATAAATAAAATGCATTGCTTTGCAGAGAAAGGGAAAAAAAAAGATTATATTGGGATTCTCAAAAACACCTAGCACAAATGCAAATAATGCAGATAGAGAGAGCCAAAACAAGCAGTTTTAGTGTAGGTAAGTGGGTATGAAAATACCGCTTTGAGGTATTAGATGGCACTGGCGAGATCCATGTGAAAAAGCTTCTCAGGGATTTAATTTCCATTTTCCACATGAATTTCAAACAATGTATTGTGTCACTTTCCTGTTCTGGCGTAACAGAAAGAACATGGTCTGCAAAAGTCTTAATGAATTTAATGAGGATTTGGTTGCTAAAGTATTATGACAGCAACCAAGGGGACCCTTTAGACAAATTAGGAAATCAGCATCAGCCTCCTACATGCCTCCTGCTGATAACATCTGTAGTTACGTCCCCGTTAGCAATCAGCTAAATTATCATAATAGTTACCATTCGCAACTGAATATACCGCTGAAATCTGTGATATATCTTATATTTTTGCAAATGTAACCAAAGTATTTGCACGACCACTGAAAATCTTGGTTTTATCTACACATTCTTTTCAGGGGCGTAGCGTGAAAATTTGATTGGGGGGGGGAGACCCAAAGTTTGGCACCCTTTCGTATTCCTCATCTGAAAATGCCGCCCACATACTTTCAAGAGTGCCATCTTTGGAATCGAGGGCACAGGCCCTCTCGTCGATTAATACGTGCCCCCTCCCCTCTCCTTCGGGGCATATTCCTAAACATCTGCCAAGAAAAAAAAGCTGTTTTTTCCCCATCCATTTAGCAGCTTTTTTTTTTCCTCCATTTAGTAGCTTTTTCTTTTTTATACATCTTTGGAGCATTCTAAATTTTTTCAGCAAATCTATATATTAATACGCAGACATGAAATTCCTCTTACATATTTAGCCTATTCAATAAAAGGAAGGGCTTACGTTCGAAAGGTTAATGTGCTTTGCAGAAATAAATACATATATATATATTCTTGTATGAGACTAAGGAAAAGTATCTTTCTTATGATAACCAGAGTATTGGTTGTCCTAATCGTTTTGATTTTTCTAAAACTAACATAATTTCATTTCCTGTCTTCTCTTCCCATTTGAATATCCATGAAGATTTTTACATATTTAAAAATTCGAAAATCTTGTTAATGATTTGATCCACTCCGTTCTTGTCTGATGCTATGAAATTACTCACATAAGTTCAATTTTTGTTTAATTTTGATGTTTTTTAAATTTTTAGATTTTGTTAAATTTTTTAATCTAATTTATTTATTTATTTATTTTCTTCCTTTATTCCATAATTCTGTAGTGCTAACTCTAAGCTAATTTGGCAGGGTGCCCTTTTAAACAGATTTCAGCACCCTGTGGCCCTTTTTCAACATATTTCAGCACCTGACGGCCCCTTTAAAAACATTTTGGTACCAAGTAGCTTTTTCTAACATTTTAAATGTTTAGAGGCCTTTAGATCCCCCCCCCCTGACTTTTAAACTTTCTTAGCAATAGTTCTGCCACATTCCTGGAATAACAAATACATACAGCCTATATATATATATATACAAGGAAAATTAGTAATTTACTTTTGTTACGTACAAAAATCATAACATAGAACACCGCAAATTATACAAATAATGCCCCTTTTTATTGAATTTCCCCAGGCGGCCCTTTTATTTTAGAGTCAGCACTATTCTCCTCACACCAATATTTATGTTTACATTCATCTGTATATATGTATTTTTGCTGTTCACTTAAAACGGTTTTGTGCGTTGCCGCTTTGACTGCAGCACTTGTGCCTACTTTTTTCGCCTGACGAAGGATCGTGTGTTCTTTCGAACCGAAACAGTCATTGGAAGTTTATTGCATTTTATGGTGTTTATTCAAAGTTTTGTAATTATTGCTTTTAAACGTCAGTTCTTTCTTATTATGAAATTAGGTATTGTTCACTCTTAAGGAAAAAAAACAGTAATTTATTTATTATTGTTATTTTATACATTTAAACCAATTAAAAAACGTTTTTCCCATATCGTGTGAAAAATATTTTAAGAAATGTAGTAGTCATTGCTAAGGAACGTGACACAATTACCGCATGTCTTTATGTGGAAGAACAAACTAAAAAAAAGTCCCGTTGTCCAAAATTAAATCTTTTTTGTACAGAAATTTATATCTTACTTAAGTGTTGGTCTCGGTGTTTGGGAAAAAGGCCGATTGACTGCTCTAGGGTCCTAAGCCCAAGGGGGAGTGCCTTCTGTGGAGGTCTTTCTAGGGGGGTCCTAGCCCGTATTTACGCAAGTTTCAGAGAAAACCATGGAAAATTCCGAACGACTAGGCCGACAAGCGCGACCTGGGATCGTACCCGGCATCTCACGTCCACCAGCTTGACAGAAAGATTGCGGATTCAATAATCGAGCCAATCGAAGACCACCATGAAAGTCAGTCTCTGGTACACGTAAACTCTGTCCTGGCTGCAATATCCTCCATGCTCCGTACAAATAATACCTCTAGAAAGCTAGATACTGAAGCGGGGAAGACATCTCTTCCGCAGAAGATAAAAATTGTGATGGCTTGTCTTCGGACCACCACTGGGGAGTTAATCCCAAACCGTCGCCAATTGCCCAATATGTGCCTATTAATGCGACATTAAATCAGCTTCCTTGTGCTATTTCATGTCAAGAAGCACTAGTTGAATTCTATAGACTTATAAATATTTTAAAACTCTTAAGCAATGAAACTAAAATAAAAAATTTGCTTAAAGGATCACTTAGAATCAAAAATTGTTAGTGAGAAATCATTATGACCAAATCAAACCTCATCTAATTTCGTTTTTATACAATAGCCATAACGTACAATAAACTGCTTTTTTTTTTTTTTTCGAGCTAAGGTCTTGAAAAATCGTAATTTTAAGTTTTTGGAGGTCAGAAAGCGATTGCGCATACTTTCGAGTCAGTTGAAAGTATCTGAAATGGGAGAAGGGTGCCGCAGTTGCCACAGAGCGCGAATTTGCTAAGGTCAGAATTTTCAAGGATTGTTGCATGGTAAGCGAACATGCTGTTGTAGGTGCCTGAACAGGGAAGGGCGCCGCTCAGCTGGAGTTTTGTTGCTAACTTATTCTTAAAGGGTCCTGAATACGATCAAAGTTTACATCAGTCTTTTGCACGGTAAGCGAACAGACTATTGTAAGTGTTTGAAATGGGAAATCAGGCCATAGGCGCCCCCCAAACAGGAATTTGTTATAATCAGATTTTATTAAGGGTCGTGAATACGAAGAGAATTTTCAAGGATTGTTTGCACAGTAGGAAAATAGGCTGTTATACACAGTAGCGTAGCGTAGGATTTGGAGCGCCCGGGGCAGTCCAAAATTATGCACCTCTCTCCTTCCGGTGATGGTGTAAGTGTTAAAGCAAACTGACTGTGTAAGAATCCTAGGCCTGCATAGATTGCCGTCAAGGGGCTGTCTTTCTAAGAGATCCTATCCCGCATTCTCACAAGTTTCAGTGAAAACCACGAAAAAATTAGAACTGCTAAGTTGGCGAGTACGACCCGAGTTCGAATCGGGCACTTCCTTTCTCCTAGCTTCGACAGAAGACCTTCTCGGATATTAGTGGCTTTCATCCGAGATTATGGAGTTAAATATATACAGAGAAAAAACTATATATATAAATGATTCAAAAGCTATTTATAAATTCGCAATTTGTTCATAAAATACAATTACTTCCTTTCCAGTCGTCAATACTTTCCTTTTTCATAATTATAAAAAATTACATCTTTGTTATCTATGAATAAAAAGGTTTCCAAATAGTAAGAAAAGAAAAAAAAAGTACCTTATAAAACAAATAAGTTATTTCCATACAGTTAGAATTTTAGCTGAATCATTACATAAATTACACTGTCAAAATATGTAAATCTTTTTCAATTGGAAATATTGATACTGTCAGTTAATCTTTCTTTGATCATCGTTGAGCGTTTATATGTATTTTATTAATTTAATTTTTAAAAGCTTCTATCATCTTGCATTGTTAATAGTAATTCTTAAGGGAATTGATAATAAAACAATAACATAACGTTAATTTAACTTTTTTGAAGCTTTTATTCAGCTATTCAGGGTAATAAATTTAAAAGTATCGTCGTAGACATACTCAATTCTGAATAGACTTCTTTAAATAAAGTGATAAGTTGTCTAACAAAATGTCATAAGTATGACGTTTAAGTCAAAATATTTGAAACATAAATGCTGGATATATCGAGCAATTTTGTACATCTAACGAAGTTTGAACTTACAGAAAACCTAATGACTCATAAAGTGTATTAATTTCTGTTGACTTTTTTTTTTTAGTTGCTTGGTTACTAAACGTTTTAAGTTTTTCCCGAATAAAATATACTATTCACAAAGTAAGGATAATACTATGAAAAACTGACATAGGGGCTATAACAGTATAGAAACTCTTTGCGTGTAAAATGCATTAAAAAAGGCTATTATTTACACATTGTCTTTTAAATATCTCAGTTTCTTGAGATCGAAGCTCGTTTAATTTCTTTTCGTTTGTGAGGGCAATCTCCATGCAGCATTCAACAATAATCTGCTAATATATTAACATTCCATCGACTCTGATACCCCCTTTATATTTCTCGATGACTTAAGGAAATGCCTCTCTTCCTTCACTCACATCGTCTAGAATTTTAGGGAAATAAGTGAGATGGGAGTTGAAAAAGTAGAGTTTTAAACTCATTTCTGTCAAAAAAAATCTGTCCAAAACCGTATGGGATGGAAATTTTTGAATATTCTTTTCTTAATCAGCATCTAGAAACACATCACATCTCATCGCAAACCTGTATTATCGATATCAGTATTTTTTTTTTCTGATCAGTACTATGTTACAGAATACTTAATAGTTCAGACTCGAAAATTACGCAGAACCTTCTCATCCTTTTCCATTATTTCTACAGCAGAAGGAGGCCCCACCAGTAGCTGAGTGGTTCTACTCTCGAAACTGGTAGACAGGAAGTAACGGACGGATTTGATTTCAAGTCGCGGTCGTCGACCTAACTATTAGGAGTTTTACGTGGTTTTCTCTGACACTTGCATATATAAAGACTAAGTTCCCTTAGAAACACCTTCATAGAGGGCCTCTCATCCAGGTCATTGTCAATCGGCCTTGCTTTCAAACACCAAAGATCATCTACAACAAAGTGTGAATAATTTAAAGACCTTGTATTTGCAGCTTGTTCTGATGTTCCTGGAACCTTATACACTAAGATAAACTCTGCCTTTTTTCTTTACGATTTTTATTATAGTCGTATCTATTGTTTAGAATCATGACAAAATTTATCTGTACAATATTTATTATTAAAAAAAAAAAAATAATAATATGAAATTTATTTGCAATCGCTCAAAAGGTGGTGCTGTTGTATCGTGCTCTTCTGGATTTTGTGATAGTTATATAATTTAGCACCTATGGAATGAAACTGTATCAAATTTTATACATAATGTTTTTATTATTTTTTTTCTTTTATCAATTTTTAGTAGAAATGTTTATTTATATTAATAAATAAAAATGATAAAGAATGTCGCTATCAAAATCTGATTGTAAAAAACTACCCATTTATGGATTTGGAAATTTCAGCGCCTCTTTTCAGCAATCATCTTGTTAACAACCGGCAGATGATGATCCTTTTATATGAATTTCTGAACTAACAAATTACAGACGCAAAGGGTCCAGTATTTGACTATAAGGTAGGCTTTTATTATATTGATCAGTATATTAGCGCTTTATGGACGCGAAATAAGAAGGGCCGCTTACAGTCATTGCCATACTATGAATGTATAGAGGCGTAGAGCTCAACGTCCAGTAGAAACTTTGACAACAGTACTCGGCCAATTTATGAATATAAGATGTAAAAATGAGAGGAGAGTTCATTTAAAGTACGCGCCCACATTATAATAATCACAGGGGGAATAATTTAAAGCTATGATACGCATTAATTTTTTTTCATTTTCATCAAGAAACCTATGGTTAGCCAGAGATAATTTTAGAAGGGTCTAATAAAATTGTAAAAATTCAGAAATTTATCACAATGATAATTTTTAGTTTTTAGAAAAGCAGTATTTGGCGCCCCCTAAAATTTTGCGCCCGGGGCAAGCGCACCCCTTGCCCCCCGCACGCTACGACACTGGTTATACACGTTTAAAAAGGCTGTTTTAGGCGTCTAATTAGTTAAGAGGGTGCCACCTAACGGGAGTTTGCTACAGTCAGACATTTTAATGCGAACTTTTTTTGCTGGTCAGTGAACCAGTTGGTCGCTGAAGGCAGCTTCTGATGCATAAAAATCTTAAGTGTTTGTGTTAACTAACGATAATCAACAAAATTATGATCCACTTTCAAATGAACTTCAAGGCGCAAAACAGCGCCCCAAGAAACCTCATTATGCCTTTGTAGGTGCCTGAACAGGGAAGGGCGCCGCTCAGCTGGGGTTTGCTACTTACTTATTCTTAAAGGGTCCCGAATACGATTAGAATTTTCAGCAGTCTTTTGTACGGTAAGCGAACAGGCTATTGTAAGTGAACAAAACGGGAAATCATGCCATAGGCGCCCCCAAACTGGAATTTGTTATGATCAGATTTTTTTAAGCGTCATGAATACGATGAGAATTTTCTAGGGTCGTTTGCACGGTAGGAAAACAGACTGTTTTAGGCGTCTTAATTAGTTTAAAAGGCGCCGCAGGCGCCACCTAACGGGAGTTTGCTACAGTCAGCCATTTTAGCGCAAACTTTTTTTGCTGGTCAGTGAACCAGTTGGTCAGCTTGTGACACATAAAACTCTTAAGTGTTTTTGGTAACTAACGATAATTAACAAAATTATGATCCACTTTCAAATGAACTTTAAGTCGCAAAACAGCACCCCCAGAAACTTCAATATGCCGCCCTATTTTTTCAAACATTGGGGGGGGGGGAGACTCCCCCCCCTCCCCCCCCTTAAGCTACGCCCCTGATTCTTTTAGCCGTTGCCCTATTTCTTTTTGCAACTTCATAAATCATAAATGATGGCAACCATTATCACGGTCGGTGTTTTTATCAGTTTTACAAAATAATAAGAACCCACCGGACTTGTATTTCTTTTTTATGTTTCCGGACAGAAATAAATTCGTTTAACTGCACATTTGAAGTTTTTTAATAGAAAGTAATTACTATTATAAATTTACGTTTCTTCATCATTAATGTTAACACACATAAGAGAAAGATTTTTTTTTTTTTTAAGAGGGGGGAGCTTTTACTTACTAATTGTTACATTTTTCAGTTTTTAATCTTCTCAGGTAGATAAAGATCACTTACCAATAGATTATTTCCATGTTTTTTTCAATAAAAAATGAAGGAATATACTGTAGGTTACATTATTGAGAAATTGAATGGAAAACTTAGCTCTCAAACAGAAATGTGTGTATAAACGAACAATGCCCCCCACCCCACCCATCCCTTGCAAACAAAAACAACTACTAAAAGTTTTTCTAAATGCCAGTTTTGCAAATGCAATAAATAAAATATGTTTTATTTCTTTCTTTTCATTTTTTCTCTCCTGCTGATGACTAATGCGTGCTAAAATATCTGTCCTTCCGCGGGCCGCAAATTGATGGCTAGTGGGCCGCATGTGGCCCCAGGGCCGCAGGTTGTGCACCTCTATTTTAAACTTATTTTTATTAATAAAATAACACATTTTTATGACAATACTAGCGAGCTTCGCCCGCTAGCGGGTCAGTATTTTCAAATGAATCACTAACAGAAACTTTTAGTGTAACGAAAAGAAATTAAAAAAAAAAAAAATCATTTCTGATTGGGTAAAAAGTCGGGACGGGATGCATGTTTTTAAAATTGTATGCATGAATATTCGAAATCTCTTAAGGATAAAAGCATTTAACTTATTAATTTGAAACATGTTCTGTCTGTATCCACTAAATTGAGAGAATGGCTAAGTGTAAAAATTTGGTTGAGGTATCTAAAAATGTCTTGGTGTGTAGATGTGTCATCAAAAGAGAAAAATAAAAAAAGTCGAACGGTTTCTCCCCAGGTGTGGGGGGAGGGGGGGGCAGGGGTCAAAAACATGTTTGCGAAAATTACTTCACGGTGCAGAAATTGTACATGGGGGGGGACTAGATTTTGTGATTTGGGAAAAGTAGATTTGGTGGGAAAAGGGGGGGGGGGAATTAGTTTGAGAGCGAAATCCGTTCCAGACCCACACATGTAGCACCTCATTTTAAAGGTCTTGAAATTTGATGTTGATTGGGGATGTCTGTATACAATATCAGTACAAAAACCCTTAACGGGTTAAAAGTTTGTGACGCAGCTACTTTATCGCTATAAAATTTTGAAATATGGGTCTTAAAAATAATGATATAAATTTTAAGTGACGCTTTACTATTAGTTAAAATATACGTAGATTTTCTTATTTGATCATTTGCTTTTTTCTTTTATTTATATTTACAATGCAAACATAATATTTTTAACTTCAAGATAAGACAAATATATTAAATATACTCACTGATACTTTTTCATTTGCACTTCAATTTCAAAATAACAGTTTTAAAAGGAATGATATAAAAATTCCAGTGACTCCTCGGTGTCATTTTAAAAGATTTGTTTTTTGATTCCATTAAAATTACCTTTGTTTTGTCTATTAAAGTATATACACATTGAAACAGTGCTTTTAATTTTCAAATATACTGTCAAATAATCACACTTTCACTGAGTTTGCATTATAAATTGAAATTATTTATTTCAATAAATTGATTTGTCTTTTGCGTTACGCTATCCAAAACTGCAAACAAAATTTGTGCAAATGTATTCTTTGCATCACACTATCTCTTTGCACAAATTTTCACTTAGTTGGATACTATGATACAAAGTAACATTTACATAAATTTTATTCACAGTTTTGGATAGCGTGACGCAAAAGACAAATCAATTTATTGAAATAAATAATTTCAATTTATAATGCAAACTCAGTGAAAGTGTGATTATTTGACAGTATATTTGAAAATTAAAAGCACTGTTTCAATGTGTATATACTTTAATAGACAAAACAAAGGTAATTTTAATGGAATCAAAAAACAAATCTTTTAAAATGACACCGAGGAGTCACTGGAATTTTTATATCATTCCTTTTAAAACTGTTATTTTGAAATTGAAGTGCAAATGAAAAAGTATCAGTGAGTATATTTAATATATTTGTCTTATCTTGAAGTTAAAAATATTATGTTTGCATTGTAAATATAAATAAAAGAAAAAAGCAAATGATCAAATAAGAAAATCTACGTATATTTTAACTAATAGTAAAGCGTCACTTAAAATTTATATCATTATTTTTAAGACCCATATTTCAAAATTTTATAGCGATAAAGTAGCTGCGTCACAAACTTTTAACCCGTTAAGGGTTTTTGTACTGATATCATTACTTTTTAGAGGTTATTGATCAAAAAATTAAAACAAGTCCTTCCGGCTCATAGGAAGGTTAGGTTGATTTATCTTTTCTTAAGAAGTTGCCACCATTTTTTCAAAATGGCAGCTACATTTTATTAATGAATTTGATGGATTTATTAATGAGGGCTATGTATACATGGAGTTTTAAGCAAATCGGTTCAAGGGTTATTGTGATAATTTTCAAGTGGCCACCATTTTGAAACAAAAGGACAGAGTGACTGAGATGCCCAGTGAACTTATCAAAGGTACTTGAATGATATGTCAACTGTGCAAACGTGATTCGAAATGATTCAGTATTACAAAAGTTATTGTAATAAAAAAAATTTAAGTGGCTGCCACTTGGAAACAAAATGGTGGAGCAAGTTGCCTAGCAAACTAATCCAAGATATTTGAATTGTAAGTTCACTTCCCAACTTTGATTTGAACCAGTTTAGTATTCTAAAAGTTACTATGGTGGCGCATTTTCAAGTAGCAGCCGGATTTCAAGCGGCTGCAACTTGGAAACTATAATATTGGTACAAAATTCATCCAAGATATTGGTGTGATAAGTTCAATGTCCAACTTGAACTGATTCAGTATTTCAAAAGGTATTCTGATGATAAATTTACAAGTGGTATCCTGATTTGAAATGGCCGTACTAAAGATATCGGTCATTTTGTTAAAAATGTCAGATAAAATTCATTAATAATAAATACTTGGTTGAGACCTTTATGTGGTCAATGTAAACATCAAAATTCAAAATGTGGATTTGAAATTTTCACGTAGCTGCCACTTGAAAACAAACTGCAGAGCAACTTAGTTAACGAACTCATCTAAGATATTTGTACGATAAGTTTGCTGTATAACTTTGGTTCAATTCAATTTTGAGTATTATGTCAAGTTATCGTAATCACAAAATTTCCATTACAAAAAACCCAATTTATACATCTTTTACATTTATACGACCTTTTAGTGAAGTCCTGATTCATTCCTATTCATTTGAATGAAAAATTTCTTTGTTTATAAGTCACACAATATTAGTTATGTCTTTTCCACTTTTCTAAAATTCACAAAATTTCTTTACTGGTCATTATTTTACCATTCTAAATATAAATTTTGATGAGTATGTGAACTTTGATATTATATCATGACTTTGGAGTTATTCACAATCTATTAACTAATTAAAAAAAAATTGTCTGATGCTAATTTAAGTGATAATGATGTAGAATGTGAAGAAGTTATTCTTAAGAGAGGACAATACCTAATCTTGGCAACAGCTATGGCCTATCTTATGGGAAGATCTATTTTCATAACTAGGGGGCTCTGCCCCCTGCTCGCTCCGCTCACCAACCCCTGAGGGAGGCTTCGCCTTCCGCCGACTCACTTTACTTGTTAACACATGCAGAGCTCTGCCCGCCTATCCGCTGCTTTCCTTTCATTGAATAGGAATGTTAATAGTGCATAACACAAGACAAAAGCAGAAAATTTTGAAATATGTAATATTTAATAGCACATTATTTTATTTTTATAAAAATCATGCTTAAAATCAGTTTTTTTTTTTTTTTTTTAATAGAAAGAAATCCGTAATATCCAGACTATTTTCTATTATAGCTTTAGTATATCACCTTTGTTTTTTAACTATAGATCAGGACCGCGGCACCCCAGTCGATAGCACGCCAACCTTGTAATTGGAAGATTGCGGGTTCGGTACTCGAGCTGGCCAAAGACCGTTTTGTACACTAATGGTGGCTGGTGCACGTAAAATCTGTTGTGGCGACAATATCCTCCATATTCCCATCAAAACTATACCTTTTTGGGTCACCGAAGCGGGGGAGCCATCTCTTCCGTGTAGGATCAAAAATGTGATGGCATGTCTCCGAAACATACCTAGGGGTGTGCCCCAGATCGTCATCAATTATCCATAGTGCAGTAATGGCCAATGTCATATCCAACCTATCTAACTACCTACCTACCCACAACCATGGATATTTTAATTTTCCCATGTAAGAAAATTTACTTTCTAAAAGTAGAGAAAAAAAGTTATTAATAGCAACACTGACATTTATTTTTTACAACCATGGTTCCGAGCAGCGGTATAGCCAGTCCATAAAGCACCGAGCTCATAATTGGAAGATTGCTGATTCGATACTTGAGCCGGTCAAAGACCGTCGTGTGCACTAATGGTGTCTGGTGCACATAAAATCTGTCATGGCCACAAAGTCCTCCATGTTCCCATCAAATATATACGTCTGGGGAATCTCCTCCATGGAGGATCAAAATTGTGATGTCTCTGGAACATCCCTAGAAGTGCTTCCCAGACAGTCACCAATTACCCATAGCGCAGTACTTGGGCGATGTTAAATCCAACCTACCTACCTACAACCATGGATCGTATTTTATTTTTCCCGTGTAAAATGACTTCATGACAGAAGACCAACGTCACTGGGAGAAACTTTTTTCAAGGTGGCAAATAGAGTACTTTCATAAATTTGTCGTTTATAGCTAATAACTTCTTTAATTAAAATGATAGAAATTTCTAAGCAGCTGAAATGTCTTCCTTGAAGTATTCGGAACACATTGATACCCCTCATGATGCGAAAGACCCTGCCCTCCGCGAGAAGATGCTGTCGCAGACAAAAAAGATTTGACGCCAGCGACAGTAATTTTTTTTTTTTTATATATAGAGATTACTCATTACCAAATGTAGTTTTTAAATTCTGTTTTCACTTTCAGAAAATTCACAACCATTAAATTGGTACTCATTTTCGAAGAAATTGATTTTTAAAAATTTTTATATATTTTTTTCGTTCAAAAATGCAAATTTTCACACAAATTGCTTTTTTTAACCACAAAATGAAATACTAAAAATTTAAAAAATCTATTTTTGGAAAATGGGTACTAATTTAACGACTTTGAATTTTCTGAATATATTTCTTATTTTAATTTTGTAAAAAAAAATTATTACTTGGTAATAGAAATTCCAGATGAAAAAAATACAAAATTAAATTTTACTTCCACATAGAAAAGTTATTTATTTATTTTTCACAAAAGTAATGTCTTTAATAATATAAATGTGACATGTGTGTGTATGACTGTATATATATATATATATATATATATATATATATATATAATCAATTTGATAAATATGCAGAAACTTAAAGAGAAATAATAAAAATGTTGAGTGACTCCAGTCGACTTTCTGAACATGAAAGTAATTCACTGTTGTTTAAATAAAATAACGTAAGAGAAGTCATTAAATAAACAATCAAGAAAATTATTTGATTATTTGCTCACAAATAATATATTGTTTAATGGAATGGAATGCATCCGAATTATTTTGTGTATATCTGTAAAAGAACTAATAGTGTTAGATTCACCAAAATGTATAGTATAGTTTGTGTGACATATACTTATAATTTGTATATGAATTCAAAGCTCAATCAAATGAGGCTTCAGACGCCATCACATTTTAAATAAATTCAGACTATAGGCCATAATATTACAGAATTTTTCGTTATTTCCCTGTAAAAAAAACTATAAATGCTAGATTCAACAAAATATATCTATACGATTCATTCAACAGTGACTGATAACATGTATATAAAAGTTTCAGCTGAATTGAATAAGGAATTCAGATGCTATCACACTTTAAATTATTTGAGCCCATAGACTATAATGATAAAGAATTTATCTTTGTGTCCTGGTTAAAATAAATAAATAAAATTGTGCTAGATTCTCCAAGATGTATACAGTTTGTACTACGATAACCTATAACATATGCACCAACTTTTAGCTCATTTGAAGAAAGCATTTAGACAATATTGTGTTCACTCTACTCAGATATGTACATACATTATCGTAAAATAGCAAAAATGAACTCATGGAACTTCAAACATGTAGATACACCAACTTCACGTCAAATTTTTGTTATAATTACAATACTTTCCTTACCTATGTATTTTCAGAAAGTAAAAAATTCCATGAAATATATGTGAATCATTCATTTCATCATGCTTAATAACAAATTTTTTAAAGGTGTTTACGACTATGAGGGAGGTGATGATAATGTAGTTGAAAGCAGGGGGGGGGGAAGGAGGGGAATTAAAATTGAAACTATAAACTATACTTTTGCACCCAATTCACCCTTAGAAATAGATATATTTATTTATTAAATATTGTTAACTTTGCATGCCTATTTCAATCATTTATGTCTATTTTGAAATATTTAAATTGATTTTATTTACATACACTGGTTTAACCTGGCAAAAAAATTACTTCAGCATTTTAGCGAAAATAGGCAAGCACTATTTTAGCTTTTTCGAAAGTTAATTAATTCTTTGGATACCATTGATTTCTTTTACTTACAAGGAACATCACCCAAGCGTCCGGCTCGGATTTCAATGAGAGAGAGGCGTTTCTTTCATATTTGATATGCTATCAAATTTTACTCAAAAATATGCGAAAAATTTGTATTTATACAGCAAGTGAATACTCAAATGAATAATTCAGTTGAAATAATTTTCAGTACTACTATAAATTTTCATTTGTAACTTAAACATGAAAGCGCAAAATCATTTAGTATTTTTAAGTCACACCCAAAGGCGGAGCTTACTGTTGATATGTGGCTGATGTGGTTTTTAACATTTTAAAAATTCAATAAATAGAGAAAACATGGATAATAGCAAAAATTTCTGTGATAAAAAATATTTGGTACATGCCCTCTATCAGAAATTAAAGTTTCATTAAAATCACAGCCAGACACGGTGTTCCTTGTTAGCTTTGTTATCCTCAGTTTTGTTTTCTATTCCTTTTGTTCATTGATGATTTTAACCAAGCATCCATATTTGTGACTTTAAAAATATGAATCAGGAAAACTATGTTTTGATTTCAACAATAGAAAAAGAGGTACTCATATCATACATGTAAAATGAAAAAGCAATTTAAAAATTAAATAAAGTGTAGTGGTAGATAATCGTGAAATACTAGTGCTAAGAATGCTTCTATGAAGCAAATTCTGACATACTTTTAAATATTTTTGCATTTAAATTCAATCATTAAAAATAAATCCAAATTACTATACAAATAATGATTCCCAAAAATTTCAGTTCTTTCGTAGTTTTTGCCTGCAAATATTACAAAAAAAAATCTGAGTTATTATATAGAGATATTTTATATAGTTATCCAGTTTTAGCTTTTTAGTGAAATTCTGACAAACATTTTTTAGCAAAATGCTAAAAAAACTTATGGCAGTTTAAACCCTGCACAGGGTTCAGGAATTTATTAAAAACTATGGTCGCCAACAAAAAATTATGGTAGCCCATAAAAAAATATTCTCCAACATTTTCTTTCTTTCTTTTTATTCCGTTTCAAAATTTACTTGAATATAGCAGGGGTGCAGAATATGTCCGAACGTGCGAACGATGTTTGGGGGAAATTCTGGCTGTCTGGGGAAATTTTGAATAATTATTATCTTAGAATAAAATAAAAATGAAAACGGAAGTAAGAAAAAATTACTGAAAAAACAAATTTTCGAATATTAAACTACAAATTAACAGCTGTATTCTTCTTTTACAAGTGTATTCCCTTTAAATACCCGTTACCCCCCCCCCCCCAAAAAAAAAAAAAAAAAAAAAAAAAAAAAAAAAAAAAAAAACTTTCTGATAATAGGTTGATGCGTTATTTTTGGGAAAATTTCAGAGGTCTGGACATTTTCTACACCCCTGGAATATAGAAATTAAGATTCTATATACCAATTATTATACCAACTAAAAATCAATTATTTATTAGGCTGGAATGATTTATTTTTTACATCAGGAAACACTTGTTTAAATTTAACATCATGAAACTGGTTTTATTATTTTCACTAAATTAATACACCATCGGCAATGGTACATCATTACACAGGTACAAAAATTCAGCACCAGATCGATAGCATGCACAGACAGGAGCAGTGTAAACCAATTCCCTAAAACGGTGCAATAATTTAACACAGAGTTGTGAAATATGCACGGAGATGTGTAAATTCCCTAATTCAACACAGTGTCTCAAAAAGTGGTGAGGGCAAAACAGCGAAAGTAGAATTAGAGTCCGATTTCGGGACCAATTCTTTCACCAAAATATATATATAAAAAAAAAAAAAAATCCTTAAAGTTGAAAACATTATTACTAGTTTTAAAAAATATTGGTCCCCAATGGCGACCGTATTTCACAAGCTCTCACATACATATATATATATGGAACATATATATATATATGGTTTTATATATATGGAAAGAATAAAGGTAATTTTTAATTTAGGACTCGCAAATAATTAATAGTGGACAAAATGGTATTTTGTCCGGGGCGATTTTAACCAGGCTTTTTCCACTATGGAAAAAACCGAACAACCCTGACCCAAAGTACCCCATGTTTTAAAATTATTAATTACATTAAAACTATTAAAACATAAACGAGGAGCAAACATTCAAACAATGTTTTCACCTTTAAATACAATTTTTCAGACCAAAAAAAAAAAAAAAAAAAACTAATAAATTAAAAAAATAACTTTTTTTTTTTTTTTTAAGAAAAAAACTTGATTTGAACATTTGCTCCCCAAATGTTTCAATTCGATAAAATGTTAAAGTAAACATATATAATGTGCAGTATATACCTAAATTTGGAAAATATATAGCAGCATGTTAATTAGCAGCACTGTTTGAAAGTACTTGTTTTGATTGAATTGCCATCTTCAAAAACTAAAATATTTTTTGTGTCAATTTCAATGTTGCTAATATATTTTCAGTATATAATTATAGGTAATGATGATGTATATAAATGTGAATTCTTGTAGGCATATGAAATTATTAGTTTTCATTTTATTTCATGAAATATAATTCATACCCAAATCCAAAATTATCCCTATTCTATTAGCAATTCATGAAATGCATAAGATTTGCAGCTACAAGGAAAATAAATTACAAATATACACTTCCATTACTATGATTTAGAGGCAAGTGTTTTATAGTTTTATTTTCTAAAATGTAGTTATTCATATTTCCGAAAAGTAAATAAATGTCTGTTGATCTGTTGGCTAAAACAAAAATATCTTCAAGTATAAACAAATCACTTGTAACCTCTATTTTTCGAATATGCCTGTTTTAAAGTTCCACACTTCAATATTCAAACATTTACTTGAGAAATTAATCTTCTAAAATACAAAATATTAATTTAAACTAAATGTAATTTAATTCACTTTAATTAATAGTAAATTCTGTTTCTAAACAAAAAAGAAAATGCAGACAACTTATTCATGCACTATGTTCCAGTAGCAGATCTAAAACTTTTTTTTTTTTTTTTTTTTTTTTTGGGGGGGGGGGGGGGGGGCTAAGATTTTTCAAGGTGTTATTCCATATCAATGAAAAATTTCCAATTGTAATATTCAATTATGAATGTCAGTACTTTTAGCCTAGCCCCCCCCCCCCTCTAGATCCGGCGCTGCTATGTTCTTGCATGCATAAGCATACCACAGTTAAAAAGAAAAAAGTGGCAGAATGGCTCTTTTTGCAATGTTTACCGCAAGAGAGTTTTCTGTTTTCAGTGGTGTACAGAATGAAATTCAAGAGGAAAAGAAAAAGTAAAGATATTAACAGACATGTTACTTTTCAGCCTTTTTAAGCTTGAAAATTATTATTCTTGGGATCAATGCAAATCTTCATTAAAACTTTTTGGACATGTGTAGGGGGGGGGGGGTCAGCCTGAATTTGTGCAATATATTATTAGCTATTTCTATGTGATTGGCTTTCAAGAAATGTCAAATTCAAACTTTGAGAAAATGAAAAAGAAATAGCTCTTCAACTGCATTTTCCTAATAAACTAGAACTACATTATTCTGCTAATCAATTGCCCCAGCAAACAATGCTTCTACAGAATAAACTTATTTTCAAGTATACGTAATAAGTTTGTCTGTTTTTTAAGCACTTACAACTATTTTAATTATAATTAATATGATATTCAATATGAGATTGATTTCTGATTTGTTTATTGTGTGTGCATGTATGCAATCAAATTTAACATTATTTTTATTATTGAAAAATTTATATTGTGTCAGTTGCCTGATACCACTTTTGAGGGGGGGGGGGGGGAATCGGGAAAAGTTCAGCCTTTTTTTCTGTAAGATTGTACCATGTCTGTATTAATTAAAACTTTAGCTCTACGAAAATAATCAGTTTTAGACACTTTTCATGGTTAATCTGTTTATTTAATGATTTTGGCCGAATGCCGAATATTTGGCCAGCTAATTACTTACAATCAGCTGTCAACTTCCTAATTTTTTTCGAACTATTTAAATAGTACCATTTACATTTAGTAATATTTTACTTTTTTAATTATGAGAAATTAACATAAAAAATTCCTTTTCAGAAATGGTGATTGATTTAAATGTAGAAAATATTACAATACACAGTGGCATGATGCTGAGCTCACAGCAAAGAAAGTTATTAACTGTTAGATTCCTCAATAAATACTTAAACTTTCTTAGATGACAACATTATGTTGCACCCCAGCAATAAAAAATAATCTTTGAGAAAAATCAACTTAAAGATAACAATAAAGCATTGACTAGCTTACAATAAAACTAACAAAAATGCCTCTCACTCAGGTGGATAAACTGCATGATATAGCTTAGGTGGGACACTTTTCATCCCAGTGACATAAAATTTTGTAGCTGTCTGCGACAGGTTTTTAAAATTTCGTAATCTGTACTCAAAAAGCCTGAAAGCTGAAAGCGGCAATCTGGGAGGAGGGGGGGGGGGGGGTTAACAACAGTGGTGATCTCGTGCAACAATACACAATACAATTTTACTACAAAATAATATAGTATAAACAATTATAAAATAATAAGTTTAACTCATTCAATTAAATATTTCATAGCAATGTTTGACACAACACAATATAAATAATTATAAATAATAAAAGTAGTATTAATTTTAGTTTTGATACAGAAATTTTTATAAGTGAATTTTGAAGTGGAGGAGAAGTTTTGGAGCAGTTTTAAATGAAATTAGCACTTTCCTACATTCCCGTAGAATCTCAGTAACAGGTAACAGGAGAAAAAGAATACATGCATAACACTGCCTATCAAGGGAGATCTAGGCTCCTAGGTCGCCCTTGTTAAGCACTGTTTTGTGTGTTCCTACCAAGGCACCTATAGGGAGTTCAAGAGTTCCTACCACAGAGCGTCTAAGACGTCATACATCAGTAGCGCATTGTCGTGGGCAAAAATATCTAAATTGCAGACAATTTTTTATGACTGCAGACAAAAACTGTCTTAAAGTTGTGGGAAATTTTTTTTTAGTAGTACAGACAAAGAGTGTCTGAAAGTTAGGGTCAATTTTTTTTATTAGTGCAGACAAAAACTGTCTGCAAGCCGTTTTTCTGTGTCCGCGACTATGTCGCCGTGTCGCGGCGTTTCTGCCACTGGGCTTTTCATATGACATAAACTCAAATTCACTATTTTTTTACTTGTATCATGTATCACCTTTTTTAACGGGGGTGGACATAATATTTGTTTGATCTCCTAAAATGTCCTAGATGGCAACATTATCTAAAATACGTGCACTCCATGTTAACTCGATTTTAAAGATATAATCTTTATTTAAGTACTGTTGTTAACAAAAACAACTTTTGTTAGATATTAGTGCTACACCAAATAGCACTTTCACCGAGTAGTTGCTGAGTGCTTGGACGAGCACCTAATACCAAGTAGTTGCAAGAAAGAATAATTGAAGCATATATGAAAATTTGCACATCTTAAAATTTCAAAAAAAAAAGGCTTTTGAACATTAAAATTTAGTTAAATGGTAAACAGCACGCTTTCATGCAGAACTTTTGTAGTGTATATACATAATTAGGTTCATTGCTACATTTTGATACTTACAGCATAGTGAATTACTAAAACCAAAACTGATAACTTTATTCTTAACATCTTTTTTAGATGCGAAATTATCATCCTCAGATAATTCTTAGAGAATATAAAAGTTATTAATTATGCTCTAAGACTTAATTTAAGATACATGAAATTTACATATGAAAGGGGAACATTAAAATATTTTATAATATGGCCATAATTGGCAAAATAGCAGATTTAATTATGCAAATACGTTTTAGATAACGTTTTAGTGTATTTACCTTTTTTATATATACCGTAAAATACCATAAAATCCTTTACTCAGTTAAATGCCCCTCCTCTTTTCACATTTTCTTTTGTTCTTAAAATACTAAATAAGCACACCTTTTGCTCGACGGTTGACTGTATCTGAACAGATGATAGTTTTTTACATTATTTATTTTATAGTATAAAATTCAAAATCAATCTTTAGATTCATCTAGCCAAATAATTTCATATTCAGCATTACGGTCGAATATCGAATATATATACTGAATATTCAGTACATTCCTAATAACTAGCTAATTATTTTATAAAAGCAAATTTAGTTCTGTATTTTGGGGTAAAATTCTGTTATGCTTGATTTCATAAATAATGCCTGTCTTGAACTGTTAGCGGCAAAATGCTTGTGCATTTTAATAACAGATTACAAAATTATTGCATATTTTGGTAAACAGAACTGAACAAAAAAAAAAAAAGTAAAAATTTTATTGATAGGCAACAAAATAATGATGAATTTTGGCAATTATTTATATTATTAAACATAAAATTTGATGATAGATACAGAAAATACAAATGATTCTGTATTTCAATAACAGGCCACAAAATTATCATGGATTTTGAGAAATAGCTTTGGTGGAAAAAAAAAATAATAATTTTATCAATTTGCAATAAAATACTCTATTCTTAGTAATTATTTGTATTGTGAAAAATAAAGTTTCTCAATAAGCAGCAATATAATTCCATATTTTATTAACAAGCTGTAAAATTATCGCTCAATTCAAAATAGTTTTCAAAAAATCGCAGACTTTATAGATAAAAAATAAAAATAATTGTGTATTATGGCGAAATGTAGGCAAAAAATATTTCAGGAATAGCTAGAAAAAGAAAAAAAAAGTGCAAATTTTATTGATAAGCAGCGAAATAACAGCATGTAAGCAATTGTGATTAAGCTATTAAACTGGTAATCCAAAAAGCATACTTTACTGCTGTCCATAATAAGTTTATCGGAATAATCTGCAGCGCTTGCTGCTAGAAAGCTCCCTCTTAATTATTAAAACAAAAGTATATATTATTATTATTTTCTAGGTTACCGAGCAATACATAAACATGGAACTAAAAAACAGGCATATTTTGAAAATTACAGGCGATTATGAGTAATAATTTGTTTAGGCTTGGCAGTGCAAACAGATCAAAGATAAGATATATAAACACATTTATTGACTAATCGAAAAAAAATATGTAACCATAATAAAACACGTACCTCTAGATGCAAACATAGTATTAAATTTTGGCGGAATAATACAGTGCAATCCTCGATGGTAAACAATTAGCGCCTGTCTACAGCGAGTCAGCGAGCGCCAAAAATTTTGGATGTACGCATGCGCTCCAAAGATCATGAACCATGGTATAAATTTGTGTGCATGAGTGATAAACTTTTTCGCTTTAAAAAGAAATTAATTCATTATAAATAACGATGAAATAGAATATCTATGATTACAAAATACTTTTTTTACTTTAAATATTATCTAACTAATTTTTTGACGAAATGGGAAATTTTAAAATTAAAAATATTTTCTTCATAACAAAAAGTTATTGACTGCATTCACGTTGGTCAGCCAACCAACAAAGCCTTGCAAGCAAGAAGCAAGAACCGATTTACGGCCATTTTCGCCGAAGAAAAGCATGCAATTGGCGGAGTAATATAGTTCTATTTTTAAAACAACTTTTATGAAAAACAAGAGTTTTCCTGAAAAAAACGAAGACGTTACTAGATTAAGAAAGATCCTATTAACAGCATATATTAATAATATGAAAATCCTTCGAGCCGTTTTAGAGATATTTTTCAGAATTTAGTCCATTACACCAATCGTTTTCCCTTTTTGGCTTTAAATTGAGATTCAGATCTCAAAACATACTGCATGTAGAAATGTAAAATTTTAAGGATAGATTAAGACCGTAGATAAAAGACTATTTTTAAAAGATCAGAACAAAATATGGCATATTTGCTGAGATATTAAGTGTCGGCTTTTACAAATCTCTCTGATGTCAAACTAGCCGTATATATGAGTTCGCAGCGTTCAGTTTGGGCTTCCGCTTGCGTCACTCGAAAAACTGCCGTTTTTCATGATAGTGCACCCCCTGGTGGTTAAAAATAGAACTAGGTGATTTTGTAGTAGGCCCTATCATGTTACACATTATTTTAAAGGTTTTGGTATTTCCTGACCGCTGGTGATGTTCGTACAGAATATACTGTGTCCCTTCTGGTTGAAAGTGGATTTTGCAGCGCGTGCGTAGCATGCCTGCTATACGGTGCCGCAGCCACAGGCAGCGGAAACACGAGTCAGAGGCTCATTCGATTCGAGGTTAATTTTTGAGAATTTTTTCATGTTATCAGCGGCCCACATATATGCTGCCACAGTCACCGGGGCCACGAGCCCGAGTTCCGTTCGGTTTGAGGTAATTTTTTTGCTACAGATGATTATTTTCTTCGCGATGCTTTCATTCAAAAATAGAAATTCAAACTAAATAGTGTTAATGATATAAAATCATACAAATTTAAGGTTCATACGAGCCCGAGTTCTGTTCAGTTTGAGGTAATTTTTTTTTTTGTTACAGATGATTATTTTTTTTTTAACGATGCTTTCATTTAAAAATTTAAATTCAAACAAAATAGATTTAAAGATATAAAATCATACAAATTTAAGGTTGTTATCATGGGCACGGGCAACACCGGGCGGGTTTGTTCGGTTCCAGGTTAATATTTGGGAATTTTTTTTATGTTATTAGTGATCGGTATATGCAGTGCCACAGGCACCAGGTTCACAAGGCAGAATTTCATTCGGTTCGAGGTAATTTTTTTGTTACAGCTTATTATTTTTTTGGTGATGCTTTTATTTAAAAATAGAAATTCAAACTAAATCGAGTTAAAGATATAAAATCATACAAATTTAAGGTTATTATTATAGGCCCGGGCAACGTCGGGCGGGTCAGCTAAAATGTAGTCTTAGTATTAAACGAAGTAGAAAACAAAAGATAGCAACTGTTTATTTGAGTCAGTTTGATGTCACACTGACAGTACTTTGCAGAAAGTGATGTCATATATAGCATTTCTATTTATAAGCATTTTTTCGAATTTCTTTTTTTTAAGTGAAATGTCGTAAATTATATGAAATGTTTTAACTTGAAATGCATTTCAATAACGATGCAACGAGTTTGGAAACATTACGGTCAATAAAGTGACCATCGAATTCGACGGGTTCTAGCTAGTTTAACTTTAAATGCATTATGTCTACTTCATTTTCTTTAAATTGGATCAGAAAATTTACAAAATAAAATAACAATTAATTTATCTAATATTAAGCTCATAAAGTGAGAAACATGTTCCTTTTTTCTAATCTGCATTGACATTATAGTACTCATGAGTATCTAAATTCCAATATAATTTCTTGATTAAGGCTTATTTTATTTCTTTTTGGTATGAAGTTCCTTAACTCAGATTGCAGTAGGACCTAACTGGCAGAAATCGTCATGTAACAAAAATGCATTACGCTATATCTCAGGTTCTTTTGCGTATAATAAAACAAAATTTGATACGTAAGGTCATGAGACAAACTTTTCTACCAACATTCGGTGTCAACCGCTCAACAGGTGGCGCTGCCACACAGCGATTTCTGCAATTTAAGGAAAGGCTATATCTCAGGTTCTATGGCGTATAATCAGACAAAATTTCATACGGGAAAAGGCCATTATGCTGATTCAAGTTACATGCCAACAGATGGATCTGCTATACTGGAAATTTCTTTGATAGCAGGAAGGCTATATCTCAACTTTTATGGCATAAAACTGTACAAAACTTGATATATAAGACAGTGCTATAAGAGAAATACACACTGCTTTTAAATAATTTAAGTGATTAATGTTTCTGCTACATTAAATTTTTGCAATAAATTGTTTAAAAAAAAATGCGGATATCATAATTGCGCTAGTTAAGACTTTGGCGAGAAAAGTCAGAGTTACTTTAGTGCCAAATTTCACCAAAGGAGTCATACTAAAGCTTTTCTGCTGTTTTTAATTTTAAGCTTAATTAGCTTTCATGTCAAGTATGCTATTGGTGCCAACAACGAGATAAATAAATAATAACAATCTAGATCTCTACATCAAATCAAATTTAGAATTGGAGAAAAGGCGTAAGGAACTTCGTTCCTGACGAGGGTCCCTCAACCGCACATCTGTTTTAAGATAAGAAATATATATATAAAATTCAAAATATTTTTTATTGAAAGATGTAAAGATATAATGTGCATAGTTAAAAAAAATAGAAAATTAAATTTAAATTCTGATGCTGTCTAGTGTTGGGTTTGAGGCCAGTTAACTGAATGAGGGTCCTTATCTTAAATGGTGTACCCTCCATGAGAAATCATTCTAAGGGGTTCCTTGCTCATCAAGCAAGTTTCGGAGAAAAATACAGAAAATTCCAAATGACTGGTAATTGAACCCAGAACTTTCCGCATACCAACTTCAAGATATTTGAATTTTGATATTTCATCGATAAGACCATCGCAGAATTTTTCGATTGTAGTCACAAGAACATAATTTTTTACATATTTTTATGCAGTAGTTTTTTCGATAATGTTAAACTGAAGATTAGCTATAAAAAAAAAAAAAAAAAAAAAAAAAAAAAAAATGTTCAAATAATGAATATTTTCAACTTTAATTCAGTTAAAATAATCTGTTAGCTTAAACACTAATATAAACTCGATTCTCTATGCACTGAACACAAGTAACCTTTATCTACTCATTCCTACCTTGGTGGTTTATGTAATTGGTGAACTGCTGGCTTATCTGCACTTCATTTGTCAACATACCTTAAATTTAAGTAAAATATTAATAATATATTTCTCAAGTTTAATATAAATTTGTTGTTGTGTACTTTACCCTACATCAAGTGACATTTTGTGGGTGTGAAAATATCTATAAGAATCGGTATAAATAATACATTGATTATATTATATTCTGATTATGTAGAATTTATCAGAAAAGAATCTTTGATTAAAAAGTAAGTTATCTTCTTTCTTATTACATTTAAATAAAGCTTTGGCATTTATTATCTGGAAAAAAAGTAAACACCCTTTTGCACAGTATAGAAATGAATTAGCTAATAAAAAGGAAAACAAACAGAAGAAAAAATTTAACTTAACTTCTTTGCAGTGTAATATAGTAATTTCATACATGACCATAGATACTGCAAAGCAGTTTTCTTGAAATAACAGCTAGAAGTGAAGTTAAGATAGAAAACTTCTATTAGCATGATATTCAACTGACATAAAACAACAAAGAAATTATTACATAATGTAAGTAAAATTCAGATGGATTTTTCTTTCATTTTGTTTCTTGATGCATAATTAAAATTTAAGTTATAAAATATAATAATACATATTTTTTTAATGTGGCTGTAGGTTTTTTTAATTTATTTTTTCAAATTCACAGAGTTGATTTTATTTTATAATATATATAAGAATTCTAATATTACTTAAATGTTTTATTACGATACTCTCAAACTATTTTAATATGAATTGTTGACTTATCCTATGTATAAAATTTGAATGTATTTGTTATTTTTTCCAAGTGCTTTCTTTCACCTTTCCACTGACAGCATCCTTTTTTTTTTTTTTTTTCAAAATGATGCTCCAGTGCTTTTGCACTAATTCTAAAATCCACTTTTTCTTCTGCAAGTGTAAAATTGTTTACTCTTTCTGGCTTATTTCGACAGACTGTAAACATAACGACTGCCTAATTCCTGTTTTGACCAGAACTGAATCAACCAATGACAGTATTACTAAGCATTCCCAAAGAACCAATCACAATACCTCTTTAAAATCCCTTCAAAAAATCCCTTCGTTAGTTAACCGCGGAAACACTAACCGGAGTTTAGCTTGGTGGGACGGAAGATTTCCTAATCGGAGTTTTATTTTTAACGGCCGTTTTGCTAATCTCCGTTTAACCGCAGCTTGGTGGGAACGGCCCTTAGTCGGCTAAAAGTATTTAAAAAAATGCATTTTAACTGTGTTCTGAACTGTTCTGAAAGTTTCAAATGTCTAGCTAGTCGAGAAGTTAGTTAAATAAATTTTCTGTTGAATCATATAAAAGCTGCTGAAGGCAGTAGGTATCCGAAACAGTTGGCTAAAAATATTTTTAAAAAATGCATTGTCAACGTGTTCTGAGCTTTTCTAAAAGTTTCAAATGTCTACCCACACAACACAAAATATCTAAAAGACGTCTATTTAACATCGAAATGCATCTATAACATCCAGAACGTCTTTTAGATGTCTATAGCATTAAAGAAAAAGATGTCTATTAGACATCACTCCTTTAGATATCTATTAGATATCTGTAACCTCTAAAATACATCTTATAGTTATCACTGTTTCGATGTCTCATGGATGTACACTTTTCGACATCTAATGGACATACTTTCTTCGACATCTAATGGAATTTTGAATAATACGTATTATGCTCCTCTTATAGAGCATCTATGAACTTGGGAATAGATGAACGACGTTTTAACCGAGATCGTAACCGTGTGTAACCAAGCGAAATCTGCTTTGTTTTGATGTGGTTTTAATCAAGGCTTGTCTAATTATTATGTTCAAATTTTAATCAAGAGACATTGTAAATTTTCAGCCCTCTGCCTAATCAAAAGGTGAGTTATGAATTTCATCGTTCACGTATTTATTTTTTCTTTCATTCTCTGAATGATAGGCAAAACATGTTACAGAGGTATCTGCATTCCGGATTTTTTTATTTATTTATTTATTTTTTTCCACAGAATTTTTAAACAGTAGTATTTCTTGTAATTTTCTGATAATCTGCAGCTATTACATGTTATAAAAGTTAAACTATGGAAATACTGATTGAAAAATTACCGGAGTGCAAATACTGTTTTCATGCTGTTACAGAAATTATTACTTGTAAATGTAAATGCTTATTGTTTTTCCAAGGTTATTATTTATGTCGAAAGTGTAGATTTCTGCAACAGGTTAGTTAAAATTTAAGATTGATTTTCGTATTTATAAATCTTAAGAGAGGGTGAAAAAAATCTGCTAAGTGTAATTACTCAAATTTGAAAAATTCCAATTAAATTTGTGCTAGAAAGGGTTGTTTGTTTATTTTATTCCACTTCATTTATTTGTCGAGTGTTCACCCTGGTTTGAGGTGACACTCTGCAGCTATTTTTTGTTAGATTTAGGCTCATTTGACAGGCCTGTGGCTTAGAGTAAATTCTAAACAGCTATGAATGCGTTAACCAGGATTTGAACCCTTCCTGGCAATCAGGTAGGCCTAAAATACGAATGCAATACATTGATAAATTACAATTTTTTTTCTTTTCCCTATTAAGCATGTTGTCACACAAAAAAGATTGTATTTACTCATGTTTTATCCAGGTATTTGTTATATATAAATATATAAGAAAATACACGTCAGCGATTTATCGCTGGCATGCAGTTAATACACAAGTACCAGTAATTTACACTGATATAAATTTACAGGGATGAGATTTTTCAGATTTTCAGCTGACTTCAGCTTTTTTGTAAATTTTTCTTTTCATCTTTTTTTTTCAGTTTTCTCAACTTTTCTTGTGATTTTTGATGTGCATTTGTTACACCAACTAATCTAAACTTGAATGAATACTAAACAAAGATTAAACTTATTTATTACTCTAATATAATAGATTTTGTCATAAAAGTTCAAGTATTTCATTTCCTTTGTGTACAGTTTCAGCTTTTTTATCTTTTTGCTAATCTGATCCCTGAAATTTAAAAGCCAAATGAATTAGGACTGAAAATTTAAATCTTTGAGTCTGATCATTTTTTGTGACTCATACTTTTTCTTTTTAAATGTATAAATCCATTTTCAAAATGTCAAAGGCATGATTGCCATTGAAAAAGTTCAGATGCATGAATTCTCTTTTAATAATGATAAAACTAACAATTTTATGAAAATATATTGAAAAATTTTAAATTTAATATAGTCTTCTGATAAAGTTGCAGAACTATTACATCAATCTTGATTGTAACTAAAAATAATCCTAACAGATCTGATTTATGGGTAACTAATATTGAAATTGTATACATTCTGAGGGAGTAGAGTGAAATGCAAACAACATTTTTACAACTCTAAATAATGTGCTTTGTAAGTGGTTTAATGAAAAGAATAATTAAATATTCGATGAATTTGCCTTAAAAAAAAAAATATATATTGCTTGTTACAGTATGAATCTATATTAATATGTATAATAAGTAAAAGACTGACGTTAATTTTTGCTGCTGAATACAAAAAATTTCAGATCAAATTAATTTAATTTTTGTTTACTTTTTACTTTATTTAATTTTTTAAATCTAGTTTTTATTAATAAAATAGGTTGTAGTTTTTATTAAAACATTTAGTATAATAAATACTTTGCAACTTTAAAACATTAGCTTACCTTAGAAAACTATTAAAATTTTTTACAAAAAATTCTTTTTGATTTGTGCAAATATATTTTGGCCGTCAGTTGCAACCATCATCAGTGCATTTATGATCCGTGCTTACCCTGGCTTCATTTCTTACTCTTCAGTTCTGTTACGATGTATTGAAGAGGAGAGAGAGACAGAGAGGGAAAAATAAAGCATCAGTAAACTCAAACTCTGATCATAGATGCGCTGATGATGGCTGTGACTGACAGCCAAATTATATTTGCACAAACCAAAAGGATTTTTTGTAAAATTTGCCTTTACAAATTTTCATGTATATATTAAATTGCGCTAGTTAATTTTCCATTTATTTTTGCCATTTTTTATATATACTTTAATAATAAATAAAATTTTGATTTATCATAAAAAACAGTGTAATATAAAATCATTAGAAAATTGGGTATTTTTCTCTATTTAAATAAACTAGCACTTTTTGCCCATATGCAGTAGACTCCTGGTGTCTCACTTAAGCAGGTAGACTAGTAATTTTGTCCTGAAAATGTCCTGAAATTTTACTTTATGCTAGTACTACCCTTAGAAATATAACTTTGCAAATTAAAAAATACAAATGAACCTTATTGTACATAAAAAAAAAATTAGCCTTTAATAAACAAACTGTCGCATATTTATATTATTAAGATTTAAAAGGAGAATAAAAGGTTATTTAAGTGAAATTAATAAAAAAAAAATTACAGCGAATAGGTAATAATAACAATTGTATAACACTTACTATTGTTATAATTGTTACATACTATTTTGTCACAGATTTACAGGCAATTTTAGAATAAAGTAAAAAAAAAAAAAAATTTCTTCACTGCTCCGGTGACCCACTGAATTTATTTTTGCTAGTCTGTTGAATATTTTTGTTGTCCTGGACCAGCTAATCACTGTTAGTTTCAGGCTCTGATAAGCAAACAATTTTTGATTCTCCTTCTCTTTCCTCTGCTATTTTTAGATATGGATATTGAAGTACTTTACTATTCAAGTTTTTCAGTTATTTGGAAGTTAGTACAGTCATTTTGACGGGTTTTGTGGAATCTGTTCATGTTAAAAGAAATTCATGTTAACAGTGTTTACGTTAATGAGGTTTAACTGTATTTTCCTAATTTTTTTTCTTTTTTTTTTTTTTTTTTTTTTCTGTACTGTCATTTGAAGTTATAAGAAGATTAACCACTAAACCTTGGCCTTACTATGTAAAATGTTGTAGTATCCCCCCTTCCCCCCCCCCCCCAAAAAAAAAAAAAAAAAAAAAAAAAAAAGCTATCAGTGTGATTTGTAAGTTTTTAGTTTAATTAGTTTAATACTTTTCCATTTCACCAGCACAAATCTTGTCAAGCAAATATTATTGGCAACAACAATACATTAATGAATTTAAAGTTAATTTATATCCATTATTATGGATTTGATAAAATAAGTGTTATATTTGATATGGAATAATACTTTTAAAAGTTAGCTTTAAGTAAAGTTTTGGAAAATTTACTTCTTAAAATAAAAAGATAGGGAAAATAAAGTAAACAGTTGTGTTTTTTTTTAATTTTCTTATTATTATTACTCAAAGTGTTTTGAAACAATTAGTCTTTCCTAGGGGCTTAATGACTGGCATTGGTTGTATCATTTTTTGGTGACTTTATCGCCTGCACAGGTCAAATGGAAAAATACAATTAGTTTCAGTAGTTAGTTTAGTTGCGAAAGATTCTCAATAACATCTTTTAAAGCACCCCCCCCCCCTAAAAAAAAATAAGACACACTAAGATGATTGGTAAGTGTGTGGGAGAGGGGGGATTTAAATTATCACGTCGCTGAGAATTTTTTTTGAAGAAATATCATTGTTGTAGTGCTGACTTTGCAATAAAAGTGCTGCCAGAGAGAGTTCAATAAAAAAGGGCAACATATTTTCAAAAAGGGCATAATTTGCAGTCTTCTATGTTGTGATTTTTGTGTGTGACAAAAATAAATTACACATTTTACGTATATGCATGCAGGCTATATGCATTTGTTCTTCTAGGAATACTGTAAAACTATTGCTAGAAGGTTGTATGTCAGGAAGAAAAGTATCTAAAAGATTTCTAAAAATATTTAAAGTCACTTAGTACTTAAATGTTTTTAAAAGGGCCACTGGTTACTGAAATAGGTTTAAAAAGGGCCACCGGATGCTAAAATGGGTTGGGGACAAAATCTCGCGAGGCAAAATATCGTGAGGACAAAATATCGGCAACGTAAATGAATACAAAGCAAAAATGAGTCGGTAATTATTAGTAATGTTGTATAAAATTTCCTGACAACACATACCTTAGTCAGAGCACTGATATTCTGACAAACCTACAACAAAATTTTTTATAAATTTTACTTAAAATAGTTTAAAGACTATATTTATTAACTTTTGTCAAAATTAGTCATAATTAATTGAATTGTGAATATTAATTTTAAAATTTTTAATTCAAGTTTGTAAACAGCACTCAGCTTTAATGTCAGCAGTGATATACACGATTTTTAAAATATATTTTGGATAGTGAAAAGAAAAAGATAAAATAACTGAAAAATAAACGTAGATAAAATAATGAAATTCAACTCTATGATTTATTTAATTATTTATTTTAATTAATTAATTAATATTTATAAGGCTCAGTGGCCCCCGCCAGAGATCACACTTGACACAAAATAAAATTTTCAAATAGATCGTACTATTTTTTTGACACGATACTTTGTCCGGCAAGATTTTCCCCCGCGATATTATGTCCGGATCCCTGCTAAAATATGTTTAAAAGGACTGCCAAGTAGTACACCCTGCCAAATTAGCCTAGAATCAGCACTATGCTATGTTGTTGTATACATTTATATGCAAAATGCAGATTACTTGCCTTTCATAAAACTTTGAAGTCAGCAAAGTTGTAGTGTTCTCTACTGTATTCAAATTAGATGTAATATTAGATTATAGATATAATTCAGTATTTATTCAATAATGCTTTGTTTTATTTTTTCAGAGAAACTGACAGTGTCAAATATATAAAGTCGAGTCAACCACCAGTGGCTGACAAGTGTCAAATATGGTATATAAACTAAAAATTTACATTATTTTAAGTAATTACTGAAAATTTATTTCAAATTTACTTAATTTTTATTAATTACAAAATATCATTAAGGCATTTTAATGGATTTTATTGAAACCCAATAAACATAACATGCTTCTAACCAGCGAACAGAGCCTAACAGGGATTTCCATAAGAATTTGTGTGGTGCTCAATGTGTTAAAACGAAAACTGCATGTTTTTAAGAGATCAATTGACTGAAAAACATTTTAGTAAACAATTTAAGAAAAAAAAAAAGATTTTTATAATCTAAATTAGCTTTATTGGGAAAATTCACTTGTTAAATAAAGATATTATTTTAAGTCGCTTTACTTTTTCTTACTCTTGTGTAAGGAAGGATAATTCTTAATTTATACTAATTACAAATTTAGCAATAAAAGATTTTTTTTTTTGTCATTAATTTCTTTCTTTCTTTAAAAATAAAAAAATCTTCTAATAAAAATTTGTTAACAAGAAATCATTTTCCAATATTTCATTCATACACCATTTAAACAAATTTTAAACCTATAAAATTGAAAGAAATATTGTGACGATGCAAAAAACATCATTAATGATAATTTGAGATGGTTATTTAATTTTATCCATTTTTGTGATGGGGGAGTAGCATTAAAAAGCATCTTAAACAATTTCTTTTATAAATAAAAAGAAAAAAAGGCTAAAATGTATGCTTTACCGTATACCATTGCAATAATTCAGTTATTATAATATATGTATAGGCTTTTTTTTGTTAATATGAAGATATAAATTATAATGTCACATAAATTAATAATTTTAAAAACATTCTTTTATTTCAAATTATTCTAAAATTTTTAAACTGGAATTAAGGTCCCTGATCCCCCAGATTCCCATAAATGTGTTACTGCTTGAAAATATATTGTCTTCAGAGTTATACATGCATGAAAATGTTAAGCTCAATCGGATGATAAGAAATAATTAAAATTAAAAATCAAATTTTTAATGGGGGAGTTGCACTTAAGAGGAAAACACTTTCTTTTAATTGTACTGGATAAATTCAATCTTGTGAATCTCAAAAATCCAATTAAAATCATAAAATTAATTTTATTTAGTTTTTAATTAATGTTTTAAAATCACTGGAAACAAAACAAAACTATTCCTTTCGGAAAACACTCCATAATTGGTTTGATGTCACAATTCATGAAGTGCAAATGTTTTTAGGGTACATTCTTTTACCTATTGCTTTTACTGCTTGCTATCTGTTTTAATCTATATTTTATTTTTAAAGATTTTACTTTTTGTAAGAGATAACAAACTTTTTATTATACTATGTCTTATTCTTATATAATTCTTTTCTATTTTTTATTACATTTTTATTGGTGTAATGTCAATCTTGGATTTGTAAAAGGGCAATCAGATAATCTGCCGAAAATAGATGCTCTTTCCATATTCTCATATTTGGGAAGAAACCATGATTTTATAAGTGCAGATAAGAGAGGCTAAAAGATGATTTGTTATTTATTTATATTTCAAAAATTATAAACATCTTTATAACAGAATTTTAGCATTGCAATAATATAATAGTAGTGTTTTTCTTTTTTCGAATTTTTTAGAAGCTAGTATGTGAGAATATTTCTTTTTTCATAATGCTTAAAAACTTAATTATAATTGAATTGTGTAAAATTTTATAGTGCATAAAAATAAAAATATATTTTACTGATTTTCTTCAACAGTGAAGCATTGATAATCCAGAAACCTATGATTCAGTAGCACCTATAATCCAGCATTAAAGACCATCCCCCCCCCCTTTTTTTTTTTTTTTTTTTTTTACCTCATCTCATAAATCGTAGTACTCAACAGGTCACATGCAGATGATCATAAAACAGCATACTTATCAACTTTTATGGATCATCATTAAAATTTATTGATTTTTCTATATAATTTTACGGATTTATGCATTGATATGAATTTTCTAAGATGAATTTTCGAACTATCTTTTAAAACGAACTATCTAACTCAGAAATAAAAGAGTATAAGATCAAACTAGTTTGAATGTTATGATTAATTAGCAATATTGATAAATTTTCAGCACATGTATAATCCAAAAAAAAAAAAAAAAATCTGTAATCCGGCAGTCTTTTTCTCGTCAATGCTAGATTATCAATGCTTCACTGTATTAATTTTTGAAAATTTAACCAGTATTAACCTTGTTATTTTCAACATATTTGTAATTTTTTTTTTTTTTTTTTCCTCTAAGAGCAATTCTTAATTCTTACATATTTGAGTTTTACATTAAGGATTCATGGATAAATTAATAAAAAAAAAATATATATATATATATGCTTGAATGCTAAAGATTACTGCAAGTTTTTAATCAGTTATTAATGCCATTCATACTTATAACTAGATAATTTTTTCTTTTTTCAAATAAATAAGTAAATACATTATAAAAATAGCTAAGCACATTTTTAGATTCTGAAAAAAGATATTTTTGTATGGAGACTTTTATCAAATCAAATATAGGAAATAGTGTGAAAATAAATATTATGTATAGTACGTGTTGTTCATATGTAATTATGATTCAAATAAAAAAGGTCTACTTCAGTTTTCTTTAATACTGTCTGTTACTAAACTGTCATCCGATAAGCACTCAAGGTCACTGGTAAGGCATTGTCATAGGCAATAAATACATACCTGAAATTTTGTGGGTGAGAAATACAATGTTGAAGACGGCAAGGATACAAAGTGAGCTTTTCAGCAATTTTAGTGAATTTTCTTTTTTGTTTATAAAGGGATATAAAAAAATGATTGCTTTTAATTCGTTTAAATATAGTGATTAACAAATCGAGCAAAGCCTGCCAGTATTCAATAAAGGATAAACAAATTTGTTTGTATACAACAGATGTAAAATATTTACACTGAAATTTTTTGCCTGAAATACTATTCAGTGTAATTCTACCAATAATGTTATGCAGGGCAAAGCAGAAAGATCTGCATTTATGCAGATAGTAATTTTAAATTTAGGGCCATTTTAATTTCTTTTCTTTTTAATCAAAAGAAGAAAGACACCTAATCTAACCTCCAACCCGATTTTTTTTGCTTAAAGTTGACTAGCACTTGCCGCATTGGCAATCATGTTTTTGAAAATGGTGAATTAGCTCAATTCAAATATTTATTTCATTAAAGCAAATATGAGCAAATACAGATAATAATAAATAGAGCAAATATTATGCCATATTTTCCAATACTATTTAGAAAATTCACCGCTAAAGGAGTGAAAAATGGTAATGCAAAATTTCTCACATTCCTTCCCCCCCCCCCCACCTTTTTGATATTGCACAATAGCAAAGATAAAATATTGTCATTGGATCAGCTAAGTTGGAAAAAAAAAAGGGGGGGGGAGAGTGAAAAAGAAACTACTGAAAACAATGCCCTATAAGGCGGCAGAAGTTATCACAATGAAATTTTAAAGGTATATGAATTTTAGTAAATGAATAATTCACTAAAATTATATATATATATATATATATATGTATATATATAGGTACCGACTGGTCTTTGAAAAAGGTTAGTACCTATGCCATTCAATACCTACCCTTTGAATTCAATGAACACCCTAGATTAGAATCCTGCGTGAGTTGGAAAAACATGACCCACACACAAACTGTAAAATGATTTTCGACTTGTAACCTGACCTTTTTGCACATGTTAAATTTATGTTATAAAACATTAAATTAAAATTCTATTACATAAAATATAGATATATTATTAAACATACATTTTAGAGAATTAATTATTACAAAGAAATTAGAAATATGTGTATGTAAGTACAGTAGAACCTCGATCCATCTTTTTTATGGGGTGCATGAAACAAAAATTATGAAAGTGGGAAAACAACAAATGTGGGTTAAAATTAAAACACGAAGAAAACAATGTTTATGAATTGTTGTATACAGTATACTACTAATAAAAACTAATTTGTTATTTTCCAAACTCTGAAAGCAATAAATCAATGTTTTAGAACATTAAAGTAAAATTTATTTTTAAAAATCAAAAATTTTATGTTGGATTTTTTTTTTTTATATATATAAATTAAACAGGAATTTTTCCAGATTTACAACTTTTTTTCTGGTTCTTTTCTGTAATTTCATGTGCTTATATAAAAGTTCATGCATTTTTAAACGCCATAATTGAGTCATCAGCGTAAAAATAATTCTCTATTTCTTCGTTATTATTTTCATTTTCTGAAATCACACATTTCTTCTATGCTTTAGGATATCGCATGCCACAACATCTTGATTAATACATGTATTATTACTAAATTTTGTACCAGACATATCATCTGCTACATGCAACCACTCTGCATTAGCAGCATCATCATTTTCTTGATGTAGATCATTGATAGATAGATGATGTTCATCATTTTTTTCGCATGTAACTGCATTTCATGGAACAATTTTCTGGATTACTAAAGAGGTTGCCATGCTGAAATTACTAAATTAATTGATGGTCTGGAGACATGGCATGGTATCACAATTTTGATCTTATATGGAAATGAGTTATTTTAGAATGAAAGAAGTAATTCCAGTTTGTATGTACATGGAACTGCTTGTCCTTCAGGACAAAGTTTTTACGAGGTCAGAAGAAATATTTTACAACCATGAAAGCGGGAAAACAACTTTTTTAAGTACAATACATGCAGGTTTGGTTAAGATTATTTAAATACAATTTGTACAGGGACTATTGAAATAAAACAATCAATGTGGGAAAACGATAAATGCGAGAACAATAGATCAAGGTTTTACTGTATAAAAAAACTTCAGTAAAATATGACAAAATGTCAATATGCATTCAAACATAACATTGAAATAAGTACCGTATATTTCCGAATATAAGTCGATCCATATATAAGCCGAGAGTATGTTTTTCCCTTCAGAAATTTGCTCAAAATTGCAAACTCTTGTGGTAAGCCAAATTTAAAAAATGCTCTTTTAAAGTTAGTGTTTATCGCCAAAATGGCAAAAATATTGCCAATCTATAAAACTTTCAGGATAATCTGTCCATTGAAATTGCACAAAATATGTGCTTATCCAATAGAATACCCAATCCAATATCCAATACCTTGCTTAGGAACAACGTAAAACAATCACATTGTGTTCGCCAATGGCAATAGTTTTAACTCTGGCAACCCTATCAGGAGGGAGGCTAGCACAGGCATCGAACAGACACACTCGCACATGCAGTGAAGGACAAGTTCCGGCAGCTGAAAACGATAGTCGCCGTAATACCTAATACCGGGAGGCCTACTGTCGATGCTGACGCCGCTGGATGTTTACATAAATAAGCCATTTAAAGACCAATTGCGTCGATTTTTTAAAATAATGTATCTAAATTATTTTGTATATTTCTACTTTTGAGTATTTTTATCAGTGCCTCAAGGCAATCTTCAACAGAAAAAAAAACTTCTATAAAAAAAACCCCGAAGATCTGCTACTTCTTTTGATAGTGTAAGCCTAGAAACATTTTAAACAGAGATGATTTAATTGTATAAATCAAAAATATGATTGGGAGTCCTGTTTTTTCAAGTTTCTCTTATGCTATTTATGAATCGGACAGAGAAGTTACCCCGTTCGTGCAATCTGCCAATGACGTCAGCTATCGACAGGTTAAAATAAAAGAAATTTAAACACACGTGACTACATCAAGCTGCTCTAGAAATAAATTTAAAATTGCTAATTTAAGAGTTTTATGTGTGATAATTATTTAAAAATAAGGTTTAATATCACTATTTTACTTTATTTATAGTTTTTAAGCTTAAAATATATGCATTCATTCTTTGTTTCTAATGTATGTTTTTTGCTAGAATTTGGTGAATATAAGCCGACCCCTGTACTTCAGCCTCCGAAAAATTTCCAAAAATTCTCGGCTTATACACAGAAATATACGGTAGTTAATTTCAAAATATTTGCTGTTCCAAATATTTTGATAGCATAAAAAAATATGTAATGTTTACAATGGAAAACTTGCAGATACATTGGAAATTTATGCAAAACGTTAACACTAAACTTTATGAAAAAAAAGCTTTAAAAAGAACATTTTTCGGATAGACCCGCTGGTAAAAAATTAATGCAAAATCGACTTGCATCTTGCACCTGACCCAATGCAAGACTCTACCCTAGATCTAGATGTCCCCTGTATATCATAGACCCTATTCGTTTTCTTCAACATACTTTTATTCTTTTGATTTGAAAAATTTAATCGTAGATAAGCAAGATGTAAAAAATATACAAAATCTTTTCCCATGTTTGCTAGTTTGAATTCCTAAATATGTAAGGAGAAAATAATTCTGTTTACTGTTAAGTATATATTCTATGATTTATTTTTAATAATATAATGTTATTTATCTTTTTTTTATTATTATTATTACAGATGCTGTTCTGTTTGGGTCTTTCCAGGAGGACCTATACTCTTCCCCCCTTCTGGTTCTCGATTTCCTTAGGGATAATGGTCTGATGGATCTTGTCTGACTTCGTCAGAGTGTTGGAGGATAAGCCACAACATAATACTACAAATGCTGTTCGAATAAATTGTTTTTTTTCAATGCTAGTGTCAATGATATTGAAAGTTTTATAAAAGATTGTCTGTACCATGCAAAGGCTCGCTTGAAATAAGATTTTTCTAAATAAATATGTTATTTTTTCTACATCATTCTGTTTTAATGTTTCATTTTGTTGATGTGTATCCACATAGCTGTAGGAAAAAAAAAAAAAAAGAGCAAAAAGTACACACCTCAGACATATAAATGCATATACAATGAATGGATGTATATTCATACTCCTGCATGTAAGTTTATAAAAAGAAATTGCATTCATCATTTACTTTTTAAACTGCGAAATCAGAAATAAATCAGGTTGCAATGATGAATGATGCATTTGAATAAGACTTAGTTAAAAGAAAAGAAATCAAACAGTATATAGCGCTTGGAAAAAAAGAATGCAAATTATCAAATAAATTTTGAAGGTTAAAATTGTCGAAAAATTTTGTTTCTATGTTTGTGTTGAGCTTTATCGTTAAAATTGGTTATTTAACCTGTAAAGAGACGATTTTTATAAGAGTAGATTTATTAATGTGAAATTATTTAAATATTTCTTCTATCACATTTATTTATTTTTATTTTTTTCTGTAAACAGCCATAATAAAGATTTTAAATGCGTTTTACCTATAAATATGCATAAAAACATTTAAATGGATGTATTATTTGCCAGAAAGATGAAAATTATGATCAACTTTATGTATGATGGAGGGGAAAATTATACAAAAAGTACGGGAGGCAATGTATTTCCAATTTTAAAATAATTGCATGTTTAAATTTCATTGAGCATTTTAACCAGTATTTTTGTTACAGAAGCTTGAGCTTCTCCGTAACCTTCCCCTCTCTTATTTACATCTGTGCCATACAGAATAACTATTTTGGATAATTTAATGATTTTTTAACCTAGTTGAATAAAATATTTTAGTGAAAATTTACTCTCAGTTCTGAACTTTAAAAGAAAACATGTGTTAGCTGCAATCTATGTTAGCTTTAAAGCAATCTTTTGTTAACTTAAATTAATAGCAATCTAAGCAAACAGTTAATACAAAATACATGCATTTCATGATGATCCTCAGAAGCAGAATCATTGTACAACTTACACAAAAAGCCAGTGGTATTTTGTATTAACTACTTACCATGATTTTAAATTAACAAAAACTGCCCTAAAGCTAAGATATTGATAGAATAAACACAGGCCAACATGAACTGGATGTCGAAATGTTCTGAAAAAGTGCATTTCAAACTAATTCATCCGTCACTTCCTTTTAGTTAATTACAGGAATTTATCAATGATATGCCATTTAGGACTCTCAGAAGTCAAAGCCCATGTTATTTTATCGAAAAATTATCTTATACACTATTTTAGTATTATAATTTTTAGTTTAAAAATGTGAAAATTTAAGTGCATCTCCAAACTGAAATATAAAATATTTAAAGTACTAATTTAATAAAAAATATAAAAAGCACTACAGAACTTGCATTTAGTACAAAACTTCGAATAACACCATAAAATGATAGAACACTCAACACTTGTTGCGAGTTCTTTCATTTTATGGTATTTATCTAAGTTTTTGTTCTTATTACTAATTTAATGGTTGTGAATTTTCTGAATATGAAGTCATAAAAAAAAAAAAAATACAGATGCATAACTCAAACAAATGCCAGTAGGAAGTTTAAACTCAGTAATATAGATTTAATCTTTAACCCCGTTTCTTGGACCATGGAAGCCTCTGCGCATGTGCTGACTGAACGAGTCCACTGTTAAAATAGGGGAGATAATTTTTTCGTTGAGAGAAAATAAGCGATAAGGGAACACCGCGAACCGAATGATTGGATGTTTACTAAATTCCAACCTGTCAATCAACTTTTCACCCTTCAAAGATTTTGGACTCGTCCTAACTGTTAGGCGCAGGAAACGTGGTTGCACTGTAGATTAAAGTATTCACACTGACAGACTTTCTGTTATTAATTTTTGAGTTATAAAAAAGAGACCAACTGCTAAAAGCCTGATTTTTTGGATTCAAGGACTTCAAAACATGTAAGTGTCAAAAACTCATGTGAACGCCGCACCTCTGATTTCGAGAGTACTCCAAAACAAGAACTGAAAAGTTTGGTACGAAAGTGTGGCAACGTGTGTGCGTATGGGAATCAAGATGGACTAACGTTCCATTCTATATGTTTTTTTAGAAAATACTTTATTTGATGTTAATTTATGTGTTTGTTATGTATTTTATGTTTGTGCCGTAAGTAAAAGTAAAATCTTTAAAAGTAAACAAAGCGTGATCAGTGTCTTAATGTGTCTCAAGATGAGTTTACAGGAAGAAAAGAACCAGGTGCGAAAAAGAAGTCGCCACAACTCACTTTCAAAAATTTGATCCCAACATTTTCTCTTTATATATTGGTAAGAGAACACAGTATTTAAAACTTTAAATTAGGTAAAAATACCGATCTGGTGGGAAAAAAAAAACAAGTGCACATAAAACAAAATATTTAATTACGTTATTGAAATTACTGTCAATAATTAATAACTATTAATATATTTATATTTTAAAGCTCTAATGTTGTTAATTTTATTATACATATGTAAGTATATATTTCATTATATTGAAAAATAACATCAACTTGGCATTTCCATTTAAAAATTACAGTGATAATACCAGATTTCAAGTACTTTTTTAGCTAGTTTTCTCAAAAAAGTAAAAGTCTGAGTTAAGATTTTCAGGTACTGCCAATGGAATATGTAATTTTATTGTGCGTCAAAAATATCCATAAGAAGTACCTAAATATCTAAAAGATATGAATGTTTTAAGGTCTTAAAGACGTACAGGTGTTGGACAAAATAATGTGGACACTTGTGCTTTTTTACGTTTTCTCGAATGGCTTGAAAAATACTTAACGTGTTGTTCTTGAATTTTTGGAATAAGGAAAACATGTCTTTCCTCACGAAGGCCCTTAGGGGATGAACAACAAATCCAATAAAATAAAAAGTATTTGTGATAACCCTGTATGTGTAAAAGTTTCAATTGATCTGCAAGTTTTAGATATGGTTATAAATATTATATTTTATACGTGTTCAGAGTTTTGTGAGGATTCTTGAATATTTAAGGAGTTATTGTATTAAAAAATGCAAAAATTTTCACAGGTTTTTACTAACTCCAATCCAAAGGTTTTACTTCGAATTTCATGAAACTTTCAGAAAACATAACTATATATGGCTAAATCAATATACTATAATTTAAAACATATATTTAATATTCAAAAAGATATGGACAGTTGTAGTAAATAATTTATTACTGTGCATGTGCAGACTACAGAAAAAAAAAAAAAAAAAAACGACAGAATTTGATATCCAACTGTATAGAGCACTTCATAAAAAACATCCTTTTGAATATCACAAAAATTCATAGGTATTATTGGTGATTAAATAAGTTGTTTTTCAGTTGTTTCCTAAAAATATCTTTATAAGGGGTCGTTCACAAATGAAAGTTTGTATCAGAAAAACTATGTTATACAGTGAAACTTAATACAATATTTGCTATTCATTTTTCTTATTTTTTTGTATAGTATTTGCTACATATTTATAAAAAAGAAAAATGAATTGTTTGAAGAGAAAAAATGTTTTTCTGATACAAACTTTTATTTGCGAATAACCCCTTATTGTAAAGACCTTTTTAAATAAAAAAATCAGAAAAACAGCTCATTCAATCACAGATATCTCTATGAATTTTCGTGATATTCAACTGTTTTTTTTTTTTTTTTTTAAGGTGCTCTGTACAGTTGAATTTAAACTATGTCAAAGTTATTTTTTGGTTCAGTCCGTGCATGCACAGTAATAAATCATTTACTACAACTCTCCATACCATCTTTGAATATTAAATATATTTGTTTTAAACTATAGTATAATGATTTAGGTGTATGTTATGTTTTCCGATAGTTTCATGAAATTTGAAGAAAAATCTTTGGAGTTATAATGTGTGTGGTGAAAAATACATGTGAAAAATTTTTGCATTTTTTAATAAAATGTTAATAATTTTGAATATTCAAGATATCCTCATAAAACTCTACACATGTATAACATAACATTTATATAACCATATCTAAAATGTGCAGATCATTTGAAGCTTTTCCATTACTGGGTTATCACAAATCCTTTATTTTATTGGATTTGTTGTTCGTCCCCTAAAGGCCTTTGTGACAAAATCTTCTGCTGAAAAATATGAGGAAAAGCATGTTTTCCTTATTCCCAAAATTCAAGAACAACACGGTAAGTATTTTTCAAGATATTCAACAAAATGTAAAATAGTGTAAGTGTTCACATTATTTTCTCCAACACCTGTAAATAATATCCTTCATGCATATCTATAGTACAGCTATAAGAGGTACTGCATGTTGAAAAGAGATCTATACTTGGATGTCTTATAGATGTGCATGAGAGGTATAGCATGTCAAAAAGAGATCTATACTTGGATGTCTTATAGACGTACATTAGAGGTACTGCATGTTGAAAAGAGATCTATACTTGGATGTCTTATAGATGTGTATAAGCAAGACATCATAGATATTGTAGATGTCTTATGGAGCTCAGAGAGATCACACATCACATCTCTAATAGACGTGAAATGGATGCGATTTAGATATTTTTAGATGTCTTATGGATGTGTTGAATGTTTCGTGTTTACAGCTTATAGATATCTTATAGATGTGAATTTGCTGTGTGGGATGTTCCCCCCCCCCCACCATCGCCTAAGGGGAGGTAGGGTGGAGTTTTACAAAATCACTTTGTAGTGTGAGTTGAATACGCATAAGCAGTCCACACATCAAAAATTGTCATTCTAAGATACAGTGGAGCACCTTTTATACGTTTCTCATTTATACATTTTTCAACTTCAGTTCCAAATCATTCCATTGAATTCTAATGTTAAAATATTTCGTTTATACGACACAAGTGAATTCTTAATTTCACTTATACTGTATTTTTCGGCGTATAAGTCGAGGGAAAAAAGCAAAAAAAAATCCTTTAAAAATTGCTATCGAAAGCATATCGTGCTGGCTGATTAGACGATTCACGAGTTTCGATGTGCGCCTTGAATTTAATGATTCAAGTTTCTGCGTAAAAATCGGATCGACTTATATGGCAAATATAGCTGAAATTCCACACTTTAACTCCAAAAAACCACTTCGACTTATTCGCCAGTCGACTTATATGCCGGAAAATACAGTACTTTTTTTCTCCTTGTAGAATCCCAAGTTTGGGTTTCATTTCAGGATTAAAAAAAAAAAAAAATGAATGCTCTTTATGTTTTATTCTTATTTTTTTCGATTATTTTTTTTAGAACTATGGTAACAGAGTCCGGCTATAGAACAAAGTGGGACTTGCATCGATAGCCTGGTGGAAGGGGGGGTTAGAGAAATTTTCTTATTTAAGCAGTTTGCAACTGGGTTGAATGGTAGGTATACAAGTAGCCAGTGACCACTTGAAGGCCTCCCACTTTTTTTTTAAATGATTCCAGGAATGGAGTATGAAAGTTAAAAAGCCCACAACTTTATAGGCATTTTGTAAACTTGAAGATCTATTACTCACTTCCATTGGGGGACTTGGAAGATTTTCTTATTCTGATCTATTTGACATTACGATTGGAGAAACAATTTTTTTTTTCTTTCCTTCCTTTTAATCGTTTGCAAAAATGTCATCTTTGTGTAGAGAACAAAAAGCTTTGTCTTTAAAGGTTAAAATCGAAATCTTGAAAAAAATTTCTGAATTTCTATACTTTGAATTATCATTTAATTTTTATTCAACCTTTTAAAAATATTTTAAATATAATTTAAAATATACCTTATTCGAATAAATGTAAAGGAAATCATGAAAATTTATTAGACTTTTATTATTAATATGATACTTTATTGTGTATTAATGTTAAAACGAATTTTTAGTACGTTTTTTAGGAACGGTCCCTTGAAAAATGTATAAACGGTGCTCCACTTTAGTTTGGAACAGAGTTACGCATGGAAATATGTTTTTAATCCCCCCCCCAACCCTCAAGGAGGGTGATAGCACGGAATTCAAAATAATCTCTTTGTACTTTGTGTGTGTTGAGTATGCATAACCATTCAACTTATAAAAAAATTGCTTTCCAGTGATAATATGGAGCAGAGTTATTCTTTAAAATGTGCTTTCCCCCCCCCCACACACACACCGTCCTTAAAGGGGGTAAAGGAAAATTTCACAAGATCCCCTTATAGTGCGTGTTGGGAACACATAACCAGCTCGCAAATAAAAAATCACCTAAGAAAGTTTGGAGCAGAGTTACGTATGAAAACATGATTTTGCCGCCCCCTCCCCCCCAAGGGAGATAAGGTGGAATTTTACAAAATCCCTTACTAGTGTGTGTCTTGAGTATGCATAACCAATCGACATATCAAAAAATCGCTGTTCTGAGATAATTTGGAGCTGAGCTACTCTTCAAAGCGTTTTTTGCCCCCTCCCCGTCTTTGAAGGAGTGAAGGGGAAATTTTCTTAAGATCCCTTTATAATGTGTGTTGGGAATGCATAAACAATCAACATGTAAAAATTAATCTTACTGAGATAATTTGTAGCAAAATTATGCTTGGAAACATGCTTTTTACCCCACCCCCACTCCCAAGGTGGGGATAAGATGGAATTTTACAAAATCTCTTTGTAGTATGTGTCTTGAGTACGCATAACAAATTGACACATCAAAATATCGCTAGCCTGACATAACTTGGGGCACAGTTACTCTTATAAACGTGTTTTTGCCTTAAGGAAGGGTAAAATTTCGTAAAAACCCTTTACTGTGAATGTTGGGAAAGCATAAATAACTCACATATACAAATTAATCTTGCTGAGATGATTTGAAGCAAAGTCCTTATTGCCCACCCACCCCCAAGGGGAAAAGGGGGGGGGTCTTTCGCAAAACCCCATTACAATGGGTGTTAGACACACGTAAGTAAGCCACACACTAAAATTTATAATCTTAGCTCCTATAGATTCCCCGGGATGAATTTAGCAATAAAAGGAGGGGGAGGGTTCAAATTTGCCTCCCAAATTTTGCTCGTAACTCTCCCCCAAAATTGAAAATCGCACATAACCGAAAATGAGGTTTTGGAAATATCCTCAAGAAAACTATTGGGGATTTTCTATATCTTTGTGCTATTATTGGTAGAGTTTTACTTGAAAATCCGTATTTTACAAAATTTGCCTCCGAAAATCATTTTTACCTCCCCTCTCCCCTTAAAATTCCAAAACTCAAATTGCAGAAAATGCTTTTTTTTTTGCACTCAAGTCTACTCTCTCTCCCTGCAATTTCTTCACCGTGAAGCAATTTGAAGCCGAATTATGCTATTAAGGGGGTTTTTGTCTTCTGCTCCTTCCCCAGCGGACAGCGGAGGATATTTTGCAAAATCCCGCCTTATTGGGCGTCAGGGTCCTAAAACCAACATGCTCACCAAAATTTGCGAGTCTATCTCCCATAGAATTGCCACGGCTGTGTTGAGTGAGTGAATCAGTGATTTTACTCTTTTATTCCAAATCCTATCCTACCCTACCCCCAAAGGGGTAAAAGGGGGGACTTTCACAAAATCTCGTTACAATGGGTGTTGGACACATGTAAATAAGCCACACACTAAAATTTGTGACTGCAGCTCGTATAGATTTCTACAGATGAATTTAGCACTGCAGGGGGGGGGGGGGTCAAATTTGCCCCCTCCCCTCCAAAATCGGAAAAAATCAAAAATGAGTTTTTGCAGATACCTTCAAGATGCTGGGCAGGTGTTTTTAAATATCGTTGAGCTATTACTGCTAGAATTTTACTCGGAAATCTATACATTGCTAAATTTGCCTCTGGAAATCATTTTCACCCCCTCTCCCTCCTTAAAAATCAAAAATTCCAAAATCACAGAAAATGATTTTTTTATACTTAAGTCTAGTCTCCCCTTCTGCAGTTTCTTCACCGTGAAGAAATTTGGAGCCGAGTTATCCTTATAAAGGTGTTTTTGCCTTCTGCGCCTCGGAAAATCATTTTTACCCCCCCCCTCCCCTCCATTAAAAATCCAAAATCGCAGAAAATGATTTTTTTTGTATTCAAGTCTTGTCTCTTCACCTGCAATTACTTCACTGTGAAGTAATTTGGAGCCGAGTTATGCTTATAAATGTGTTTTTGCCTTATGCACCTCCCGAAATCTCATTTTTACCCCCTACCTCCCTTAAACATCCAAAATCACAGAAAGTGATTTTTTTGTATTCAAGTCTAGTCTTCCCATCTGCAATTTCTTCACCGTGAAATGATTTGGAGGTAATACTTATAAAGGTGTTTTTGTTTTCTGCCCCCCCCCTCCGGGTGAACAGGGGTGTATTTTGCAAAATCCCATCTAGTGAGCATCAGGGTCCTAAAATCAACCTGCTCAACAAAAAATGTGACTATCTCCCATAGGATCGCACCGGTCGTATTGAGTCAGTGAGTTTACTCTTTTAAACTTTTACTCTTATATACTAGCAGGCTTTGCTGGCCATTATATTGAAATGATTTCTCAAAATACCATATCAAAATAATAATTAAAAAAAAAAAAAAATCATTGGAATCAGTCAAAATCTAAGTTAAAGTTCTCGCTAGCTTAGGTAGCGGTTTTCCCACGCACCACACTTTGCGTCTGGTTAAACAATGCCTTCGGTAGTGCCTTGCCTGCATTTTTCTTCCCTTCCTCGCAGTAAAGTGGGAAGATTTGCAAAATCACATCAAAGTGCATATTAAGTACATTTAATCAAAATCCACACACCAAAATTTGCCATTCAAAGGTAATTTGGAGCCCATTTAAGCTTGTATTATTTTGCCCATTTATGTTTTTGCCTCGCCCACTCCTAAGAGGGGGGTAGGAGTAATTTCACAAAATCCCTTTATAATTCAAGTTGTATACACGTACATAACCGACACATTAAAAATTTGAGATCCTAAGATTATTTGAGGCAGAGCTATATTTTAAAACATGTTTTATAGCTCCACCCCCTTTGTTCTTTAGCCTCATTCTTAAAGAAAAGAAGGGGGAGAAAATTTTGCAAAATCACTTTATATTATCAGTTAGATACATGTAACTGACCCACACTTCAGAAAGGTCCTTCCTAAGACAATTTACTGCAGAGTTCCGCATAAATACATGGTTTTGCCCCCTCGCCTCTAAAGGGGCGGAAGGGTGTAATTTCACAAAATTACTTTGTAGTGTGTGTTGAATACGTATAAGCAGTCCACACATCAAAAATTGCCATTCTATGATAATTTTGAACAAAGTTACATGTGGAAACATGTATTTTGCCCACCAACCCTCAGAAAGGGGGGCGGGGAGTGATAACACGGAATTTCAAATAATCACTTTGTAGTTTGTGTGTGTTGAGTACGCATAACCAATTGACATATGAAAGAATCACTTTCCTGGGATAATATGGAGAAGAGTTACTTTTTAAAACATGTTCTTGCCCCTCCCCACCCTCTGCCTTTAAAGGAGGGAAAGAGGAAATTTCATGAAATCCCTTTATAATGCACGTTGGGAAAGCCTAACCAGCCCACGTATAAAAAATCACCTAAGATAGTTCAGAGCAGAGTTGCGCATGGAAAAATGATTTCCTCCACCCCCAAGAAGATATGGTGGAATTTTACAAAATCCCTTTGCAGTGTGTGTCTTGAGTACGCATAAGCAACCTACGCATAAAATTTAATCTTACCGAGATAATTTGAAGCAAAGTTATATGCTTGGAAACATTTATTACTCCCTCCCCCCTGCCCTTAAAGAGGGGGAAGGAGAAATTTCGAAAAATCCCTTTATAGTGTGTGTTGGGAATGCATAAACAACCCACACATAAAATTTAATATCAGAGATAATTTGAAGCAAAGTTATACTTGGAAACATGTTTATCAATCCCCCCCCCCGCCCTTAAAGGGGGGAAGTAGAAATTTCATAAAATTCCTTTATAGTGCGTGTTGGGAACACATAAACAATTTACATATAAATTTTATCTTACTGAGATAATTTGAAGCAAATTTAAGCTTGGAAATGTGTTTATCCCCCCCCCTGCCCTTAAATGGGGGGAGGGAGAAATTTTGTAAAATCCCTTTATAGTGCATGTTGGGAACGCATATAAACAACTTACACATAAAATTTAATCTTACTGAGATAATTTGAAGCAAAGTTAAGCTTGGAAACATATTTATTCCCCCATGCCCTTAAAGGGGGGGGGGGAGGGAAAAATTTCATAAAATCCCTTTATAGTGCGTGTTGGGAACGCATAAACAACCCACACATAAAATTTAATATTACCGAGATAATATGAAGCAAAGTTATGCTTCGAAACGTGTTTATTCCCTCCTTACCCCCAAGGGAGAAAGGGGGGCTTTCACAAAATCCTGTTACAATGGGTGTTGGACACACGTAAATAAGTCACACACTAAAATTTGTGACCTTAGCTTCCTATAGATTTCCACAGACGAATTTAGCGCTAAAAGAGGGGGGGTCGAATTTGCCCCTGGTAACTCCCCCCCAATATCGAAAATTGGAAAAAATCAAAAGTAAATTTTTGAAATATCCTCAAGTGGACTCTTGGCGATTTTCTATACATTTGGGCTATTATTGGTAGAGATTTACTCGAAAATCAGTATTTTCCTAAATTTGCCTCCGAAAATTGTTTCCCCCCCCCCTAAAAATCCAAAACTCAAATCACAGAAAATGCTTTTTTTGCACTCAAAATCCCGCATTCCATTTCGCAAAATCACGTCTTAGTGAATGACAGGGTCCTAAAATCAACCTGCTCACCAAAAGTTGTGACTATCTCCCATAGGATTGCCACAGCTGTAATAAGTCAGTGAGTTTACTCTTTTATATGTATAGATAAAATATAAATGAATAGAAAATAATGCAGCTTATCAGCACCATCTGACGACCAATGTGCACCCAAATTCAATCAGTTTAGTCTTTCATCTACATCTCACACACCAAGTTTGGTGTATTTATATACCATAGAAGTTGAGATATTGCCTTCTCGTAAAAAGGATTAAGTTACAACACAGAAGCACCACTTATCGTCGAATATGTATTCAAATTTAATTTGTATAGTTTTACACAACATGTCAAATTTAGTGCATTTAAACATTATATAAGCTGAAATATATATTTTCTTAAAGTAAGGAAATCATAACTTAACAGTGCCACTTTTTGGGCGATATACCCCAAAAGCTAATCACCATCAATTTAAGACATGGATTTTAATAAATATCAAGTTTGGTTAATTTCCGTCCTCTGGTTTGTGCGATAGAGTCTACAAAATGTTGGTATCACACACACAGGCATTTTTTTAAACGGTCAAAACATGATCGGAACATCTAAAAATGCATAAATCCATTGAAAACTGAAGATCAAAAATTTTCACGAATCGAATATTTCCTTTAAGCCTATGGAAGAAACTAATGAAAATGTGTTTTGGCATGACATCAAATCATCACACATTAATTTTCAAACTTTAGATTTATCTTTAAAAAAATGAGTTCAGAAATTTCCATTCCAATGTCAAGTGAAATCAGTATAAAAACTTTTGGTTCGCTGTTTTTTACAGGCGATGTTATTGTCATGGTGATGACATGACAAGCGATAATTTTACGTAAACCCATATAAGCTCTAGAGCATTATAAAACCCATTCAACAGTAATATTGCTATATTTATTCACTTAATTTCACCTATCTTCTTGCTAGAATAGACTATTCTACGTCATAAATTCAATCTTTTTACCTTCTTCTGTATTCAATAGAAGAAAGCATTGAGTTCAAAATAATTTTTTGATTTCCAGTTTTCAATGGATTCACATGTTTTGAGAGATCCAGAACACAATTTGACCATTTTTAGAAAATGTCTATCTGTGTGTGACAAAAATTTTGTTCCAATTATATCTCAGGAACTACTGCACTGCACAGAATTACATATAAATTTATATGCAGGTTCACCATTTCTTTCTTATTTTTTTTTTTTTTCAGAGAGGATTGCGAGTGCTATGTGTGTCTCTGAGAGGTTTGCAGACTCAGCTCAGAACTAGTTTCTGGCTGAACATAGAGATTCTCGTTAGTTTCATACATGCACTTCCTTTAATCTTCCTCAATTTTTTTAATGTATGTATTTGTTTTCTTACCTTTTCATTTTCTATTATATAAGAATAAAATCAGAAACCATGCAAATTGTCTATTCTCCTAAAATAAAAAAGATTCATAAAAAAAAAAAAAAAAAAAGAGGGGGGAGGGATAGCAATATTTATAATACATTTTATTATTTATAAATTCATATGACTTTTATCCAAAAAACAGTTCATTTTTATTTAAAAATGCAAACGGGAAAAAAAAAAAAAAAATCAATCAAATAAATAAAATGTGAATGTATATATATATTTTTTTTTTCTGAAATAAGTCAAATAAAACATTTTAAACACCTTTATACAAATTATAGTTACTTAAACTTACAGAAGAAAGTAGCATGAAGATCAGGCATAATAAAATTATAAGTGTAATAATAACAATATGACAGTAACTTTTGTGAAAATGGCTATATTACTCTCCAATAATGTATCTGAAAACTTTTGCTCTTCATGCACAAGCCATTAATCATTAGGGGGGTCATAATCATCTTCTCCTGAACTCCCTCCATAAAAGTTACAGCCTTTGCTTTTTTTCCTTATTTTTAGTCAATTTTCGTCCATTTTCAATTACAACAGACTTACTTTAAAGCTATGATTTTGGTAAAAAAAAACTAATTAAAAAATAGAGGAAAGAATTTCGTGGTTAATAGGGAGTCATTAAAATTTCTGGAAAATAGCTCCTACAGAAAATTTTCTGCACCACACTGTCGGCACCACTGGATCACAGCTATTCTTAAGAATTAACATAATTAAAAGTGAAAGAGAATAACTATAAAATTATTCCACAAAAATTGATACTTAGCTGCAACTGTTAAATTTTGATATAAATTAAATACAAGATAGAGTACCTAATTACCATCTTTAACTCTGCACTAAACTATACCTGAAAAGTGTCATCCAAAATAGGAGTTCATTATTCATAACTCATCCTTTCATAGTATAAATGACCAAGAGTCACTTTTTTGCTTTTATAAAATATAAATAAGATCTTTGCAAAAATAAAGTATAATAAAATAATTTATATATAATTCATTTTCTCATTTTGGAGGTTCACATTTCTTTAAACTTTATCTATAAAAAAGGTATTTATTTTCTTTTTCATTATTCAAAACACAATTATAGAAAAATCCGAGATCAGCTGAATAATTTAAAATAAAAACACTAACCATTACACATATCATAAAATTTATTTTTCATTTATAAATACAATTTAAGCAACACAGAAATAAATATTTAACAGCATTCATAGGAAAAAAATTCCATGTAAAAACCTGATTCATGATAAAATTAACGTATAATCAACTTTTCATCTTTCATGATAAGGTATTTCAACAAAATGTGTAATAATATAACACACTATGTTTTTCACAGCTTCCGATATTTAATACTAAGTATAAAATATGCTATAATCCCAGGAAAATTAAAATATTATTTACTGATATTACTGTAACATATTAATTAAGATAGAATTACGCAAGTTTTCAAAATGATTCATTAGTAGAATTTTATTTCTATTGAGTGTAAAATTTCTATTTTACAACTTACAGTTAGGGAATTGTAGTAATTTGCTACACAGTAATTTATAGATTACTTTCATACATTATGTATGAAATTGAAATCATTATTAAAAGGTACACTGAAATTATTTAAAGCTAATCTTTCATAATATATTCTCATGCTTAGTCCAGGAAATTTACAGTTTCAAGAAAGTAGTAACAACTACTGTAATAAGTAAAAACTTAAAAATAAATAAACGCTTGAACATTAAACAAATAATAACATTTAACAACATAGGGATAGATGGATAGGAATTGATCAAAAAAGCAAAAGATAAATAAGATAATTTTTCGCCGCGTGAAGAAATCGCTACAGTTTGGAGTATCACCCCAAGACCGGGCTGTGTATCGTGAACTCAACCTAAAACAGACAAAACAATACGTGGTACACCTCCCACTGGAATGTATATATTTACATTACCTAATGTTCTTCCGTAATTATGTATGGTTGTTTGCAACCGTACAAAAAACGTGAAGTAGCAACTAAACACAAATTTAATATGGATCGCTATATTCATTCGGGAGAGAAACCCCATAAATGTGAAGTATGTTTAAAATCATTTTCACAAGTTGGACATCTAAAAAGACATATTTTGTGTCACACTGGAGATAAACCTCATAAATGTGAAATGTGTTCAAAATCATTTTCACGTCTTGGAAATCTAAAGAAACATCTTTTGTGCCATACTGGAGAGAAATCTCATACATGTGAAATGTGTTCAAAATCGTTTGCAGAAGTTGGACATCTAAAAAGACATCTTTTGTGTCATACTGGAGAGAAACCTCATAAGTGTGAAATTTGTTCAAAATCATTTTCACATCTTGGAACTCTAAAAACACATTTTCTGAGTGACACTGGAGAGAAGCCTCATAAATGCGAAATGTGTTCAAAATCATTTTCACAAGTTGGACATCTAAAAACACATCTTCTGAGTCACACTGGAGAGAAGCCTCATAAATGTGAAATGTGTTCAAAATCATTATCACAAGTTGGATCTCTAAAAACACATCTTCTGTGTCACACCGGGGAGAAACCTCATAAATGTAAGATGTGTTCAAAATCATTTTCACATCTTGGAAATCTAAAAAAACATCTTTTGTGCCATACTGGAGAGAAACCTCATACATGTGAAATGTGTTCAAAATCGTTTGCAGAAGTTGGACATCTAAAAAGACATCTTTTGTGTCATACTGGAGAGAAGCCTCATAAATGTGAAATGTGTTCAAAATCGTTTTCAGAAGTTGGGTCTCTAAAAACACATCTTTTGTCTCATACTGGAGAGAAACTTCATTAATGTGAAATCTGTTTAAAATCATTTTCGCAAGTTGGAAATTTGAAAATACATTTTTTTTTTAATTATATGCTTGTTCTGAATAGGAAAAATAATTTTCAACTAAGCATTGTTTAATCACACATTTCCTTTCCCATGCAGAAAACTCGTTCAAATGTGAAGTATGTTTAAAAGGATAACCAGAGGTAAAACTTTTCAAAGAATGCTGTTTTAAACACACATACAACAACAACAAAAATTAAACTCGTCTCCTGATTATGTATATGGATCAATACAAAATCCCTTAATGAGATAATATTTTGTGATGCAGCTCTACAATTTATGGCTATATGATTTTAAAAATATAATTTTGAGTGACGCTGTATATAAAAACTGGATTTCTCCCCTTTCTGTCTGCTCTCATTTATCACAGTTGTGGACGGTAAAAACACATTAGGATGAAAGGTCATTAGTTTTTAGGTTTTGTGTGAATATGCCTTAAAGCGTAAAGAATTATTTAAACTGTCAGCAGAAAATCGGCTGAAATTTGTAGTACTAACAACACGGATAAAGAGATTCTACAGGATATATTACTAGCGTTACGGAAAGGTAGTAATTTTCATCTTACATATAGAGGGCGACTATATCTTGAGAATCCACCAATCAGCGCGTTTGTTTACATTTCTGTCTTTTCGTAGGTCATTACTTTTGATAGATTCGTAAACTAGAGCAATATTTTCAATTACTAATAATCTCTAATTAAAATGGTTTACGAACCTTGTATTATTTCCACGGATTAGTGATTTCATTTGCAAAGCAGCTTATCTTCCGTTTGCTCTTAATTCTGTATAAATTTTATTTTTATTATTGTTTTTTTAATGAAATGAAAGCCTACTCTGTATATTATTGTTGTTATTTCATTCTAAGTTTTTAGTTTATAGGATTGAAATACACGTTTCCATGTATAAATTTATGGAGATCCTTCTGTAAGTATTGTGATTGATTAATGCAGAAAAGATTTAGTTCACTCTCTTCCTCTTATAGTTAAATAATCAAAACAACATGTAATTTTGAAAGATTTCTTTATTTTATGGGTGTCAAAGTGCATCTCTTAAAGAACGATAATTTATATTTTCTGAAGTCCCACATAACTTTTAAATTAAAAAATATATAATATTGTATTATCTAAAAACCTTTAGTTCTTCATTTCAATCTTATATAGTGAATTTCTGCAAGACATATTAAGCTCTACAATGTTATGTGGTGGATATATGTGAACTTCTTTTCTTGTTTTATAATTTCAAAAAAGCAACATTTTATATTATCAGTGAAAAATGCAACTCATACTTATTAAATGGTGAAAAATAACTTTCATTCTTCTCCCTAGTGTTTCAGAATCAGTTTTTTTAACAATACAAAAATTTCTTACTTATAATGTAGTTTTATTATCCAAAGTTCAAAAATATTTTTTAGAAAAAATACAAACTCCACTCTCTTTCCAAATTTATTCAGCCAAACTGAATGTCTTTCATAGCATAGCTTAAAAACAAATAGCAGGATATTCAAATTCGGTATTTTGAAAATCATATCAGGTTCTTTTTTGAAAATTTTGACCAAGATTAGTTTTTCAAATTTAATAAAGCATTAAAATTTTTTGTGAATGTTGCAATTATATTCAATCGAGTAGTTGAGGGAATGGAATAGTAACTATAAATAGAAATGTTTGTCAAATAAAACTATTTCTAAAATTATATTTAACTATTTTTAAAGTATGTTCATTCACAGTAATTGTTATCTTATACATTTATGTGTAATCTATTTTTATAATATTCAAATACAGGATAAGGGAAAGTCACGTAAGTGCTACTCCAGATCAGCGGCGGCTCGTGAACTGAAAATAAGTGAAGAGCTCCAAAATAATATTTAAGTATTTTTAATCATAATTTTTATTGAGCATGGTCTTAACTAAAATTAACTGAAAATACTTATTTAAATGTAAATTTTTTTTCTATAAATGAATACAGTGTGCCTCTTCACCAATTTTCGGTGCACGAAGCCGCCACTGTTCCAAATTATAAAATTTTTATTTTATTTTTAATTGCAAATTGACTGTAAATAGGGATTATCAGGTCACAGTCAAAAAAATCTTTCAATTGTGTTGAAAAGAAAATGTTTTAGAAAAAAATGTAAAAAAAAAAACATGTTTTCAAAAATGAGTTGATATTTAATGTTCTATGAATTTTCTGAATGTAAAGACATAGACAGATTGAAAGAATTATTAGGTAATGAGTAGGGATGGACCGGATATGGATTTTACCGGAAACGGATATCCGGCATTCCGGATATTGTTTTAATTTGCCGGATCCGGTTATCCGGCCGGATATCCGGCGATCTCCTTTCCCAGTACACATGAAAATTTCAGTTTTTTAAGAGCACACAGTAGTTACAAACAGGTATTTGTATTTTATTTTTATGCAACTGGATTCTATTCACATACATAAAAATGTCAATACCATTGGGATAATAAGCCATAATAGTTTTATTTATTTTTATTTTTTAATATCAATTCTTATGCTTATGTGTCACTTTTGATAGTTCGATCAGCAGAATATAATGTGCAATGTTGTCTGAATTACGTATTTTGTCTGCCTTGATAGGCATATAATTGACAATACATACTATAATAATATTATGTGTCACTCACACGACTTTCTCTTACGCTGAATTTTAATATTATAAATACAGATTGGAGATTAGGGGGTAAGAAAGCGAGTACTGTTGTGTAAACCTATGTTAAAACAATTCAAATTAGGCTTCGGAACAGATTTATTTGACAAATAAAATGTGAGTGGGACCCTCCCTCAAACCCCCCCTTTCGTTAATATACAATAATTTTATATAGATTTCAAGTTTATTATCAAATTCAAAAGTTCATTTAAAATTATTCAGACAACTTTCACTCGACACATTTCTTAAAACTTATCAATTTTTTCTACTAACAAACATATTAACTTCAAAATACAACATTTTTAAAAAATTACTTGCTTATTAAAAATTGTTGTTACTTGTTTATTAAAATTTGTTGTTGTTTAAAGATTTCTTGTTTATAAAAAAATATTTACCTAAAATTACTTGTTTTTAATTTAAGCGACACAGGCAAAGGTCAAGCGTTAAAACTTGATTTCGGTATTTAGGAAGCCTCAAAACATTTAAATGTAAAAAAAAACCAGGCAATGAATATTTAGCTTAAATAAATACATTATTAACCATATGGCCATGTAGAACTACTGTCCGTTTTCGTAAACCATGTCTACCTCTCGCGGAACGATCCTACTCGGAAAAGGGGTGATGCGTTGAATGAGATGGGCACTTAGCCAAATGCGCTTTTCGTTCTACACGTGTTCGTTTTCTTTTTATGAGTCTTCAATATTTATTTTACCTTTTTACGCGAATTTAAAGTTTATTCAATTAATTAAAATCTAATGATTTGATTTAAATACGATTTTCTGTAAATTTCTGTAAAATAGAGATCCAAAAATATGGTATTTTTATTTTAGCAGTATAATTTAAAAGAAAAAAATATATTACTTTTACTACAGGTAAAGTCTACTGTAAACGTTGTTCTTTTTCTCTTCTTTTATTAATGAATTATGTAAATTTTACCTAATTTAAGTCATTTTTAATTAATTTACTACTATAATCAGTGCATGAAACAAGTGTTCAGGTATGACAGATATAGTACGAATTTAGAGATCAAGTAAGCAAATAAAAATAATTTTAACTGAAAAAAAAAAAAAAAAAGAAGAAGAAGAAAGAAAACAGGCATTTACTTTTAAGTTTACGGATTTTATTTTGCATCGAAGAATAAAACTGATCTTCTACACTTATTTAAAAATTACAAGGGGGAAAAATCAGCATTTTGCCTTTATACGAATATAACGAAGAAGTATCGCCTCAAAATTCAATAATGTCCTGAAAAGAAAAAAAAAAGAAAAAAGAAACCGCAACTTATCTCTCACTCGTAAAATGTAAACATTCTCTCATCTTCTACGCTTCTACCCTATTTTAACAAAATCAATGCAGACCTCACGCATGCGCATAGGTGAGCAGGGTCACAGCTAACGAAAACAAACAATAATTTCAATTCCTAGGCAGCTTTCCCGGACATAGTAACAATAACAATAAAAAACTAGTATAATGTGGCCACCACATGACTTTCTTCTATATTTTCCTATACAAATTCACTCAATAAAAATAATTTATTAAAATTATTATTTAAAAAAATTATCTTCCATGATAATGCAGACGATTTCTATATAAGAGAAGTAGTATAACACAAAATGTCCAAAAAAAGTAAATATTATTGTCAATATTACATTAAAAAAAAAAAAAAAAAAAAAAACTTTAAGTTATCACAGATCGATGGTTCAACCATTCGTTTGAAAGGTATTGGCGAGCTCTTTTGAAAGATACCCATCATGAAAATTTACTCCCCTCGAGGGGGGACTTTCCCCCCAGTGGGGGAGGTGAAGCTCCTACACATAGAAAAAAACTTTCCCAGTTGACTATCTTTATTATAAATAATTCTTGTAAATTTCATAATAATTATTAAAAAATATTTCTCTTTATGCATATTTATAGAAAATTTTGTCCTATACCACCATGTTAAAAATATAGAAAAAGCGGGATGGCAACGGAACCTGTAAGACAATTTTTACCAAAAGTTGATAGGCACTAATTTATGTCATGGTGTAACTAAATACCGATTCGTATGAAATTCTGTGCAGGAGTTCCCGAGATACAGTTGCCACAAAATTCTGTCACACACACACAGACTGACAGACAGAGAGACATTTTCTAATTAGTATGTTGTGGCCACCACAGGACTTTCTTCTATATTTTCCTATACATATTCAATTTGTAACAATATTAAAAAAAAAAAAATCTAAGTTTTGTTGTTGTTCTTAAAAGTAAAAAAATCGATAACTTTGTTTTAAATTACCACAGATTTATAGTTCACCCAATCGTTTCAAAGGTATTGGCGAGATCTTTCGAAAGATACCCATCTTGAAAATTTACCCCTCCCCCCTGGGGGGAGGAAGCGATGCCCCCACATGCACAAAAATTTTTTCCTAGTTAACTACTACTATTATCAATAATTCATATTAATTTTACAATCACAAGTTTAAAATAACTCTCATTATGCACATTTATACGAAATTTTGTCCTATACTGCCATGTTAAAAGTTTGCATAAAATGCGATCACAGCGCCACCTGTTAAGCAATTGATCCCCAAATCTAATCAGCACCAGTTTATGTCAGGGTGCAACTAAATACCACGTTTGGTTAAATTTCATTCATTGGTTCGTGAGATACAGCGTCCACAAAAAAGTGATACAGACAGACCGACAGACATTTTCTAAAATCTATTAATTCGTGTTCTGGACATCCCAAAACGTGTAAATCCATCAAAAAACGGCGGTCGAAAATTTTCACGAATCCAATACTTTCTCTATATTACATATAGAAGAAAGTAAAAATGGTCAAATCGTGTACTACAGTTCTCAAAACGTGTAAATCCATCAAAAACCTGAGGTGGAAAATTTTTACTAATCCAATACTTTCTTCTATTGAATATAGAAGAAAGTAACAATATTATGGTTTAAATATTGGTATCCCTGTATATCTTCTGATAATTATATAAACGCCACATGGTGCACATAAATATAATCCGATATCAATAACAGGCGGCACAACCTGAAATACACTTCCATCTATTTTCAAGTATTGCCGTACTATAACCTACTTTTGTGTAGCTCTGTAAACGAACAGTAAATGATTTTCATACCATATTAAGTATGAAGCATGTTTTTCCGCATATAAAAAATATAAATTTGTTTCATTTGGTTTAGTGCAGTTTATAGTTGTTAAACACTACGTGTTCTGGAGCTCTCAAAACTTATAAATTCATCAAAAACCGGAAGTTGAAAATATTTACGTACCCAATACTTTCTTCTGTTGAATACAAAAGAAAGTAAATAAGAAAAGTTATGCAAAAGAAAACTCATGAAAAGTCATATATATATATATATATATTACTTTCTTCTATATTCAATAGAAGAAAGTATTGGATTCGTAAAAATTTTCGACTTCCGGTTTTAGATGGATTTACACGTTTTGAGAGACCTAGAACACGATTTTACCATTTTTAGAAAATGTTTGTCTGTCCGTCTGTCGGTGTGTGTGATAAAAATTTTGGGGCAACTGTATCCCCTAAGCTATTGCTCAGAATTGTATATAAATTTATATGTAGATGCACCTTGACCTAAACTAGTGCCTATCAACTTTTGTTGTCAAACGCTCAACGGGTGGCTCTACTATACAGCGATTTCCACAGTTTATGGGGGAGGCTATATATCATGTTCTATTGCGTACAATCGAACAAAATTGATATATTAGAAGGTCATTATACGCCATTATGCTAATTCAATTTGAATGCTTATCGGCCGACAGGTGGCGGTGCTAGACAGCGATTTTCGCAATTTAAGGGAAGGCTATACCTTAAGAACTACTGCACAAAATTGCATATAAATTTATATGTAGATGTACTTGACATAAATTAGTACCTGGTAACTTTCAGTTTCAAATGCTCAACAGGTGGCGCTACTACACAGCGATTTCTGCAATTTAAGGAAAGACTATATTTTAGGTTCTATTGTGTATAATCAAACAAAACTCGAAATGTAAGAAGGCCATTATGAAGCATTGTGCTAATTCAAGATGGATGCTTATAGACCAATATATGGCGTTGCTATACTGAAAATTTTCTCGGTAATGGGAATCTCAAATATTCATGGTTGATAAGCAACATTTCTAAGTAATTTGCATGGTATATCAGAGTTGCCATGATTAATATGCTTACCCGTTACATTGCAGACACTGTGGCCTTACTAACTGATGTGTGAGAAATGCTGAGTTGATAATCAGCCAGGGTAACTCAGTGGTAGAGTTTCCATATGGTAAGTGCAGGGTTTGATTCCCGGCTCTAACATTTTTGGTAGAGTTGATATAATCAATATATATATATATATATATAAAGTCAACCTTACACACTCCAACATCTCTAATAAAAATAAAAACATTTAAGTTTAAATCCAATCAAGTTTTTCCTGGAATATGACTACGACTCCGAATTCAGTATTAAAATACAAACCAAGCAAGTTAATTCATCTCTGTTAGATTTGAGTGAAAGGCTGATTTTTTATACCAACTATGTGAAAAATACCAGAGCCGGGAATCGAACCCTGGGTCTTCAGCTTAACCTGCGGATGCTCTAACCACTGAGCTACCCTGGCTGATAACCAGTTCGGCATTTCTCACATAATATACATTGGCAAAGTCACGCGCAACTATATCAAGTGACAAACGATCATGGCACAAATCCAATAGGCCACTAATTTAGAAATTTTATTCATCAACCTTGAAAATTCATTTCTGTTAAATTGGAGTGAAAGGCTGATTTTTTATACCAACTATGTGAAAAATACCAGATTCGGGAATCGAACCCCACGCCTTCCGCTTAACGTGCAGATGCTCTAGAGTTAAAAATCAACCTTCCACTCCAATCTAACAGAAGCAAGTGCCATCAGTACATAATTTCTAATTTACAATTTTTAGACACCTTGATACTTATGTATTAGCCCATTGATCTTTTCTGCAAAATAATAAGTCTTTGTCAAGTACATGTAATAGACAGTCAATGATGAAGAAATGCTATCAAGCATACATATGTGCATACTGACGATTGCTGGAATACAAAATTTCATGTATTGTTTACAGATTTTTTTTTTTTAGATCTACCTGAAACTTACATACAGCACATATTAGTAGTAAATGGTGCAATACAGAATTTCATGCAATTTTTAGTGACAGTGACACAGGTGTATTCAGTGATTTTTTTTTTTTTTTTTTTTTTTCATGTATGCAAAACATACATACATGCACATTGATGATTGCTGAGATTGGGAATTTCATGAAATAGAACATAATGTGTATGTACATGTACATATATATATACATTGTATGTGTATGTATATATATATAATATACAAATCGGTGTATGTGCCGCAGCCCTTATGAAAAAAAAAGCTATTTTTTCTTGGCTGCAGCCCTTATAAGAAGTTCAGATAATACATATACTTTTTTCTTCCGTTATCACAATTTTCAAAAATTAACTTTTTTTTTTTCAGTGTTTACATGAGGAAGGGTAGATAAACGGTAAAAATTAAAAGAATAACAAAAACAATATAAATAACTGTCTCCTATTCGGATAGTGTCTATCCCTGAGCTACGAGGATATGGTGATGTGCACTGCAAAGCTGAATAAAAGCGTCTGTGTAAAAACAAAGGGGGCAGACAGAAAACTTCAGTTAAAGTAAACATTTTTCTTTGGTGAGCAGCTGGAATCGATTATGTAATATGATCATAATTAGTACAAGACTATGAATAAACACCATAAAATGCAAGAACTCTCAACAATTGTTTTGGATCGAAAGAAAACACGACTCTTTATCAGGCGAACAAAGTACGCCTGAGTGCTGCAAACAAAATGGTAACACATCTCACACAAATAAATGAAAATGAAAATTTAAAACCCAAAAGTGGGCCAAGTTAAAATAAAAAAAGGTGGGGTTAAACAATTAAAACACAATCAGTGAAATAAAAATTTTAAATGAAAGGCACTAATAAATGCGAAAGAAAAGGGGGTGATTTAACAAATAAATTCATGAATGCTTCAGAAAATAAAAGAAGAAAACAAAGAAACTTCTTTGCATAAACGAAAATAAATCACTGGATGCAGCTAATTCATTGTGCATGAATCTGAAAATTTGTTCAGCAACAATCACTATTACTCACATGTGCATGCGTGTCACATGCATTAAAAAAAAAAAAAAAAAAAAAAAATTAATGTGCAGGAACTGAGAATGCATGAAAATAAAGATAGGCACAAAATCTTCTTATGTTTCTGTATCATTTGATAGGCTGTCTGTCGGGCATTTGGCAACAATTTTTTAGTTTTCAGAAAAGGTCGATTGCTAATACAGTGGTTTTTTTCATAAAAAGTGATGACTAGGGCTCATGCCAGTAATAAATGCACTTTTGTGGTTAAAAAATATAAAATGATAGACAAATATATACAAATGTGTACTCTTAAAACATTTTTCTGCATGTATCGTAGCTTTGATGTAAAAACAATACACTTATATTTAAACTATAAACAAGTTTTTTTTTTTTTTTTTTTTTTTTTTTTTTTGTGTGTGTGTGTGTTAAATAATATAATTCACATAAATAGGAAAACAAATTCTCTTTTAAAAATTAATTTCCACACATAAATTATACCAGATAGGTTTTTAACAACTTGCAATATAAAATGTTCGAAAAATTAGTGGTAAAATGTACACAATAGTTGTTTTTAATTGAAATAGCTAAGATGACCTTTCATCAGGTCAAAAATGTCAAAGTGCAGTGGGAAAGCAAAAGTGTAATATTGTAGACTTAAGTCAACACAGATTACATACCTGCAAAATGAAAATGTAATCAAAGTCAAAAGGCATTCCTAAAAAAAAATTGTATTTATTTGTTGATTTTTTTTCATCTTAAACCATCCTATTCAGCAGGGATTGGGTTTTTGATGTCAAAAAGTGACATTTGAAATAACTATCTAAACCTACCCAGTAGCAGAAACAGTGCAGCATGGCAGCGAGTGCTGCAGATTTTTTCAAACTCTGTAGATTAATTTAACATCTCAAAAATAAGTGTCAAGCAAAACAAGTCCTTCCGACTCATTTGGAAGAGTAGGTTGATTTCTCTTTTTCTTATCAAGTAGCCATCATTTTGTTTCAAAATGGCAGCTACAAATTATTAATTGACTTGGTAGAAATATTGATGTGGGCTGTACATATGGAGTCTTAATCAAATCGGTTCATAAATATTTTTTATGTGAAATTTCCAAGTGGCTTATTAGCACTTGGAAACAAGATGACGAGCATTAAAACTATGGATGAATTTCTGCCTATGACAGAATTTAATTTAGTACGACAGGACTGCTTATATTTGTATTTTAACACCCTTTGAAAAAAAAAAAAAAAAATCTGAAACTCTAGTTTAAATAATCTGAAAATATTCAGCCAAGACCTGTTGGTTCTGTAGTCAGAATACACAACTACGAACCTGAAAGTTGTGAGTTCGATCCTCACCAATGGAGAAAGTTAAAGAAAAACGTTTTCACGGATTTCACAATTAAGATAGAGTAAGAAATTATATGGTAAAATTGGATATTGGCAAGCATTTTCAAAGTGGAACACTATAAATTGGTAAAGACGCAAAATGCCAGATTGAAAGAAATAGTCCTATCATACTAAAAATAAAAAAAGATTATTCTTTTAAAGGAATTAAAAAAATGAAAAATAAAAAGTTGTTATAGTTAGGGGGCGTCCATCAATTACGTGAGGCGGTTTTGACGATTTTTTGACACCCCCTCCCCCTGGTGAGATTTGGCTTGACTCCCTCCCCCCTCCACTAATCTCATGCAAGATTTTTCAAAATTCGTACTTTTACTGTAAATGCGTTGGATTTATTTAAAAAAGCACAATTTGCTTTATTATTTTTATTGAAGACTAGTTTTTACGATTACATAGATCGTAGTCTAGAATCATAGTAATAAAACTGAAGAATAAAATACTTAAATAGAAACTAATCTGAGTCGTTGCGATACACTCGGCTCGTACGATGCAATGTTCGGTGAGTCACACGTGTGGCTGGCTGATGGCGCCCTAAAACAATTGAAAGGCTGCTTTGCGGCGTTCGGATAGCTACGATAAATATTATCGTGTCAGATTTTGCCATATCTAAATCAAGAAACATGTTTTACTTGAATTTAAATAATTTTTCTCGCAATTTTACTGTTTTTTGCAGGGGAAAAATTACGTGATATTTGCTGAGATCCCCCTCTCCCCAACGTGAGATTAGGTTTGACCTCCCCCCCCCCCTGAACACCTCACGTAATTAATGGATGACACCTTACACTATAACAATTATACATAAACTGTTATAAAAACGTTTTTAAATTTAATATATTTATTTTTTTCTGCTGCATTATCATTTGATTTCTAAAAATATAATAAATTAAAAAAAGAAAAAAAAAAAACGAATGTATTAAATAGAAAAATACACAGCGTATAGCTGTTGCTAAGATACGCAGATGATTACAATAAAAGAATAAATTTATGAAAAATGAAGCATAAAAGCCAATGTTTAAACTCGAAAAAAAAATTAATTAAAAAAATTCAAATCTGAAAAAATCCCGATGAGGTGCACACCTGCAGGATCTCAGGTACCTATATGCCAAATTTGGAAGCTCTGCGATTAGTAGTGTGAGCACCAGAGTGCAGACACACACACACACACATAGATACTTTTTATTTATATAGATGGCAGATAAAGTTCATTAATAAACTTTAATGATACCCTTATACGGTCTAAATATGTACACTAGTTTTTTTTTTTTTTTTTTTTTTTTTTTTGGGGGGGGGGGATACGATCACACCTCCTAATTTTGTATTTAAAGAAAAAACACCCAGCAATTACACAGCAGCAAATAACTTCTAACTTACAATTTTTATCCACCGGGTACTTATATGGCCTGTTAACCTTCTCATGCATTTTTTAGATTTATAGAGTGAGATAAGGGTACCCAGTTTTTTTTTTTTTTTTTTTTTTTTTTTTTTTTTTTTTTTCATGTACATGGAGCATACATTCATGCGTATAAGTGTTCGCTGTAATATAGAATCGTTAATTTTTTTTTTCTTATTCATGCACAACAAAGTAGAGTTATCTTTTGATTTTTTTAATATCTTTTTGTTTTCATGCATCTGAAGCGTGCATACATGGAAATTAGTGAATGATGAAATACAGAATTCCATGCAAAAATATTCGAAAAATTCGAATGGGGATATTTTCGAAAGTGTAAAGTTATTAGGAGGGGCGAGAGGGGGTGGGAGAGAGTGGGCAAAAAAATAAAAGTAGAGTTATCTTTTGATTTTTTTAATATCTTTTTGTTTTCATGCATCTGAAGCGTGCATACATGGAAATTAGTGAATGATGAAATACAGAATTCCATGCATTTTTTAGATACAATTACAAGTTAGGGGTATCCATTGATGTTTTTTGTGCACAATTGGTTTTCATTTCATGCATGGGAGGGGTACATATGAGCACATTACGATCATTGGAATTGGGAATTTCATAGATTAAAACAAAACTTTAAAAAAATATTCCTGGATGCAAGGTTACAGTCGGCAGCAAAATTTATGAAGCACTAGCAATAATCCCTATTTAAAAGATATACATTTCTGTTTTGTTAAGTAAATATTTGTTGAGTCATGATCTTAGTCTTATGTTATTTATAAAAGAGTAAGGTGATAAAAATTAGTGAACAAATTAAAAAATGTATATACGAAAAGTGTGAATGTGTGCATCAATAATTTTGTTACCGACTGTAATCATTGTGTATGTATCTAAAAATGTGATTATAGATATTTTATTAAAATATCTAAAAATGCATGAAAATCTGTACAGCAGCAATTACTATTGTACATGCTTCACATTGCATACATAAAAAAAAAAAAAAATGTACTTGAAAATAAACATTGGTAAAAATATGCTTTAGCGCACTGCTTGGTGACAATATAATTCAAGCAGGTTGTAAAAGACTTAATTTAAACATATAAATTAAGCCAGATAGGCTTTTAACAACTTGCAAAATAAAATGGTGGTGAAATAGTATACACTTATGTAATATTTATTATCTGACAGTGTAATAAGTTCAAGTATTTGTGTAAATTTATGCATGAGCACAGAAAAATGCTATAAATAATTGAAGCAAGTAGTAGCAAGTTTCAGAATTCAGACATGAAGAAGAAATAATCAAAAACACTCGCATGCATAAATTTATTAAATAGGCTTTGTATGTTTTTCCTTTAATCAGGCAGTCTATGCAAATTAAAAGTTCCAAGTTTTCATGCAATTTTTTTTTTTTTTTTCTGGTCATACAAATTCGAAATTTAATCATTTCATGCTAAGTAAGTACGTTAAATTAGAATTAACAATAATAATAATCTTATGATCTATGAAAGAGCACTACACTTCTAATAATATATTTCTTTAAATATTTTTTTTTTCCTTTTTTAAAGAAATAAATATAAGAAAGAAGTTAAAATACATTTAAAAAACAAAATATACATTTAAAATTTAGACGTTTCGAAAGCATATTCGTATTTGCATTCATTACATGAATACGTATAAGTTTGTCTCGTAAATAAAACAGTTTTTGTGTTTTTATATATATATCATTGAGACGGTTTGATGTTTGTGTACTTTAAAGAATAAAGAAGTGTTTATACATGCTACATTACTTTAATAAACAAAGCTTTGACCATAAATTTACTGTGATCAAAATAATTTCCAACACGATCCATCCGATAAACGCGACGAGCCCGAGAAACGAACTTTAATTTTAGCAATATTTTGCTTCGAGTTTCACAGATACTACACCAGGCGGCGATCGGATCGTTTTCATATACTCGGCCGAATTAATGCGGAATGGAAAGCTTCAGATTTCGCGCTCGCTGGCCTATCTAGTGTTTCATCCTGTATCCTAATCCGTGATTCCTCCGTACAAAACGTTTCGTTTTAATATTTTTTGTGGGTCGTAAAAGTAATCTTAACTGTACCGTAAGTAATTTCATTATTTTTATTAAACAAAGGCATGATCCGGGAATTAATTTTCTTGGGTCTAGTTTATTGTGGTTTACTGCCTGTTGAACCGCATGCGAGTTCAGACTTTATTTTATATGCATTTTTCAATGACTAATTCAAAATTGCTATTATATCACTGTGTCATTTTTCTTGCCAGATTTGTGTATGATTTTTGTTTGATCTCTTGAAGTTTCCTAGATGGCAACATCATGTGAATTATATGCACTTTTTCTTAATTCAACTTTATAATCATATATCGTTATACTGTTATTGATAAAGAAAACTTTTTTTAGATATTATTATTATGATTAAATGAGTTCTTTTCCTTTAACCGGGCGCATGGAAATCGCCAAATACTATTAACCAAATGCGAGACATGTCGCCAAGCGAAGCAAATGTAAAAATAGTTTACGGAATAAAAGTCGTAACATTACATTAGGGTTGTGAGAAATTTAGGGTTATAAGAAACCAAGCCATAGCCCTATACAAACATTCACTAGTTGCCAAGCCCAAGTCATTTTTCGCTAAACCAAGCCATGACCCCATACCATGGACGTACACTATGGGCCGCTCACATTTTGGTCGCTTTTAGAAGATGGCGCTCGCATCGACTGCCTTTCCACTTCAGACTTGAAAGAGCGTTTTAACGAGAGAATAAAATGAAATAATGTTAAAAATCTCGAACAAAAAAAACATATATCCGTAAAATTTTTGCTTTAAAATATAGCTAATACAAATGTCTAAAAATTGATTTCTGGAATTTTTGAAATTCGGTCCCCAAAAGGGGGGAAGGGGGGGAAACGTGATTTCACGTGCGTTAAACGTGATTTCACATAATCCTATATATCTTAAACAAAAAAACAGATATACGTGAAATTTTTGCTTTAAAATATAGCTAATACAAATGTCTAAAAATCGATTTCTGGAATTTTTAAAATTCGGTCCCCAAGGGGGGCGGGGGGGGGGGGCAAAACGTGATTTCACATGCATAAAACGTGATTTCGCATAATCCTATATATCTCAAACAAAAAAAATACATATACGTGAAATTTTTGCTCTAAAATATAGCTAATGCAACTATCTAAAAACCAATTTCTGGAATTTTAGAAATTCAGCCCCCAGGTGGGGCAGCAACAGGGGGGGGGGGGTAAATGGAGCAAAAACAAATAGAAATACAGTTAGGCCGTTCAAAATTGATACAGATAGGTTTTAAAGGCCAGCAAGACGAATGAGGATATTTTCGATTGTGTAAAGATAATAGGAGGGGCAAGAAGGGGGGAGGGGAGGGGGGAGGGCAAAAAAATAAAAATACTGTCAGATCGTTGAAAATTGTTACATAGAGGTTTTCGATACTTACAAATCGATTGCGGATAATTCTGAATTTGTAAAATTATTAGGAGTAGCTGTAAGGGGGGGCTATGGGGCAAAAACTGATAGAAATACAGTTAGGCCGTTCAAAATTGGTACAAATAGGTTTAAGAGGCCTGCAAGTCGAATGGGGATATTTTCGAAAGTGTAAAGTTATTAGGAGGGGCGAGAGGGGGTGGGAGAGAGGGGGCAAAAAAGTAAAAATAGAGTTAGATCGTTCAAAATTGGTTTATAGAAGTTTTCGATACTTACAAGTCAATTGCGGATATTTTCGAATGTGTAAAATTATTAGGAGGGGCGGTAAGGGGGGTGGGGCAATAAGGGGGGCTTTGGGCAAAAACAAATAGAAATACAGTTAGGCCGTTCAAAATTGGTACAGACAGGTTTTAAAGGCCTGCAACTCGAATGGGGATATTTTCGAAAGTGTAAAGTTATTAGGAGGGGCGAGAAGGGGGAGGGGAGAGGGGGGAGGGGCAAAAAAATAAAAATTCAGTTAGATCGTTCAAAATTGGTATACAGAGGTTTTCGTTACTTACAAATCGATTGGGGATATTTTCGAATTTGTAAAATTATTAGGATGAACGGGTAGAGGGTGGGGCGGTAAGGGCGGGCTATGGGGAAAAACAAATAGAAATACAGCTAGGCCGTTCAAAATTGGTAGAGATAGGTTTTAGAGGCCTGCAAGTCGAATGGGGATATTTTCGAAAGTGTAAAGTCATTAGAAGGGCCGGGAAGGGGGGGCGGAGGGGCAAAAAAAAAATAGAGTTAGATCATTCAAAATTGGTACATAGAGGTTTTCGATACCTTCAAATCGATTGCGGATATTTTTGAATTTTTTTAATTATTGGTAGGGGCAAAAAAAAAAAAAAAAATAGAGATAGATCGTTCAAAACTGGTGCATAGAGGATTTTCATACTTACAAATCGATTGCGGATATTTTCGAATTTGTAAAATTATTAGGATAGACGGGAGGGGGGGGGGGCGAAGGGGGAAAATAATAGAAATAAGAGTAAGAGTTAGAGCATTTTGGGAATTTTTTCCGAAGACAACGAGAACCCGTTGCGACATTTTTCCTAATACGATTTTATTTCTCTTTTTTTTTTCACGTGATAAAAATTAATGCAATTCTGAGAATTCAGTAATTATAGTGATTCATTTAAAAATAGGGACCAGCGAAGCGGGCGTCGCCTGCTAGTATGTAAATATATCCATAAATATAAACAATTCGCTCCCCCCACCCCCACCCCCCCACCCCGAAAAAAAAAAAGACGAAATAGTATAATGAAAACATATGATATTTAAAAAATAAATATGAAAATATGAATTTTCATAATTTAAAACAATGAATGTATTTCAAAAATCACAATTTATGCTATCATTTCCAATTAAAAATATATATATATATACAAAGTATGTAAAAAAGAAAAATTTAAAAAACTTATTATGATTTTTTTTACAAAGGCCGCCCTTTTCCCTCTTCAGAGACTCCAATGGTGGTCGAGCGGTTCTGCGCTCAAAGCTGAGTGACGGGAAGTGCCTGGGTTCGATTCCAGGTCGCGCTTGTCTACTTAATCATTCAGAGTTTTCCGTGTTTTTCTCCGAAAATTGTGTGCATACGGACTAGAATCCCTTAGAAAGATCCTCCACGGAGGGCACTCCCCTTCAGACGTAGGACCTAGAGTAGTCAATCGACCTTATTCCCAAATCCAATAAATCCATAAACCGAAATACAGCACTTTTTCATTTTTATCAATATTTTTCATTTTAAAATTTGCACTTTAAAGAGATTTTCAATCTTTATTATATGCTACTCATTTAAAGCGAATAATTTATTCAAAAAAAAAATTAACTTATATATATATTTAAATATGCGCGATATAAAAATCAATGTAATGAAAAGCAGAGTCAATCATAATAATTTGAGCATTCCCTTACAAAAAGCTAAAGGAGCATTTTTTTAATATTTTTTTTATTTATTTATTTTTGGAACCAAAGCCCATAATACTGTATGGGGAAATTTTTTAAATTCTGAATATTTTCTTCTAAAGGATTCGAAAACTGCTTTTAAGTCTTTCATCTGACTTTATAGCTTAAAATCAATGTTGGTGTTGGAGATTAAAGCCAGCTGACTGCATTAGAGTCCAAGGCCTGGGTCTGCCCACCGTGGCGGTCCTTCTAAAGGGCCTTTGTCCACAGTTACGCCAGTTTCAGGAAAAAGAAAAAAAAACGCGCAAATCTCCGAACAGCTAGACCGATAAGCGCGATTTGAAATCGAACCCGACACTTCACGTCCACCAGCATCAAGAAGTCAATTTTTGAAGAACTAGAACAGATTTTATGGTCGAGAAATTTCTGAATGTGCAAATGGAATTATGAAAAATATACTGGATAATGTAATTCTATGAACATCCATCTTTGCAACAAACAGCATGATACCACTGTTTCTTGCATGTAAAATAATACTCTGTTCCTTAACAACATTATAGCTGCCTGGTACTCATAATTTCTAAAGTATTCACTCAGTTTTTTAATACAAGTTCCTATAGTAATATTTTTAATTAAAAACTATTATATTGAAGCTTAGAGAACATTTTTCTCTTTCTAGAATGTATTTTTTTTTTCTACTTGTGCAACAAGAATTGGGAAAAAAAGAAGGAAAAAAAACCTGTTATAACAACATAATTAAAAAGTAATGTTTGGGTTTAAGGCTGATTGCCTACGCTAAATTCCTAGGCCAATAGGTGCAATGCCCTCGGTGGGGGTCTTTCTAAGGGGTTCTAGCCCGCATTTATACGCGAGTTTCTGAGAAAACCACGGAAAACTCCTAACGTATTGGTCGATGAGCACGACCTATAATCGAACCTGAAGTTTCTGAAAGGTAATAAAAATTACTTTAAAAAAATTGATTCAATTTATAAATTGTTTAGGAGATTTCTTTCTTCTTTCATTTCTTAATTTTTTAAATATAAGGTTTGCCACTATGTATTATACAATGTGACCCAAGGAGAATGATATATGCTTTAATCCTTAATTTTTATAGATAAATGGGCAATGTGACTCAAGTGTGTTAAAAATACGATGTTATTAAAATTTATCAATATTAGCATAGCTTGCTTAAGAAATAATGCATGTAATATTTATTAGAATTATTTCTAAGAAATAAAAAAAGATGGCAATAAAAATAATGTTTCGTGAGATTCAGTTTCTAATGAATCATTGTTAAGACAATTCCGATCATTTAAATTATACTGCCACTGGAAATTATGAACTAAATTAAACTAAAAGAAATTTTAAATTTTAAGGTTAAAAAAAATGGCCTTTTCTGCTATTTCATAAACGTAAATTTTTTTATAAAAAATTACCGGGATGAATTTTTGTAGCTGGATCTTAAATTTTGCATCCTCGCAGCGAGGACAGCGCGCGTTAAGGGGTTAATATCAGTGCTCTCTTGAACTTTTCATATTAAACTAGTTGGCATAGGTGGACTCTGCTCAGTTCCCCACCATATTTGTGCTCTCATAAATTTCTAGTGCGAGACATATTATAATCATGTTAAAAAAATCAATTTGACCAAAGCTTGATACAGGGACAGAAAGAAATCCCCGCCTAATAGGCTATCCATCGTTCACTTCGATATATTTAACTTATTCTAATCTATTAATTTATTTTATCAGGGTCAATTCCGTTGTTTATGTTTCATGCTAATGTTTTCATTTCCAATGCAATAATCCTCAAAATTCATATTTATATGAAAAAATTACAATTTCGCTATGTTGATAAAATCGTAAATTACGAATAATTTACGAAATTTTCCTATTAGAATATTTGTATTCAATCATGTTCAACAAAATATCATAAATGTAATTTTGAAGTTGTCTAATGTATTTATGATCCTCAAAATGGAAGTTTATGCTCAATTTTGCCTTATTCTGACATGTTAAGTAAATCGTAAATTCCAAATAACTTACGAATTTTTTAAATTGGAAAAATCGTAGTCTATGATATTCATGCCAATAACCTAAATAATATTTCGAAAGTGGTCTGACATCTTTACGATGAAAATATCCCTCAAAATTGACGTTTATGTTAAAATTTGCTCTGTTCTGCCATGTTAAGAAATTCGTAAATTTCCAATAACTTACGAAATTTTTATATTTGAAAATTCATAGTCATTAATATCCATGCCAGTGTCCTAAATAATATTTCAAAAGTAGTCTGACATCCTTGCGATGAAAATATCGATCAAAATTGACGTTTATGTGAAATTTCGCCCTATACTGCCATGTTAAGAAATTCGTAAATTTTCAATAACTTGCGAAATTTTCAAAGTAGCATATTTCTAGTTACTGATGTTCATTCCGGCATCAAAACGGATATTTAAAAAGTGGTCTGACATTTTTAGAGTAAAAAGTTTCCATTTAATGCACGTTTAAGTGAATTTTTTTCCTATTCTCCCATGTTAAGAAATTCGTAAATTTTCAATAACTTACGAAATTTTTAGATTTGAAAATTCATAGTCATTAATATTTATGCCAGTGTCCTAAATAATATTTCAAAAGTAGTCTGACATCTTTACGATGAAAATATCGCTCAAAATTGACGTTTATGTGAAATTTTTCCCTATACTGCCATGTTAAGAAATTCGTAAATTTCCAATAACTTGCGAAAATTTCAAAGTAGCATATTTATAGTTACTGATGTTCATTCCGGCATCAAAACGAATATTTTAAAACTGGTTTGACATTTTTAGAGTAAAAAGTTTACATTTAATGCACGTTTAAGTGAATTTTTGTCCTATTCTCCCATGTTAAGAAAATCGTAAATTTCTAATAACTTACGAAGTTTTTAAAATCGAATGTTGCAAATGAATAGGGTTCTTGCCAGTGTCGAAAGTAATATTTTAAAACTGATCTGACCTCTCTGCGACAATTTGTTCTTGAGATATCGTGTACACAGACTAACAAACTAACGAACTAACGGACTAACGGACTAACAGACACCCTACAGACAGACACCATACAAATTTTGTCATTTTCGGATTCCTCACACCTGAAAACGTGTAGAAACGTCAAAAAACCGAGGTCGAAAATTTTCACGATTACCTAAGTTCCCTATACCTATAGTATGATGGGGAACTAAAATTTTACTGTCGGTTTGATAGTTACATTGGTTTCAACATGCGGATTTCTGGAAGTCATGCATTTGTTCATGAAGTATTTAACATTATGAAGATTAAATAACGTATTTTTTTATATTGATGTTTTATGATTATGATAAAATTATACATTAAGTGCATATTTAAATCAGAATATTGTAAGTAAAATTTGGACATTTAAGAGAAATGTAATATGTATCTATTTGGTTACAAATGAAATGTATACCATATTAAGAAGGAAGTTTTATCTGACATTTGTTGGATGTCTTTGACTCTATTTTTTCACAACTATGCTCATATGCATGATTTAGTTTTTTTTTTTTTTTTTTTTTTTTTTAAATATACATATTACATATATATTATTTTAGGAGGGCAGGGAATAGCTCGATACACCGACAAGATGACACGGCGATAAAGTGAAAAGCTAACTTTATAAAAACAACTTACTGTGCAACCGCGAAAAGATGGCATTCGACCTTGGAATAGTTCATTTTGAAGAAGGGGCGGCCGAATGAAATGCAAATGATGCTTGGCGGCAGTTCTTTTCGCCAAACAATTCTTTGACTTACCAGCTTCTTTGGCACCTATACGAGCAGTCCAAGTGTCTATTGTTGCTAATTCAATAGAAAATTGCTGAATTTTTGTCAATTTAAATATTGTTTTAAATATTGTTTTAATTATTTCTTATAATTTTTTTTATCAGATATGCAGAAAATCGATAAAACAAAATAGCTTTAAACATTGCTTATAATTTATGTTCACATGTATATTTATTTCTAGCATTTAAATTAATTGAATCCCTAAAATTCACTCGTTTAGCTTTTAACTTCTCGAAGTATACGTAAAACAGTTCCTTTTTTTTTTTTTTTTTTTTTTTGTAAATATTCACTATCATGATTAGTTCAATTATTTAAATCTAAAAATATATCATAATTGAATGTTTTGTAAATATTAACTATCGTGATTAATTAAATTTCTTCCTTTCTACTTTTATTACAACCATTATATGATTATGTCATGTTATTTAATGACAATTACAACAATTTAATGTTTATTTTATCAAAACTGTAATGGTATTAATCATGGTTTCTTTTATTTCATACATTGTAGAAATAAACTTTTTTAAAGTTTAATTAAGTTACTTCTTTCATCTCTTTCTGCTGATAATGATTTTACTTAAAAATTACTTCTCGGAAGCCATTAAGATTACTTTAATTTGAAAAATCAAAATTTCTTTTTGAATGTTATTTGATCGCTGAAACTTTAAAATTTGTAAACAATAGTACCTTGAGCACTTCTTTTAAATAGTAATTAAAAATACCTCCAAACATTAAGTTTATCAACAACTTCAAATTATAATTTCACACTAAGAAACGGGCTAACAACGCCAAATCTGGAAGCCACTCTACTCTGTGTTACCATGGAAACACAACCTCTCACCTTATTTCATTAATAGAATCATCTGAAAACACGTGATTCGAGTGCCAAGTTATCGCGGTTGTACAATACCTTGAATTTAATACTCTAATTTTTACATAAAATCTCTAATTTTCAGCTGGAAGAACACTAGCTTATAAATTATGAAATGTGAATGTGGCACTGGTGATGAATTTAATTAAATATAATTTTTCTTTAAAATCTCCAATTTTCAACTGAATTTAGGAGTTTTTTACTGTGAAATCATAATCATTATTTTTAATTTTTGACAAAACCAATTAAAAATTTCTTTTTTGTTAAAAACAATACATTTCTATAATATGGTAATAATAATGATAATAATATAACGTGATTTATCATCTAACATGAATTAGAAGTTAAAAGATAGGCAGTTTGTAAAATTAATTTAAAATGTAAATGCAAAGTGGCCTGAAAAAAAAAATTAAATAAAATAAAAATACGTGTGGCACTCGGGGACTGCCGCGGTAAAGCTATTGCATAGCATTTTTTATCAACTTATGTAATTATAATTATTTATTTATTTTATTTTTTACCCTTCCGCTCCCTCCCCCCTTTCCCGCCCCTCCCAATAATTTTAAAAATTCAAAAATATCTGCAATCGATTTGTAGGTATTAAAAACCTCGATGTACCAAATTTGAATGATCGAATTCTATTTTTTTTTTTTGGCCCTCTGCCCCCCCTCCCCGGCCCTTTTAATAACTTTACACTTTCGAAAATATCCCTATTCGATTTGCAGGCCTCTAAAACATATCTGTACCAATTTTCAAAGGGCTAACTGTATTTCTATTTGTTTTTGCCCCCTTACTGCCCCAACCCATACCGCCCCTCCTAAAAATTTTACAAATTCGAAAATATTCGCAATCGATTTGTAAGTATCGAAAACTTCTATGTACCAATTTTGAACGATCTAACTGTATTTTTATTTTTTGCCCCCCCTCTCCCCTCCCCCTTCTCGCCCCTCCTAATAACTTTACACTTTCGAAAATATCCCCATTCGACTTGCAGGCCTCTTAAACCTATCTGTACCAATTTGAACGGCCTAACTGTATTTCTATTTGTTTTTGCCCCATAGCCCCTTTACCGTCCTACCCCCCTACCCGCCCCTTCTAATAATTTTACAAATTCAAAATCATCCGCAATCGACTTGTAAGTATCGAAAACCTCTATGTACCAATTTTGAACGATCTGACACTATTTTTATTTTTTTGCCCCCCCTCCCCCTTATCCCCCCTCCTAATAACTTTACACAATCGAAGATATCCCCATTCGACTTGCAGGCCTCTTAAACCTATCTGTACCAATTTTGAACGGCCTAACTGTATTTCTATTTGTTTTTGCCCCATAGTCCCCCCTTACCGCCCCACCCCCCTACCCTCCCCAAAGAGATAGAATCAATTATGAGCAGTTAGCAGCTAATCTACACGCGTACGTCTAGTCGCACGCACGCAAACACCGTGCCGAAGTCTGCCGAAGTCTGCCGAACTGTGTTAGGTTTATTTTCGTTACGGAATTTCTTGATTCGGTCGCCGCGCTCAAAGCCCGCGATAAAAGCTATGCAATAGCTTAAAAAATCACATTTTAAATTATTTTTAAAATATCTTAAAACTCAGTAATTTTGAAATGAATTAAAAAAAGTATGACTGTGAACTCATATCCTTTTTAACCAATTTTTAACTCTTGCCGAAATCGGTTTACAATTCAAGATTTTTAAAATACTTGTTTTAAGCTCCAATAATAATAATAATAATAAAAAATACGTGATTTATAATTAACATGATTTAAATTCGGAAGATTGCAAGCTCGCATGTCTTAGCCGAATAATATAAAAAAAGGAAATACTGCTAGCACTCAAATTTTAAAATCTTAATGCAGACCTGAAAAATTTCATTTTAATTAATTAATAAAAAAATCTATCAAACAGAATTTTACTAAGAACCATTCCAATTAAATCAGACTTTTTTTTTTTTTTTTTTTTTTTTTTTTGTATAGTAATAGAATATTTATAAGACAACAATTTTATCATTCAATAAAACATTAAAATCAATAGCTTACATTAGGTGGACGAAATAAACTTGGGTTCTTTTCACCTATTTCCTTGTTTTTTTTTTTCGAACACTTCGATATCCAGAGGTGCAACCCGGTGCGTAACAGTGTGACTTAGGGGTACATACAAATGAAACACTTCCGGTTGCAAAGCCGCTTGCAACGGAAGTTTCAATACAAATGGAACATATCGCTTGCAAACTGACAGCAAACTCACTTGCAAATCTGCAAGAGCTTTGCACCTCTCGTAAGTCAACTTGCAGTTGCAAATGTGAAAGATGGCGAATTATTATTTTGAAGAATTAATCAGTTTTTTATATATATACATATATATATGATATTAAATCAGTTCTTTAAGAGACAAATAAGATTTATTTAGTTTGGGATAACGGAAGTTTATTTTTACAGATATCGGATGTATTCGTAATCGAACTACATTTCAATTTTTTATTTTCGTATGTTTGTTTTTATTTTCGTATGTCATATATGTTTTGTTTTCTGAAGTATATTATTGCATTTCATCTTAACTGGACAACTGACTTCAAATATTCTTTTTAGTTTCAAGTGAATTATCTGTTTGAAGAATTTGATAAAATCGGTTATTGTTTTTTCTATGAACAATTTTAACATTTGCATCATCATCCAAATGTTCACTTTTATAATTAAGTCTATATTGTTTTATACTTTGTATTGAGGTCATAGAACACTAAAATAAATAGAATTGAATTTATGCTAAATTCGAGATTTCTATAAAACTTCAATTATTTAATAAAGTATAATTTCAATATTTTGGAGGCTACACTTTGTATGAAAGTCAAGAGTGTGTGTTATAAACATATTTTTTCAATCTTCATTGAAATCTAAACATTTCTTAAATTTATTACCTTATAATTACATGGTTTGGAGTGAGTAGATGACTAAAACTGCAAAAGGTAGAAGGGAAGCATTAATGTTGCTTTAACAAGAGTGTATACATCTATTAAAAATGCAGTATGTGGTAAGCTCGATATCCAAATATCAACTTTCATTATTAAAAATCAAAATCATTAAAAGTTCATAAGCTGTAAGAGTAGATTATATTTTACTTACAAATGCATACAACTGATTTAGTATTGATTGTATTAGATATACTTATTTTATTTTCTCTCCCAGTTATTTCTGCACTTTTAACCAATATGTATGAATATAAAATTATTTAAAATGCTACTTAAATTTGCATTGAAAGAATGAACTGCAATATAGTTATTTTATATTGTCTTGCTTATTATAACTAAAATCTTTCATTAACTATTTATATTTTTAAATATTGGCAATAAAAATACATAGAGAGTATTGAATTTAGTTTTAAAATTTGATGATTATGTATTTTATTTTTTAAATATGTGGTTAAGAAGGTCTGAAGAGATAAACATTGAAAAACATTTGTAGCTTATTGAACTAACATCTGAATGGGAATTTATGTGTTATGTCAGTTTTACTATTTTGGCATAACATATTGAGCTCTTTTTCGGATAATGATGCTACAATGTTATAAATTCTGAATTTCAAATGGAGTTCTGTTAAAGGTAAGATTTAACTTAAAAGTTTTATTATCAAATGATAAATATTTTTACTTAACTAAGAATGTTACATTTTATGTTATGCATGATAGCAACACCAATTTTATGTGATGTTTATATTCATCTAAGTATTATTTTATTTATTTAAATTTAAGTATTGAAGAATAAGCAAAATATTAAAGTAATGTTATAAAATTATTTATAATTAATTTTTATTCACCCCTCAATTATTTTATTTTATTAATATTATATGATTTATATTTTGAATACCATTCGATAAAGACTATTATAAAAATTCTGATTTTATTTGATAGAAAAAAATATTAAGAAGTATAAAGGCTTATAATTTTATTTTGTAAGTATTTTGTTTTTGACTTTTTTTTTTATGATCAAGATTATGGTAACTCTTTAATCGAATGAGTATTTTTAAATATCGGTTCATTCACCTCAATCTTGAATTAAAAATCTCGCTAAATGAAGAACCTCAGTGTGACCTGATGAAGAATATTCCAGTTTATCGAACAACTATCCGAATGAGAATTTGGCTGTTATGTCAGTTTTAGTATATTGGCATAACGTACTAAATTCTCTTTCAGATTGTTCAATGAAGCACAAAATCTTGAAAAGTGCTTCTTCTGAAGTGAAGCAGTCGTCTACTTGAAAAATATACTAAGGCATATAAAGGATTATGTTTTTTGTAAGTATAATATACTTTTCAAATTTTTATAGTTTTTATTATTGAGAAATTGAGTGAGTATTTTAAAATATGAATAAATTTACTTCAGTCTTGAACCGGAATCTGGCAGGTGAATGTCGATCTGATCAATGGAGAATGCATTTTTTCTTAGTTTTACGAATAAACATCTGAATTAGAAATTGTCTGTTGTGTCAGTTTTAATATATTGACAAAACAAGTTCTTTTTCAGATTAATTAATGATGCATAAATACCGAAGTTTAATACACTGCTGTTAAAAATATCATTTATTTCATGGATTTACTTTTTTATTATCAAGAATGATAAACAATTTACTATAAATTTTTTACATAATGTTAAAAACGCCAATGTAAAAAAATGTTAAAACCAAACTGCAGTTTCTGTAGGTTTTGTATGTAATTGTTACTTTTGGGTCAACAATTGAGTACACCAAGTATTGGTAAAAGTCGGTATCTAAAAAGCGATTCTAATGACTTTCTTGAAAATTGTTGCATAAACCCATTAGATATCCTTTCTCATGTATTACATAGTTATTACAGGAAAATTAACAGATATACTGATTAGGTAGGTCAGTATTAGATCTTAAAATTAGTGTTTCAAAAATAAAAATAATTTAAACTGATTTTTTTTTCTCTTATTTTTTTAACTCGCTATGTAAATTCTGTTTTATATGCATTTAGATATGAGTATCAGCTTTCTCGTACTGGAAAATTTTCAGATGTCAATTTTATTAGGTCAGTTTTATGTCTTTTAATTATATTATTTCCCAAAAGTACATGTAATAGTGGGTAATGGAAGCCGTGCGGTTGTTTCAAACTACATTTTTGATGTGAAAACTTCTTTAGGCGCGTTGAGCACTTTTGGGTGAACAAAAATCATGAAACTCGCGTCATCGTCAGCGAAGGTTTTCCAATTGAAGTGAAAACTTCTTTAGGCGCGTTGAGCACTTTTGGGTGAACAAAAATCATGAAACTCGCGTCATCGTCAGCGAAGGTTTTCCAATTGAAGTGAAAACTTCTTTAGGCGCGTTGAGCACTTTTGGGTGAACAAAAATCATGAAACTCGCGTCATCGTCAGCGAAGGCTTTTCCCATGAGAAGAAACATATTTTTTACCAATTTATATTATCAAAAGTGGAATTAGAGATTTCAGCTGATTTACACGTTTTGAGGTTTCCTGAATCGGTTTTCTTGTGTATCTCAGCTACTAATTAAAATAAGTAATACATCATTTGAAAGCTTTGTTGAGTTGGAATCAAACAGTAGCTTACAGAAATTTCTACCACCAGATGGCGCTGTTATATTTTAAAATTTCATATTTCAAACTCTAATTATGATTATATTATCGAATGTGGAATTCGAGATTTCACCTGATTTATACATTTTGAGGTGTCCTGAATCGGTTTTCTTTTGTATCTCAGCTACTAATTAAAATAATTTCATAAGTAATCAATATTTTTACCTAATATAAGGCTTAGTTCATTTAATATGGGTAGCTACAAATATTGTGCCGAATCATATAATACAGATCATAAACACATCTTTACAAAAACAAAAATAATTCGAAAATAATAATCTAATAGCTCGACGATACAATTCACAAGTTACTTAGTTTTCACTTCTATCGGCAGTCCCCAAAGACTGCTTTTATTTTTATTTTTTTTTTTACTTTTTAAATAGCATCATTTATATTTAGTAATTTTTATTTATTTCAAATTATGAAAATTATAAAAAATTACTATTCAGAAACAGTGGTTTACTTCAATGAAGGAGATTCTTAGAAAATATTACTATACAGTGCTATGCTGAATTCACAGCGAAGAAAATTATTAACTGTTAGTCTTCTTAATAAACATATAAGTTTTTTAAATAACAGTATCTTGTGCCGGGGTTTGAAAAATGACACAAAAATGCAGCATTTGAAAAAAATCAACTTACAAATAACAAAGTTTACTTTAAAAAAATGACACAAATGCCTCTCATGTGGATAAATTGTGAGACAGATGTTATACTTTGCATGCATGTTGGGGCACTTCACCCACATAAAAAAAAGGCAGGGTTAAACAATAAAAAAAAAAAAGTAAAATAAAAATTTGAAATGAAAGACACAAAAAATGAGAGAGAAAAAAAGGGAGGGGGGGGGATGTAACAAATAAACCAATAAAAAGAAAACAAACTTTCACAAAATTACTTACTTGGTACAAGAAGAAACAAAGATTATAAAAAAAGCACCTTAGAAGTGACGTAAAAAATAAAAAAGTATGAAACTTTGAATTAACACCATAAAATGCAAGAACTCTCAAAAATTCCTTTGAGTCAAAAGGAAACACGACCCTTTCTAAGGCGAAGGTTGTGCTTACTTTCAGCCTGAAAAATTTGTTGCGAGTTCTTGCATTTTATGGATTTTATTCATTTATTTATACTTATTACTTTTAAATGTCAGTTCTGTAGTGTTATTTTGTATATTTAATATAAAAATGTTTATTAAATTAGTCAAAAATTCTAAATTTATAAAGTTTTATTGAAATATTCAATTACAATTTAATCACAAAATTAGACCTTCATTTGACTAAGCTTTACTATAAGGCACCCATTGGTAATTCGTGACACAGTTATGTGTCATAAAAGTGTATAGACATTTTTTACTAGTAACCTTTTTGTACTGGAACGCCGTTTACATGTCTCGGAGCTTTCTTATTGTTTTTTTGCTTGGCAGCCCAGCTGAATGATGCTTTTTTTTTAATGCATTTTTCAGATTAAAAAATTATTTTTTGAGTTATTTTTTAAATAATTGAAATTATTTAGAAAAGTAAATTGCGTATGACAGTAATTGATGCAGTACAGATATTCATACACAACGAATTAGTGATATTCAGTGATTTTTTTCTTTTCTTTTTTACCATGTTTTTATTAACTCTTATTCTCGTTTGCTTGTTTTTTTGTTTGTCCAGTACAAATCTTGCAATCGATTTTTAATTAACTTCCCGATTAGCTAGACATTTGAAACTTTTAGAATAGCTCAGAACACGATGACAATGTATTTTTTTAATAACTTTAGCCAATTGTTTTGTCTCCCCGCTACCTTCATTAGTGTTTATATGATTCAACAGAAAATTAATTTAATTTACTTCCCGACTCGCTAGACATTTGATACTGTTAGAATAGCTCAGAACACAAACTTCATTTTTTTAATACTTTGAGCCAATTGTTTTGGTCCCTGCTGCCTTCGGTAGCATTTATATGATTCAACAATCATATAATTTCTTGATTAGCTAGATATTTGAATCTTTTACAATAACTCATAAAACGATGACATTTTTTAGCACGTTCACACCAGTGTGTCACAGCTACAGTCGGCAGAAAAGTATCTGAGCACTAGCAATAATGCCTGTCCAAAAAAAGTACACTTAATACTGCTTTGTTAAATAAATCCTTGTCGAGTCATGTTCTTAGTCAGTCTAAGAACATAATTCAACAAGTATTTATTGAACAAAACAGTTTTAAGTGTACTTTTTTAATATAGGAATTATTGGCTAGTGCTCGGATACTTTTGAGTAGTCTATGTAAATATAAAAATCTCTCTAACAAAATGCGCCAGCATGAACGTGTTAAATACTTTTAGCCAATTGTTTTGTGTCCCCGCTGCCTTTGGTAGCGTTTATATGATTTAACAGAAAATTTAAAAACATGCTATATAAAAAGTTCTTTTTATTTTGTAATTATTTATTTTTTATTATAATGCTCGTGAAGTGAGTATACGTCTGAATATTAACCACTGCAACAGTGGCGTATCCAGGGGGGGGGGGGAGGGCTGGTGGACTGCAGCCCCTCCTGAAATTTTATGTATGTATAAAATAAAGGCAATAAGCTGATGGGATATACTTATAGCGCTTTTTACATAATACTATGCATTGGATTGCCCTTCAGTGCAAATGTTGAAGTTGCATTCATAATGAATATGATTTTAATAATTTCCATTACAAGTATTGAAAAATACATATTGAATGTTATAAACAAATAAATAATAATTTTAATCAAACTTACCTGATGGACTGTAAGATGAATTAATACTAGAGTAAGTAATTCTCTGAACAACCATAGCCCATGTGTTTACTTAACAATGAAATTTAGAAAATTCAGGACTAAGTAATATTTAATCACAGAATTAGACTATTTTCCTTAGTAATATTTACTTAGAAGGATAAGCTAATACATGGCCTTATGACAAAAAAGGACAGTGCACAAGATTATCCCACTAGTATTAAAAAATAGTTTTTAGAAAAAATATTTATATCCAATCCTTTTAAATAATCAGAGGAAAATTATGAAAATGTTTAATACAAAGTTGTATCATGGCCTGTTAGTAGTATATCAGAGTATTTCTGAAATTTAAATAAATTATTCTGGTTATTTATACACTATTATCCGCATCTAAAATCGTTACAATTTATACACTGATATATAAAATAGTAATGTCTAAAAAATTATAGCGATCCTCAAAAGTCACAAATAAACAAAAACAAAAACCCACTGAATTTTCCGAATTTTCTGTCGAATATTGTTCGATTCGTGTATTCTTGTTTCCTATTGGTTTATCATTCATCGCAATCGATAATTCTTGCAAGTTGACGTCACCGCCTGCAAGCGTTCCAAATGTATGACTATTTGCAAATCGCTTGCAAAATTTACGTCATCGAAGTTGCAAGCGGTTCATTTGCAAGCGTTCCGTTTGTATGTACCCCATAATAAAAAAATCTAATATTAAAAATAAATTAAAAATGAAACTGAAAATAAAAGTAAAATTTCGTCTGCTCACAATGCTATTCTACGGCCTTAGAGGACAGTCAGAGAACACATACGACCCCTAGCGGCGAACGAATAATAGCGACCATTTCGGGTCCATTTTTTAAGGAATGGCCTCCGTTGGAGAAAAGGGTCCTTCTTATCTAAGTCCGTGCCCCATACAAACATTCACATTAGGGTTGTAAGAAATTATGGTGGAATTCTACATTATTTGGCGATTTTTCAACGCAAGCCAAGTCGCCAAGCCCTTAATAGTCTAATTAATGTAATTATTGAAAATATGAATATACATCTACCCGGAAATGCTGAAGAAAAGCCTTATGTGTGCAAAGAGTGCTTTAAAGGATTTTCTAATAGAAGTAATCTTATGAGACATCTACGTATTCATACAGGAAAAAAACCTTTTATGTGTACGGAATGTTCTAAAAAATTTTCTTATAAGAGCCTCTTAATGGCACATCTTCGTATTCATACAGGAGAAAAGCCATATGTATGTGAAGAATGTTCCAAAGGATTTTCTGAAAAAAACCATTTAAGGAGGCATCTTACCGTTCATACAGGAGAAAAATCGTATGTGTGTGAAGAATGTTCTAAAGGATTTTCTCAAAAGTACCATTTAAGGACGCATCTTACCGTTCATACAGGGGAAAAATCGTATGTGTGTGAAGAATGTTCTAAAGGATTTTCTAGAAGGTATAATCTCATGAGACATCTTCGCATTCACACAGGAGAAAAACCATATGTGTGTGAAGAATGCTCTAAAGAATTTTCTTATAACAGCCTTTTAATGGCACATCTTCGCATTCATACAGGAGAAAAGCCATATGTATGTGAAGAATGTTCCAAAGGATTTTCTGAAAAAAACCATTTAAGGAGGCATCTTACCGTTCATACAGGAGAAAAATCGTATGTGTGTGAAGAATGTTCTAAAGGATTTTCTCAAAAGCACCATTTAAAGACGCATCTTGCCGTTCATACAGGAGAAAAACCATATGTGTGTGAACAATGTTCTAAAAGATTTTCTCAGATAGGTAGTTTAAGAGATCATCTTCGCATTCATACAGGAGAAAAACCGTATGTGTGTGAAAAATGTTCTGAAGGATTTTCTCGACTAGCTGATCTAAAGAGACATATTCGAATTCATACAGGAGAAAAGCCATAGACTGTGAAGAATTTTCTAAAATATTTTCTCAACTAAATACTTAAAACTATATGTTTGTGTAGTTACTAATTCATTTCCTTAAATGAGTAGTTTAAAAACACATCTTCGCATTCATTCAGGTGAGAAAGGAAAAAAAGCCATGGGTGTATTATATATATATATATATGTTACCGTTAAAGCGCGAAACCCGTTAATCTGTAGATTACCTAGCTAATCTGCAGATTAACTAAAATGACCCATTAAAGTGCGGAATAAAGAGTTTTCCGCATTTTAACTAGGTAATCTGCAGATTAACGGCTTCTGTGTCGTTAAAGTTCAAATGTTTGTTTCCAGCCTTAGTATTTTTCATTCAGTATGACGTCAAACAGTCATGTGATACAGATACGCGAATCCCAGATTAGTCTGTGACGCGATTGACCTTCAAACACAAACCGAAACTTTTATTTCTTCCTCTCCGCTGTGATAATGATAAGATAAACAGTAAGCACAAAACGTGGATCATCGAAGCTACGACATTAGATTTCTTATTATGACCAACACAAATTTTAAAGTACAAGTAAGTTATAATTGTTTTGAGTTTATTTATTCTCTTTTTTAATTCTGTCAATATAAGTTTGATAAGGGTCTGCATTTTATTAATGAAATATAATTTTAATTAAAAGCTCTCTCTCGTTAAACTTCATTTTAAATTATGAATCTTAAATTTACAGCACAGTAATTATTTTCTCCCGAAATAAAACTATTAAACCACAACTTTTTAAAACTACTTTATTTTAAAATTGATTTAAATTACTATTACTTACTGAAAAAAAGAACAGATGTATTATTTTTTAACTCTGGAAAATATGGCAGTCAATATTATGGCATTATTCAATAAATACTTAATATGGAATTTTTATGCATTTTTTAGCATTTCATTACAATTTTTCTTTTTCGTTCCTTTCAATTTCAAGTTTCCTTTATATATTTTATGTATCATGATTATATTTTTATTTTTAATTTTGTTCGCTTTTTCAAATAATTTCGTTGTAGTTTATCACATAAAATGTCTTAATGAAGTTTTTTTTTTTTTTTTTTTGTAAAATTAATATATTTCCTAAACTTGTACAGATATATATATGCTGCAAAATATAGTTTAATAAAGCATTGGAAAACTACCATTTTAATTTTCATGCGTTCTAAAAATTATTAAAGCAGTTTTAATTATTTGAAGTGCTTATTAAAATGCTTCTGATTTGTCTAATTTAATATTTCTTTAGGGAATTAAAAATTGGTGCATAACTTTTTTTTAAAATATAGTAATAGCAATATAAGTTGTTAATAAAACGTTTTTTTTTTTTTTTTTTTTTTTAATTTAAATTGTTAAATATTTTTATTTGAAAAGAAATCGTTACTGTATTACAATTCTAACATTCATTTATAAAATAGACTTTATTGAAAGCTATTAAAGGTATTATATTTCATATTAAAAATGCATAACATCTTCAAACTTATATTGGCAGAATAAAAGTGATGAAATAAATAAAACAAATATAACTTTAAAACACATAAAAATTAAAACACATACATATTAAAATAAGTTAAGAAAGAAAGAAAAGAAAAGCGAACTAATCTTTTGTTTTCTTTTCCCGAATGAAAAAAAACAAATACAACACAGCGTGCTGTAAAATTATAGCACCAGAGTTGTTATTTTCACTTTAACGAGTGCCTAGTAGCTAATGTGCAGATTATATAGGTAATTCGCAGATTATCTAGGTAATTTGAGAAATGAAACAATTTTCCTCTCTTTAACGGATCACCCTAGTTAATGTGTAGATTACCTAGCTAATCTGCAGATTAACTGATTTCTGCACTTTAGCGGTAACATATATATATATAATAATAAGGCTTTCTAAAAAGTTATCTACGCACTTATACACTAGGCAAAACATATTTGCATAAAGAATGATCTAGGACAGCGGTTCCTAAACTGTGGGTCACGACCAGGACAGGTCAATGTAGTGATCCTATAAATCGATTTATCTTCCATCTGATATCGCGATATAGAGATCATGAAGGTAGAAAGAAGAAGGGATAACGCAGTGCACAGAAATTGATCCCGATTTCATATCTTACGCGCCTCCCTAGAGTGCTGTCGCCATCTGTTGATAGTTCAATAAGCTGTCGTAAACATAAACTGCTATTAAAAGCAGTGAGGCCGTGAGGAAATTATTTTTATTCAATTGCCACCACTAAATCTTAATTGTAATGATTGGTTAATAATATTTCATGTTTTTCTCATTTATCTCAAACAGAAAAAATATTTATTTTTTTCAAAGTAATTATATTTCATTTTTTCTTTTAAATTTCTAAGAACATAATTTTAGATTATTTACATCATTTCTTAACAATTTTGCATTTCTAAATGTTTCTGTACGTTATTATTCCAGTGAAGAATTTTATTCTTTTAGATTGTAAGATTTTCAAATGAATTAATTAAAACTAAAAGCCTGAGAAATGCATAAAACATATTAAATATATAAATTTATGGGGATAAAGAAAAATTTATGTTGCAAAATAATCACAACGTTTAGAATACAGATTTCTTTCTTTCATGCTACTTATGTTTTATTTGGAATAAACTTTTAAAAATAATAAATGGGTAGTGTTGTGTTAGGTTTAAGGTCGATGAACTCTCGAGGGCGCTAGGCCTGAACTGGGTCACGTGGGTGTGGGAGGGGAATTTTTTCTAAGAGGGTCTTTGTCTGTTCTTGAGCAAATTTAGAGCAGGGCCGGCTCGACCATATAGGCAAACTAGGCGATGGCCTAGGGCGCTCAAATCTAGAGGGCGGCACAATCCAGATAACAAGATCTAATTTATTACTATCTAAAGGCACTTTAGAATAGATAAAATGTAGTCTTGGAAACACAGCACTCATGTTGTGGGAAAATTTTAAACACTTACAATCTTTGTCTAGAAATGACTAAAAGGTTCAAGTCTGCTGCTATGACTTGGAAACATTTAATGAGTTTCTTGGCGTGTTTTCAATTGGACGTGTAAAAATGAAGTAAATGGATAATCCTCGAATTGACTTTTCAGGGCATCAAAGTCAATCTAATTTATCTGATGAGAAGCGCTAGAGAAAGAGTCACAAACAACTGGCTTGATTTTACCATAATAACGATTTATTTATTTCAAAAACTTACAACGTCGAATTGAGTTTTGAAAACAGCCCGTCATTAAATCTGTCCATCTAATTGTTAACAGCTTTACACTATATCTAAAAGTCACCGAGTCATTATTTAATGGGGCTGTACTTTATTGGAACTAAAAGTTTTGACTTTCCATTCAAGGGTCTAAATTGTACATCAGGTTTCATCGCATGAATCATCCCTTGCACATCTTTTATATTTCGGTCTTTCCTTTGTACATCTTTTCTTATTTTTAAATACTTTCCTCTTCTTTTATTTCTGGAGGGTAGGAAAGTGAGTTTTATGTCGCACTAGTGCTACATATGAGCAGTTGGAACCTTTAATTCCTAGAAACTTTGCTTGAATTGTCTTTTCAACTTAATTTTCGTAAATTTTATTTTTTCCTCAAAAATGTCTCTCGCTCTTGCATTTTCTCTTGAATTATTTTAACTTTTCAACTAATCTCTTCTTACATGGCTTCTATTTTATCCTTAACTCCTCTTGTCAGGGTTTCAGCTTTTCTCTCAATTCATGTTGTCTAGCTTTCATCTTCTTTTATCCATCCTTCATCTCTTCATGTCCGGTTTTCATCGCATGTTGTGCTGCTATCATATGATTTTGTCCAGCTTTCAATTCTTTTAACTAGACAGTCTAAGCTTCAAGTTCTTTCATGTCTTTTGCATCAAAATCATTAAGTGTATCTGCCTTACATCAGGTGCCAAATCAAATGTTATGAAACAGCGACTTTTAAGGACTAGGATTTTTTAACTAGGATTTTTAAGAGTATTTTCGAAATAGTCCTATTGGACTGTTTCGATTGTTTCGAATCCTGGGGCAAGCAGTCACTTGTATCACAAAAGTAAAGTAAAGAGCACTAATTACATTACACTATAGAGCAGGAATTTCATTTATTCAGGATCAGGAATGATAATCAAATGATTGAAGCGCAATCTCTATGAGACGATTGCTCAGAACAATTTACTGAATAAATCGACTTCTCGGGAGTTAATAAGCCTCTTTTTAAATTCTTGACTACAAATGGTAAAATATCGGGTTAATTCTGTGCTAAAATGTAGCTCGAAATTCCAGACCTCGGCTTCTATTGAAATTAGAACTTCGAAACTTTGGCAACTCGAAACTACCATTTTTTACTGAATACTCATCAATTTGTGAAGGTCGACCTTAATAAAAATGTATAGACCGTCATCTTTGTTTCCAGTTTAACTGTAAATTTGCTTTTGCTGCAAGAGCACATTTTATGAAGCGAAGGGGTTTAATGTATTGGCACAATGTTGAGTTTAATGATTATAAAGAACTGACAAAAAAACATGAAACTTCAGCCTTTTTTTTTTTTTTTTTTTTTTTTTAACTTTGTGTTTTGCACGCAAAAGATATTTTTTGATTCGAATTTTCTCAGTTGCTCAGCTCGTAGAAAAACAATTTTACCAGGGTATAGCAATCGAAAGAAAAAAGGATTACTTCACCTTTGTATACACGTCTGACGCAGATGATTGCTTGAAAAAGATTATAAAAGTAAGAATGTGCATAAGTATTACATTATTATTTATCTTATTACTTTTTGTTTTATATTTACTTTAAATGCGAAAAGTTATTAATATTTTAATTTTATAATTTTGAACTGACATAAAAAGAAAAAAATCTCCTATATTATTAAAATCTGTACGCGCGCGTGTGTGTGTGTGTGTGTCTGTCTGTGAGAAACGGCTTGAAACAGAAAAGGCTCCACCGCTAAAGGTCGCACGGACTTCGAACAGGTACCGTCGGACAGAGAATTTATCGCAGATCAGGGTTATCTAATTTGCTAAACGATGCGACCCTAATTAACGGAGATATTAATTAAAACGTTGACCATTGTCTACCGAAAAATGACCCTGAATTCATGATTAAATGCTTAAAAAGCGACATTTTTACGGAAAAAGTGGAAAATAAATTAGAAATATCAGTCGTATCGTTACAAACAAGATACCATTGGAAAGGGCTTTTTTTTCTCTATCTGATGGTTTAAACGGCTTATCGATCGGACAATTAGATTTTTTAAAATTAACTAAACTATAAAAAAATATTAGCAACAAATCACAAGAATCTTAGCTTTGCAGACGTTAGTCTACAGTAGTCTTCAACGGAAAGAAACACTCATCTGGAATTTAATGAGGTCACGTGTTTCGTACTGCAATTAAAAATTGCAATTTTCTATTTTCTTCAATTTTTCAAATTTTACACACTTTATTTAGTATATAATATTTACACCACAAAACAAACTTGCTTTTCAAATTTGATCGATTTTGGTAAATAAACAAAAGATTTACATTTTAATTGCAAATTAAATTTTATCTTTACACGCCGGACATTTTTGCAATATTCTAATACGCGTATTTCAATTTCTAATTAAGATTAATTTATTTTCCATACATCATACGAAAGATATTTTAAAGTTCTTTTACATAATTCAAAGTTTTCAACAGATTTACACATTTTGAGGACTCCTGAATCAGTGTTCTTTTATGGCGCTGTAATATTTTCAAATTTCAATATTTCAATTTCTAATTATCATTAAATTATTTTTAATACATCATTCGAAATATATTTTACAGTTCTTTTAAATTATCGAAAGTTTTCACCAGAATTACACGTTTTGAGGTCTCCTAAATCAGTTTTCTTTTATGGCGTTGTAATATTTTCAAATTTCAATATTACAATTTCTAATTATGATTAAATTATTTTTAATACTTAATTCGAAAGATATTTTAAAGTTCTTTTATATTATCGAAAGTTTTCACCAGATTTACACGTTTTGAGGTCTCCCGAATGAGTTTTCTTTTGTATCTCAGATACTAATTATAATAATTTCATAAGTAATACATCATTAGAAAGCTTTTTTGATTTGGAATCGAACAGTGGAATACAGAAATTTCTACCGCCAGATGGCGCTGTGATTTTTTCAAATTTCAATATTTCAATTTCTAATTATAATTAAAATATTTTTAATGCATCACTCGATAGATATTTTAAAGTTCTTTTAAATTATCGAAAGTTTTCACGAGATTTACACGTTTTGAGGTCTCCTGAATCAGTTTTCTCTTATGGGGCTGTATTATTTTCAATATTTCAATTTCTAATTATGATTAAATTTTTTTTAATACATCATTCGAAAGATATTTTAAAGTTCTTTTATATTATCGAAAGTTTTCACCAGATTTACACGTTTTGAGGTGTCCTGAATTAGTTTTCTTTGTATCTCAGCTACTAATTAAAATAATTTCATAAGTAATACATCATTAGAAAGCGTTTTTGAATTGGAATGGAACAGTGGAATACAGAAATTTCTACCGACAGATGGTGCTGTAATATTTTCAAATTTCAATATTTCAATTTCTAATTATGATTAAATAATTTTTAATACATCATTCGAAAGATATTTTAAAGTTCTTTTAAATTATCGAAAGTTTTCACCAGATTTACACGTTTTGAGGTCTCCTGATTAGGTTTTCCTTTGCATCTCAGCTAATTGAGTTAGACCGTTCAAAATTGGTATACGTAGGTTAATTAGGAGGGGCTGAAAGGGTGGGGAAGAGATAGGCGTGCACCGCGCGCGTATCCCCTAACTTGTGCGCGCAGCGCGCACGGGACTGCGCGGCCGAAGGCAGTGGGGACCAGGTCCGACTTTTTAACCGATGAGAAATGATTTTTTTCATTTTATTTTCTTAAGAATAAAAATTTGATTTGAGAAGGAGTATATGCGCGCAGCGTGCGTAGACCTTCACATGTGCGCGCGCATGGGTTTGCGCTGCCGAAGGCAGTGGTGACCCGGTGTTAGTTTTTAACCAAACAGAAATGATTTTTTTTAGGGGGCACGAAGGGCCAGGGAAGGAATACGCGACCGCAGGGCGTGTATCCGTGAACTTGTGCGTGCGCAGCGCGCACGTGACTGCGCTGCCGAAGGCAGTGGGGACCCGGTCCGACTTTGTACCCGATGAGAAATGATTTTTTAAATTTTCTTTTGTTAAGAATAAAAATATGACTTCAGGAGGAATATGTGCGCGCAGCGCACGTATACCTCCACACGTGTGCGCGCATGGGTCTGCGCTGCCGAAGGCAGTGGGGACCCGGTGCGAGTTTTTACCCGATCAGAAATGATTTTTTTAGGGGGAACGAAAGGTCATGAAGGTATACGCGCGCGCAGCGCGTATATCCCTTAAGTTGTGCGCGCGCAGCGCGCACGGGACTACGCTGCCGAAGGCAGTGGGGACCCGGGCCGACTTTATACCCAATCAGAAATTATTTTTTTTTTTAATTTCTTTTCTTAACACTAAAAGTTAATGTTAGTGATTCATTAGTTTTAGTGATTCATTTGACAATACTGACCCACTAGCGGGCGAAGCCAGCTAGTAATAATAATAAGATTTGAAGGAAACTAGCTCTAACTAGAAAGAAGTTTTAGCTCTTTAGACAAGGTGACTTTGTAGGGGCTATGCGTGGGGGCTTTCTGGAATTTTACAAAGTGATTCTGTTATAGTTTCTTTTTCTAGTAGCTCAACTTAGTAATAAAATGTGAAATTTCGTTTTCAGTACAGTTGATACTTGAGACTTGTAATACAATTTTGTAAGAGGAAATTAGAGAAAAAATATCATTAGCAAAGCAAATTAGGCTCTTTTAAAAAGTTATTTTTGTCCGAATCCTAAAGAAACACTATCAGGATAATAATTTGAAAAAACAAAAGATTTTTCCACCTGAATCTGAATAAGCAAAAATCTTGCTTCATCTTCAAAAATAATTAGTAAATAAACAATAGTTTGATATGAAAGAAATAAAGATTGATGCTTTAATAAACAGAACATGAAAAATGCTTCCGGTTTCACTTTGAGTTTATGTATCCTTGCAACGTGAGAAAATTCTATGGGTAATCTGCAGCGAATAGACGACATGACTCTCTGACGTCATTCAAAGTCCTGAAAATTTTCTTTTATTTAACCTGTAGGTGTCTTCTTTTAACCCACAAACAGTGGAATGTAGCCTATCATAGCACAGCTTATTCCCACAAACATTGAAAGCTCCGCCTCGTTCTAGTTGTCCATTCTCGACGAACACAAGCCAGATCATGTATAAAAAATGTTAAATTCCTATTAGAAAATAAGTGAAGAAAGTTTTCGTCAGTACATAACAAAAGACGATGCGCCAATGGTGAAAATGTGATCTAAACTCCACTACTAACCCAGACAACGCAATTAAGTATATATTACATCTATATGACGTAAATTACATCCATAAACTATATCTAGAATTCATCCAGTATAGTAACTATTACATAGAATCAACGTAGATATAACCATCAGATGTCTCTCCAAGTACATCAGATATACATCTATATTACATCTAGAATGACCAAAAATTGACTTTACTAGACATGTATGTTCATCTATATCATGTAGTGTACATAATATCTATATATTATTAACGTAGATGTATGTAATATAGATGTAGATGTACATCACATCAATGTATTGTATATGTAAATAAACATCAAATCTATGTATTGTATATGTAAATAAACATCAAATCTATGTATTGTATATGTAGATAAACATCAAATCTATGTACATATTATGTATGTATATATGCATCATACCTACGTAATATATACAGGGCTGCCACAGAGGACTTTTTTTTTATTATTTTCATACCCCTATTTCCAAAACATAAAATGTATAATAAATTTATGCAGGCAAAGTGCAAATTCACCTGCATAAATATATCAAGCATTTTATTTTTTGGAAACAGAGGTACGAAAAGAATATTAAAAAAAAAAAAGAGTCACCTTTGACAGCATCTGTATGTATGTCTATTATACACACATTCATGGCCTCAGCCCTTTTTGGCTACCAGAAAATTCTAATAAAAATTTTCTATAAATTTCTACAACAAAAATTAAATTAAAACAAAATTTCTATTAAAATTTTACAATAGGCAAAAAGTGTGAAGTTGGCAACTATGCATGCAGCAGTCACAGCGTTCCTGTATTTTTATGTGTGTTTTGTGATTTTGTCATCGCCAATATTAAAAAGAAATTTTTCTTGGAGGATTTAATGCTATAGTATAAAAATTACTCTTCTGAAATAGTCGTGATAAAATGTATGAAAAAATATTATCCCTGCACATGCCAATGAATACAATGTAAAAATTATTCATAATCTAATACAGTAGAACCGCAATCCATCTTTTTTCATGGGGTGCGTGAAGAAAAACGATAAAAGTGGGAAAACGATGAATGCGAGTTAAAGCCAAAACACAAATAAAACAATGTTTATTAAATAATACACGCAATAAATATAGTATACTACTTTTTAAAACTAATTTGTTACTCTCCAAACTGTCAGAAAAAATGAATCAAAGTTGTAGAACATTAAGTGATGTTAATTTTTAAAAATCAGTAATTTTATGTTGGATTTTTTGTTCATTTTATAAATTAAAGAGGATTTTCCAGATTTGCAACATTTTCTTGTCCTTTTCTGCAATTTCATGTGCATATAAAAAAAAGTTTGTGCATTTTTAAATACTGTAATTACGGCAGACACACTTAGCACAGGCGTAGGCTCAGCCTCAGGAATGTGAAAAAATGTAGTAGCTGGCCATACTGGATGCATCTATTCTCCTCTTTATACAAAGTAGAAATACTTATTCTCCGAGTAACAACACACGATCTGTATTCATAATTGATTGGTAACACATATAAATAAGATTTATATGCTTGACTTGTAGTCCGCTTGTAAATTTTCGTCAGATAAAAACAGATAGCATATGACAGAATTACAATACGAAGAAATGGAAAGACACCTAGGGCCAGCGCGGGAATAGAACTCGCTCTTCTACGCTCGAAGGCGATTAACAGTGTTGTGACATAACCACTCGGCCACGGAGGGCCCTTTGCATTCTGTAATCCATAGACACATGTTACAATATCTGCACAATCCCTGTTCTTCACCTAAAGCAGCATAAGTTTAAGTAGTTGAGGTTGGTTGGGTTTTGCATCGCACTAGTGCTACAATATGGGCAAATGGCGACGGTCTGGAACTTAGCTTTGAGGATGGTCTGGAGATATGCTGTCAGAATTTTGATCTTCCGTGGAGGAGGAAAAGAGTTGTTTTAAAATGAAAGTAATTCCAGTTTAATTACCATATGGATTCGATTTTCAATTTCATTTTCGTCAGAAGAAAAATTTTACAACGATGAATGCAGGAAAACGACTTTTTGAAGAACGATATATACGAGTTCCGTTAACATTATTTAAATACAGTTTGTGCAGGGATCATAGAAATAAAACGATCAATGTGGGGAAACGATAGATACAGGAACGATAGATTGGGGTTTCACTGTATATATATTTTTGATTATGTTTCCTTATTCAGAAAATTAATCTTTAAAGGATGAGGGGGGTTTTTTCGTTCCTGAAATTAAGAAAAATACCAGATTGATCACAAGTGTGAAATTTTTGCATTTAATTATAAATAAATAAATAAATACACTCTACCAATTTTATTTTAATTTCTTTTCCTTAAAAAAAATAAATAAATAAAAACCTATGTAAACTCTGTTTTATGTTTTTACAAGTATATTAACTTTCGCTTGCCGGAAAGTTTTTAGGTTTCTATTTCATTAGGTCAATTCTATGTCTTCTGATAACATTATCTCCAAAAAGTGCATATAATACATGAAATAGTGGGTAATGGAAGTCGTGTAGTTGTTTCACACCAGATTTTTAGATTTAAACTCTTTTTTTTTACATGAGCGCCAAAAAACAACACTTATTGAAATAGATTATGAAGTACACTATGACGTAAATTATACATAAAAGTGTTGTGTCATTGTGTTCATATGAAAAAAAAAAATTAAACTGAAAGAAAAATATAGCATTGATTACAGAGAAAACATTGTATATACCACTACTTCTCACTGGTTTGAAAGAGATGTTACTGATGAAATGGAATCTATCTAATCAAATTTTACTTTTGTTACACATTAATATTCTTTAAAAGTAAGTGAGGTTTAAAAAGAAAAAAGAAAGAAAGAAACTTAAGTACTTATAAGAAAGTGTTAATATAGTTTAAGATATAAACTGGCTTAGCCAGTTTATATCTTATATTAACACTTTCAATGTTGGAAAATCGAATCTGTGTTGGTTGATTATTGGGTTAAGGACTACTGACTACACTAGGGTCCTAGTTTTAAAGAAAAACATGGAAAACTCCAAATTGCTAGGTCGATGACTGCGACCAGGAATAAAACCCGACACTTCCTGCCAAATCTGCAACATTTGGAACCCCGTCATTTCTTTTGCAATCTATGCTAAAATATTTCTTAAAAATATACCAATATTCATCTTTGTGCATTTTTTATTTATTGTGGTCTAACCATTCATGTAATAAAAAGGAGGGTTCCCTACCCATAATATATATATATATATATATATATATATATATATATATATATATATATTTTTTGGGGGGGGGGGGAGAATAAAAATATGAAAAGAACTTTAAATGATCCTAGATTCATACTCAATTTCCTTCAAATTCTTCCCAAGTAATTTATCCCGTAACAATTAAATAATAATTAAAAAAAAATCTTTTATTGTAATTTTTATGTTTTTAGCATATTTTTTATTGAAATTAATAAAACTACATACAGGAAGATTGTTTATAATTAATTTCTTTTTTATACAAAAGAACCACTGATCAGAATAACCACGGCCCACTGACACCGGCTGAGGAAGCTCTCGGATGACGTCACAAATGCCGTCTGAACTCTTCAAAAAACGAGAGCAAGAAGATCTTTCATAGAATTTAATTAATATGTAATATTTATTTAATATGCAGAAATAGTGGCAATATTAAAATAAACCTTCGTTCTGAGGAATATATGCGGTGTTTATGGTAATTTAAATTGATAATCGAAAAATAAATTCAAAACTAAGATAATTCAGTGAATAATCATTAAAAAAAATTGCGATAAAATTAGGCATCACTTTTTTTTAATTACTATTATTTTGTTTTTATTTTTTTGTAGATCGTTTTCATTTTTATGAAAATAAATTACCAGGATTTAAAATGTAATCAGGACAAATAATTCTGATTTATTAACTTTCTTACTTTAAATTATATACAGTATATTAAAAAAAAATAAAAAAAGATTTGAAATACATATGTATATTTATATCTTATATAGAAGCATATTTTATGATAGTAATTAAAAAAGTAAATAAATAAATAAATATTTGATTTAAATTGGTTTAAAAAAAATATTTTTCAAAGAGACTTCACAATTGTTCATAATAATAACATCTATTATAGTAATGTAATAACTGATATATATCTAAATATTTAGTTTCCTTTATACAAGAATTTTTTTTCTTAAATAAGCTTAAATTTTAACACAAATGCATTACAAATTCAATTCAACATGGTAGAACAGAAATAATATTTTTGTAATACAGATAACATAATCAAATTTAACTTAAAATTGTGAAATCTCTTAATTTTAAATTCTGAAAATAAAGAAACAAGATCATGTGATCAAATGTGTGTATTAAATTAAGTAGATAATAATTTAATTATTTTAATAATTTTTCATTTTTATATGAAGTGTACAAACTTTTCAACTAACTATTTAGTAAAACCAAACGTTCAATTCATTACTAAAAGATAAAATTTTTCACTTCAACCAAATCTCTTTATTGAAAATTTTTTCGCTAAAAACCAGATAAAAAGTAACTACAAGTAAAACTGAAAATTTAAATTTTGATCAATACTATTTAATACAGTAGCAGATATTTAGTAGATATAAAAATTTCTTTTATTGCTGGTTGTCTTTTGTATGGCGAAGAGGAAATATATTATATACAATACATCGTCTTTAAAGAAAACTATGCATTTATTCTTCACACATTTCAATGGCCATGTCAAAAGAGGGCTTAATAAAGAAGCCTTGTTTATGCCTAATAATGATGATTTGCAAGGTGTAGCATATAAAGTAGAAACATTTTCCCAATAAGAATTTCTCCACTTTCATTTTCTTGCATTAATTTAATAAAATTTGAAACATCACAATGCTTCCATCTGATAATCAGCATACCTTATTAGGAGGCTTCAATGTGAGCATAAATTTGGGAAAATTTGCAACCTGAAATTGAATTTCATGAGGGAAAAGATTGGGGCCATTATAATGCTGTTTTGAAAGAATAGTTTGAACAGTACTACTTAAAGTACTTGTTGAAGATTCAACACAATCAGAAATTAACATATCATGAGTATCTTCAACAGGCATTGTAGGAAATCTGGAATTTGAAGGTCCGGTATCGGTGGAATTTACAATTGATCCGAAACCACTAGCATAAAAAATGGCATCCATTCTGTTTTGAATCGTTTTATTTAAATTTCGCGATTGCTGGCGTTTAGAAATAATTTGATTAGTTTTACGAAACATAATTAAATCCTTACTTTGATAAACATAAAAAACAATCCAGTATTAATATCTTATTCGTAATAAAAGCAGAAGTTTATTTACGTTGCATGTGTAAACAATTCTGGTAAATCTCGATCGAGATCGATGTTGCCAAAAAGAAGTAAACATGAACAACATTTGAAAATAAAATTCCAACTTACCTCCATGTTATGTTAGTTAATAAACTGTTAGTATATAAACGTCATCCAGAGGTAGTTTATTTGACAATTCATTTTATGTTTCAGAATAAATATTATTTATACGTCCATACTATGTTTATCCATATTATGTTCGTATATAAACGTCTGATAGATGTCATATTTTGGATCATCTAGTTAATGTTTTTAAATGAGCATTGATTTAATGTACATGAATTTCTTCTAGATGTAAATCGGATTTAATGGATCAAATATCTACGTATGTGCTGTGTGGGAATGCGCTACTAAAAACAAAAAATTTTTCTTGGAAACTGCAAAAGTTATTTCGGATTTCAGGAGGCATTTTCAGAAGAAATTAATATTGCGGTATCATTCCCATCGGAGTCAGAGCCAGCCCGATTACGAAAAATGAAAAAGAGGTTTAATTATGCAGTCAGCTGATAAATCAACAAGTGATGCTAAACATCATTTTAAGATTAATTTTTATATTTCTTTTCTTCATACAGCAAGAAGTTCGAATGATGAGAAGTTCAAACAGACCAAAAAGATAAATCATGTTTTCTGATACCTTTCTAACGATTGTGAGTCGTAAAAAAAAATTTCAAAGTGATTTTGAAATTCTGCAGAAGCTTAAGAGATTATCTGACTCAAGGAGACTCTAAGAATGTTGATGAAAGTACTTTACAGGAAGTTTTGAATAATTTTTGTGAAAACGAACTAGTACATTGCGTATTGAATTTGGTAACAGCAATAAAATTGTTGCTGACACTTCCTGTGTCTGTGGCCAGTGGAGAACCCAGCTTCATATAATTGAAATTAATAAAAACTTACCAGCGTTCTATAGTGACGTGAGAACGATTTTTAAGACTATCACCATTATCAACAGATCAAGATGAAACTAAAACAATTCATTTGAAGGATATTGTTTCTACTACCGCTAAAAGTAGCGACGAAAAAACAATATGCAATATGTAATAAAAATAAGTAGTTGATTATTTATTACAGTATTTGTATGTGCATAATTGTCTGCGTGTCTTACATTTAAAAAAATTTTGTTTTAATGGGCGCCACGAAAATTTTTCGCCTAGGGCGCCAAATTTGCTCGGGCCGGCGCTAAGAAAACCACGGAAAAATCCTAACGGCTCGTGTAACGAATATAACATGGATTTAAACTCAGCACTTCCCGTTTACAGGCATACCTATCGGCCACACTCATTACAGAGATATTTTTATATATAAAGGAAAATTAACTTCAAAATTTTGTGTAAAAAAAAAGGGGGTTATATTTCTATGCTAAAGTTAATTTTTGTAATCTTTCCAACTTTATTTCAAAAGTTTAAACGCTAATTTTTGAGAATGTCATTGAATTGAATTAAATAATAATAATATATATATATATATATATATATATATATATATATATGTATATACTCGTATAAGCCATTTAAGTTACTATTTAAATAGATTTATTTTTAATTCATTAATTAAGAACCGAAATTTTTTTTAGCTTTAAAGTTTTTTTTTTTTTTTTTTTAAATAAATAAATAAATAATTCTAAAATAATCAATAAAAGTTTTTAAAAATATTATACTTTTCAAAATATACTGTATTTTGTTCCTTTCTATTTCTAATTTTTATTGTTTAAAATTTAGTTTTAAATTCTTTACATAAATGTCAGCCATTTCTTACACATTTTTACTATTATAAATACCATTAAAATATGTAATTTACTGTTACACATTTTTCTTCGTATATATATATATAATCCAAGAATTTTAAATCCATAAAAACCTGGGAAAATTGATACAGTTGAACCTCGAAAATCCGGAAATCTCTAAAATCTGGACATTTTATTCGGGTTTTATTTATTTATTTTTTTTAAATAAGATTTTGCTGTACTTTATTTCCACATGGAATGTAGTTTAAGATCATTTTAATTGGATACTGAATACATAAATATAGTCATAATCTTACATATTTTTATATTGTTTAATTGTTAATTAAAGATTATATATATATATATTATTATTATTATTTATTTTATTTATTTTTTTATTTTTAACAGGTAAGTTAAAAAACAGAATTAAAAAATAAAATCCCACTAGAATAAAATATCTTTAAATTACTGAAATGTTTTTAAAAAATCAACATAAAAATTACTTTCTTAGTATAGTTTTATTTTAGTATTTCTTAATGAATAAATAGTTTAGTGTAGCAGTTATTTAGTAGGAATTTTCAGTTGTCAATAACATATGTGTGTTTAATGTATTTTTATTTCAATTCAAAATGTTTTTATATTTATAATTTATTTCGCAAATTTGATCGTCGTTTATTTTCACTAGCATAAAAATTGCATTTTGTATACTTTTATAATATAATAAAAAAATAGATTTTAATAAATCTCTAAAATCAGGAAAATTTGAAAATCCGGAATCGCCGTGGTCCCGCCGACTCCGGGTTTTCGAGGTTCAACTGTTTTAAACTCGTTAAGACACGAAGGTCCTATGTGGAGTGCCCTCCTTGGGTATCCTAGCATGTATTTACGCAAATTTCGGAGAAAACTACGGTTAACTCCGGACAACTAAGCAACCGAGATTAGCTTGGGATTAAACCAGGCACTTCTAGCAGATTCTTTCTGCTACTCGGACGATTTTTTTGTAAACAAAATTATGGAGATATTTATTTTATACTAATTATGTTTTATGTGTAAGGCAAGGTGTAAATTATAAAGTGAAAGTTTTGCACATTAAGTACAAATGACTTGAAAATTTTGTAAGAATTAAATTTGCATTTTTTCCATGAAAAAACAAATATTTCTATAGTCTTTCAAACTTTAATTCAAAACTTATAACACTGCAGAGATTCTTATCACTTATATATATATATATATTTCTTTTATTATTTATTTATTTATTTATTTATTTATTTATTTATTTTTTTTCGTTAATCAAAAGTAAAAAAAATTGTAGATATTAAAATGACCTTCAGTAAATAAAAGTTTAAAGCTATTTTTATACTTTCCAAAATAGTTATATTCTATTTTGTTTCTTTCTTTTCCTTAATTATTATTATTATTATTATTATTTTTTAAGTATCATTTTAGAAGATCCGCATAAATTTAAACCATTTCTTATACAATATTAATAAATAATTCCATCCTTTAAAATAAAGAAATCTCTTACAATATAAGAATTTTGAGAAACTGGTGATATTGTGGATATTAAGATCAACCGACTACACAGGTATTCTGGTAATTGATGGAATACTCTTTCTGTGGGAGCATGGTCCCAAGTAACACGGAATGGTTGGGAAACGGTTGGCCCTACAGTTTCCTTCTTCGTTGGGCAACCGTTGGTTTTGTCCGTCGGTCCTCGGTTTAGCTAACCGTTGGACGACGGGGTCAGCGGTTGGGTCATGGTTGGCAAACAGTTGGGCCATGGTTGGATGACCGTTGGGCCACGGCTGGGTAACCGTTGGGCCACAGTTGGCTTACCGTTGGACCACAGTTGGCAGACCGTTGGGCTACGGTTAGGCTTTTTTCTAACCGTTCTACTGTTGGCCCAACTGTCACCCAACGGTTGGCTCAACCGAGGCCCGGCGGCCAAAAGCAACCGTTGGCCAACGAAGTGTGAAAATGTAGGGTCGTTTCTCAAGAATTCTCTGTCATTTAGGTTAAACTCAAGGAGTTAGGAACAAAGCACCAAATTAGAAAAATTTATATTTTTTAGGCTATTTGGTTTTATTTTTACTCAAAATATATCTTTTAGGGTGAATAAACGCATTTTAAATTGAAAAAAAAATTAATTAATAATATGTTGAAATTATAATTAATATATTAATAAATTAATTATAATTGCAACATATTATTAATTAATATTATTAATTAATTAGGCTTTTTTTCTGCCTAAAGGTAGTCTGAGTAAGTAATGCTGACCGGTTGTTCGCCTGGATAGCCCAATTGGTAGAGCCTTGACCTTGTAAGTCAAAGGTCCGGGGTTCGACTCTCAGTCCAGACATTATTTTCACTGAGTTGGAAAAAAAATTTCAATAAACGTGTATACTTTTCCTAGAATGTCTTGGAGCTTTTCTCCATTAACTCCTATGAACAATTAATCTATGTAGAATTGAAAACTATTATTAAATCTTATATTGTGAATAAATTAATTTTATATTTTGTAAAGACAATAGACATAATTATACAATTTATCCTAATTTGCCAATGGAGTAATACAATTCTTACCTACAGAATACGATTAAAAAATGATTCCCTTATTTTTTGAAGACACCTAAATCTGGATACAAAAGTAAAATGCAGGGGTGTAAAATATGTCCAATCCAGTGATCTAGGATCGGGAGGGGGAGGGGGGGGATATTTGCAGAAAAATATACATATGATATCAGTTTCAACAATGAATTACAAAAATCATAGTTAAAATAGTTTCCCCATTTTGGAGAAACTTTTATATAGATTGGGGGAAATGTTGGGAATAAAAAAAATTTCTGCAACCCTGGTAAAATGCATTACAGTCTAAAAAAAGATGCAAAAAATAAAGGTACATTTCAAAAATAGCAAATACTTTTTATTGAAAACAGTAAAACTTAATTAAATGTTACATATTACAATTTTTAGAGTATACTATTTATCATACAATTTATTTTATTTATTTATTTATTTTGATATGTCCAGATAAAATAATATATTGAAACATATGACTTTTCTCTTTATCAACAGTGTGAAAGACTTTCAAGAAAGTACAATATACAAACCTAAAATAAAAATACTTAGTTATTTTGATTCCCTTTTACATAATAATAGTAAAAAAAAAATTAAGTGCAACACATGAAAATACATCTTGAAAAATTATACTTCTAATAAAAACTTCTCTGAGAGCAACAAGTATTAAGTAGTTTATAGATTTAATCACTTACTTTTGTTTTATTGATATGATTTGAAATCAACAGAATTAATTTGACCGACTGGCTTGGAAAAGTACAGTTTACATTGTATTTACTTAATTCACAGGTAAATTTTTTGCTGCTGAATCGCAACAGAAAAACTATAAGAAATTGCTAAACTTCATGTTTTCTATACCAAATGTGAAAAAGTTGTAATCAAATTATATTAACTAAAATCCATTATAACCAAAAAATTTAAACACATCGATCAGTTTTAATTATTAAAATGTGATATCATGTCTTAATCATTACAACTTAAAATTCCATTTATTTTATAGCATAAATAAAAAAAAAAAAAAATCAAATTAAACTTCAGATTTACCTTGATTTAAATTCAAATACCTTATTTTCATCCTTTTGATAAAACTAATATATTTCGGCATGCACATCGCAGCCCTTCAGATTTACTTTTTACAGTGTATTACATTAACGTAAGGCAGGGGTTGATCCAAACAAAATTTGGATCCTTGGATCCCTTTTGCGGCCCCTTTACAAAATTCAAATCCGTGAAAAGAGATCCTACACAAAATTCAAATCCGTGAAAAGAGATCTGACACAAAATTCAAATCCATGAAAAGGGACACATAAAATTCAAATTTATAAAATGAACCTTTTTACAAGACTTTGTTTTATAAAGTATTTTCATGTTTTCAGTATTATTTTTAAATAAATGCCTTAAATTAGCTCAAAGAAACTCTATTAAACTTGATATTTAACATTATATACAACGATTGTAAAAATGAAAGATTTTACACACTATTTTATTTTCTTACAAAAATACTTTATTCTAAACAAAAATAAATAAAAATTTCACAAAAAAGGAACCCAAAAATTAAACTCTGGATTGACCCCTGATTAAGATAAATTTACCTGGAATGTATATTTAAATTAGTTTGCAGAAAATGGTAAGAAGTAAATTTTAAGAATATAAAAACAGGATTTTATTTCAAAATGTACTAAAAAATTCAAATTCCATGGATGTGGATAATATACATATATGCAAAACTTCAGATCACTCAGGTAGTAGGAAGTATGATAAAACTGAAAAACAAATTTTGAACTTGAATTCGGGGTTTAGGCGCTCAGTCCACCTTAACCACTTGAGTACGTCGTCGAAAGAAGTGGACAGCTTCCGGTTACCAGGCTTTGCAGAAAAGCAAAGACAATTCTAGGAGGCGCGCAGACACAAAGTGCAAAATAATAAATTGATGGTCGCACTCTATGTTACTCCACTACAAGACATATTCCGATCTTGTTCCGATTTTGATACTACTTATATTGGAGAACTCGGAATCGTTCGACTCATTTTCATCTCCATCTGGAATAGGGCAGCTCCCTGTTTGTAAACAAACATCTCAACTTTCATGAGTGGTTGGCAAAAAGGCTTGGGAAAAGCATAGCGATGGCGGATGACCAATAAAGTAAATTGCGCGGGAAAGTCGAGCGCGCTTTTTTGCCAACCACCAGACGTCACGAGGAAATGCTCTATAAATTCTAACAAACTACTATTTTCGTCATCCTTATTTCATCGAAATTCTTAAATAAAATTCAAAACGAAACACTCCCGTGGTCTAAACTTTATAAATCACTAACGAAAACACGCATTTACTCTAAACACTAACAAAAAGACAAAAAAATCCTCATAGATAATCAGTTCTATCGCCCCTCCCTTTTGGAGTGAACGTTTCCGGTATGCTCTTCCAAAGAACTTCTAACGAGAAGAAGGGACAGCTCCATAAGCGTAATGTAAAACGCACTCTCGTCTCTTCTGTTATGAAAATGTAATGCAGTAATGCCGCCTTTACAGGATGAAATTGGCGACCGACACTTGGCAGGATCTTTCTTGTGGTAGTAGCGATAAATTGGGAAATATTGCTTTCTCTGTGATTTTGAAATCCCCCTTTTCGCAAAGCGAGTATAATGGATAGAGGGGGTATAATTAATCCGTTATATACGCTCAGACTTTGTGAAAAGGTAATAAATATATATATTTATTTACGCTAGAAAATTACTTTGCATAGCAACATATATATTTCGTCAGCTAATTCCTTTTATCTCATAAGTACTTTGCCTCATCAACAAAACAGTTACTACTTGTGATTTCGTGTTATTTCATTACAGAAAGTAAAATTATTTTGAATCAAATAATCCTTAGTTTTTTTTTTTTTTTTTTTTTTTTTTTTCCATCTTATATTTCAGAATTTTTGTACTCATAGATATATTGCATATATTTATAGATTAAACCTTTTTAAAAGCTAATAACTACATAAAATGTTTTCGAATTTTTAATTAAACTATAAAAGTATGTTGTAGCATTTACAAAACTTTTACATTTTTTTATACAAAGTTATGTAATTTAATACAAATCAGTGACTGCTGCATTTTATTTTATAAAAATTAAAAGGAAAAACTAATGAAAAAAGCACTTTTTTTTCCCTTTTTAGTTAATGTGGGAGAGGAAAAAAAAAACTTTATTTCAAATTTTTACATATTGTACACTGTTCAACCATTTATTTTGAAGGTGTCAACGAGTTTTTTTTTTTTTTTTTTTTTTGACTCATACTTGTATTGAAAATTTACTCTCCTGAGTTCGGGAAGAGAGTGTTCAAATTCATACATTTAAAGAAATCTGTGTTGATAATATGATTATTAATATTTTTTTTAGAATTCTACGACAGGTTAAAAATAATCTAAATTGTATAATTTCTAACGAAATTGCTTTTCCTGTATTGCCATATTAAAAATTTTGGGGGGAAAATTTTCTTTCAACACTTGAGTGATTTTTCTTTAAACGTATTCAACACTAATTTAACACAAGATTCAACTAAATATCAAGTTTTGTTAGATTTCGTCCATTGTTACGCAAGATAGAGCATGTATAAAATTATGTATAAAATTATCAAGAGACTCGGCAGAGTCTCAAGTGACGCAAGCGCAAAAACAAACGAACGCCACGACACTCAGCGGAAACGGAAAAACGAACGAAACTGCGACACTTAT
>CAWVNO010001830.1:150177-203177 GCA_963930645.1 Salticus scenicus
ATCTAACAAAACTTGATATTTAGTTGAATCTTGTGTTAAATTAGTGTTGAATACGTTTAAAGAAAAATCACTCAAGTGTTGAAAGAAAATTTTCCCCCCAAAATTTTTAATATGGCAATACAGGAAAAGCAATTTCGTTAGAAATTATACAATTTAGATTATTTTTAACCTGTCGTAGAATTCTAAAAAAATATTAATAATCATATTATCAACACAGATTTCTTTAAATGTATGAATTTGAACACTCTCTTCCCGAACTCAGGAGAGTAAATTTTCAATACAAGTATGAGTCAAAAAAAAAAAAAAAAAAAAAAAAAAAAAAAAAACTCGTTGACACCTTCAAAATAAATGGTTGAACAGTGTACAATATGTAAAAATTTGAAATAAAGTTTTTTTTTTCCTCTCCCACATTAACTAAAAAGGGAAAAAAAAGTGCTTTTTTCATTAGTTTTTCCTTTTAATTTTTATAAAATAAAATGCAGCAGTCACTGATTTGTATTAAATTACATAACTTTGTATAAAAAAATATAAAAGTTTTGTAAATGCTACAACATACTTTTATAGTTTAATTAAAAATTCGAAAACATTTTATGTAGTTATTAGCTTTTAAAAAGGTTTAATCTATAAATATATGCAATATATCTATGAGTACAAAAATTCTGAAATATAAGATGAAAAAAAAAAAAAAAAAAAAAAACCTAAGGATTATTTGATTCAAAATAATTTTACTTTCTGTAATGAAATAACACGAAATCACAAGTAGTAGTAGTAAGCCCCCCACTTTAGCCGACGGAAGTGACGTCATAGGAGGGGGGGGAAGGAGGGGGAGGAAACCGGAAGTGACGTAACGGTTGGTTGCTTGATCGTGAAAGATGACGGGGATAGAGTTTCTTTTTATCCGTTGGCAACCTAGACTTCTTGTCAAGACATGTGACGGAGGGGAGAGTTTTCTTAAAGGGACAACACAGAAACCTGTCCGAACATGAAAGAGAATGACGTCATCAACCGAAAAGAGGACAATGTAATATATTTTTTAATTAATTTTTAATGAGTAATTCATTAATCAATTTTAATAAGTAAATTTTATTATTTTATTGATTATTAATTAATTATTTAACTGACTATTTTAATTCGCTAGATTTTTTACAAAACGATATTGCACTGTAGGGGATTTGAACCCACCATCTATGGGATGCGAGACCAACGCGCTACCGATTAAGCTACGATGACGTTCCCTCGAACTTCCTTTTTTTATGTTTTCCCCTCTTAGGAGATAGGGGGTGGGAAGACGTTTCCCCACCTGCGCCCAAGTGGACTCGTCCAAGGGGATCCAGCCAATAAGAAGGTAGATAACTGATGTCGCGATCCTTACGCCGGATATTTAACGACCCTCCTGAGCTATCGCGTTCACTTTCTTGTTTGACCTAGTCCAAGAAAATTCTTTGCTTGCTCTTTTACTTCTATTCCTAGGATTACCTTCTTTCTTCAGAAAAAATGAAACGCTTATTCAATACTGTTGGTTCAGGCGAAAATCAGGTAAATATTTTTTTTTCTAATTTTTTACTATCATTAATATATTTCTCTTTTCTGATTTTTAAACAATACTAAAATTTCATTTTCTTTTTTGCACATTTTATTTATTTTTCTTTTTTCTTTCTTTATTTTTTTAAGTATTTTGAAAAAAATCTAATTAAAAAATATTTCAAGTTTTATTTTTCAGTTTTTAAACTGTTTTTAAGATTTTGTTTCTTTTTTAAATTAACACTAATGTTTTCTGAAAATTTTTTTTAGTCATGAATATTTTTTTTCTTTCCGTAATATTTTGAACTCGTATATGCAATTTTCTTTTCTGAATTTTGATTCATTTAATTTTGTTCAATAAAATGTTCTTTTTTCATTTTAGGTTCTTTTTGAAGATTCTGAAATACCCTTCAATGATTCCGATGATGAAGTAAGTGCCTTTATTTAACTCGTATTTTTTTTATAATATTGTAATATTTTGTAATATTGATATTTTTAACCATGTATTTACTTTTTCAGTTGATGGATGAAGCGTCGCAAATTTTCATAGAAAATCCAATGGATTTTGATGAAGTGTCCCAAATATTTGTGGAGAATCCCATGCCTTTGCCGCTGTATTACCGAGTAGGAACAGGATTTGAAGTAAGTTTGTTTTTGTGTTCTTGAGTGTAATCTCTCTTTTTTTTGTGTGTGTGTCTAATTTTCTTTATTATTATTCTAGACTTCTGCTCGACCTGTTGGAGCCGGACCTACGTATACGACTGGTGAAGAGACTTCCGGCGTAAGTGCCTAATTTATACATAGATTTTTTTTTTTTTTTTTTTTTTTTTTTTTTTTTTACGATCTAGCTTATTGTATATATTTTCTTTGTTTTTTACAGATGGAGGATGCTCTTATTATCACCGAACGTCTACGTCGGAGGAACAACAAGTATCAAGCTGAAGAAATCCGTTATGAGGCCCGTGTCGACCCAGACAAGCTTCCTGCTCACGTGCGAGGTGTACCCATGATTGCGGTGATTGACTCTGTGAATCAATTATTTACAAGTTTGATTCGCCGTTCCACTCAAAGTTTGGACCGTACAGATCTGATACGACTTTGTATTTGGGCGGAGGGATTGGATAAGCCAATATCCACGAAACTCATTTCCGTCTCTGAGCTCACCGTTGAAAAAGTGATGTCTGCCGTCATGAAGGTCCTTCAGTCGAAAAATAAAATCCAGCTGGATGAGGGTTTTTCGGTGGATGTCATGACAGTTCACAGACCCATCGGTGCTGGAAGACGAAGAACTTCTAACATATCCGTCGATCGCCTGCAAAAGAAATCTATTCTGAGTATTCCCGAGGATGAAGAAGGACTCTGCTGTGCGAAGGCCATCGTGTTTGCAAAAGCCCATTTAGAGAATGACCGCACGGCAATTAAAGCCATGCAACGACGTGACCGTCCCGCTTTGATGAACCGTGCTCGAGCTCTGCATACTGCAGCCCAAGTCCCTCTAGGTCCTTGCACGTTTCGGGAAGTCGCTCAGTTTGAAGAGCATCTCAACATTCAGATTGCCGTACTGTCGTCGGATAATCGCAATCGAGTAAGTTTTACTAAATGTGTATATTTTAAATATTTTTTCTTTATTGACATTTGCTGATTTTAAAATCTTTTTTTTTTTTTATCTTGTAGGTTTCGTATAAAGGTGTGGATAGACCCCAGCGGATAAATTTGTGGCTTCACGATGAACATTACGATGTCGTGAAGTCACTAAAAGCCTTCTTCGGTAGTAAATTTTACTGCGATCGATGCGACGTGCCTTATGAGAAACAATATGAACATCGTTGTGCCGAAGCATGTTATGTGTGTATGAAAACAGACTGCCGTCCGGGCGAACCTCAACGATGCCAGGACTGTGATCGTCTCTGCCAATCGAGTGATTGCTTTGCAGCCCATAAAGCCCTAACAGAGAATCAGGAATTATCCCTCTGTGATCAGGTAAATGAATAGTCTTAGTTAAAAAAAATATATAAATAATGTATGTGTAAATGTATGTATTCATGTTTTTTTTTTTTTTTTTTTCTTTCACAGATTTATCAGTGTCGAATGTGTTGCAAAGTAATTCGTAGAAGAGATTGTCCCAAAGACATGCACCGCTGTGGAACAGCCAAATGCCCTTCTTGTGACCGCTTTGTTGTATTGGCGGAGCACCAGTGTTACTTGCGGCAAGTGGACCCGAAGAATCCCAGTGCAAAATTGATCTTTTTTGATTTTGAAACGGACCAATCTTCGGGAACACACGAAGTTAATTTTGCTGTGGCGCAGTATACTGATGGCCGGGAGGAGGTATTCAAAGGATATACAGCCTGTGCAGATTTCTGTACATGGCTGTTTACTCCTCGACACAAGGGCTATACAGCAATCGCCCATAATATGAAGGGGTAAGTAAATTTTCTCTCTCTGTTTATTTCTGATTTGTTTTTATCTTTATCCATTAAACGTATTTTGTTCTTTTTTTCAGATTCGACGGACAGTTCATCATGGAATGGTTAATAAAACAAGGTACAACACCAGAAGTGATTCCGTGCGGGAGCAAATTGATGTCTATTCATCTGAAATCTGTCGACGTTCGAATCATCGATTCGTTAAATTTTCTCCCAATGGCCCTGTCAAAACTGCCCAGTTGTTTTGGTTTCTCCGAATTACGGAAGGGATATTTCCCTCATCTCTTCAACACCCGGGAGAATCAAAACTATGTTGGACCCCTTCCCGATATCCAGTACTATAGTCCTGACACGATGTCAACTGCAGCTCGCAGTGCATTCCTGTCCTGGCATGCAGAAGAAAAACAAAAGGGCGAAATGTTTGATTTTCAAAAGGAAATGTATTCTTATTGCAGGTAGGTGCTTAAGAATTCTCTATTTTTAAAAATAAATAAATAAATAAAACAAAAAAAAATATTTTTAAATTAATATGTTTTTTTCTTTTTTTCAATTTTTCAGTTCGGACGTCGATATTCTTCGGCGTTGTTGTCTCGAGTTTCGAACACAGTTTATGGAAATCGCCAACGTGGATCCGTTTCGGTAAAGTATTTTTTTTGTATTCTTTTAAAAATTTTCAATGAAAAGATTTAGTTTATAAATATTTAACTTCTTTTTTATGTTTTAGGTATGTGACGATTGCATCTGTTTGCATGGCAACATACCGAAGCAACCACATACAGCCCGATACGATTGCTATGGTTCCCGTGCATGGATATGTGAACAGAACCAACTTCAGTCCAGATTCCATACGATGGTTGGATTTTGTAGCTTCAACCCAGGGACTACGTATCCAGCACGCTCTCAATGGAACAGGAGAGCGAAAAATCAGAGGAATATCGGTAGATGGATTCTGTGAAGAAACCAAGACCGTCTACCAATATCAGGTAAAAATTATTCTCTGATTAATGAATCATTTTATTTATATATATATATTTTAAATACTATTTTAATAAATGAAAATATTTATTTTTAGGGTTGTTTCTTTCACGGCTGTTGCACGTGTTACAATTCAGACGTGACCCATCCTTTAAAAAACGTGACCATGGCAGCATTAAGACAACAGACGGAGGAGAATGTCCAGAAATTACGCGACCAGGGATATCAGGTAGTCGAGATGTGGGAGCATACTTTTAGAGAAATGAAGAAGGTGTCCCCGGAACTAAAATCTTTCTTGAAAACACACGACTTGAAGGACCGTTTAAATCCAAGGGATGCATTTTTTGGGGGACGAACCAACGCAGTAAAATTGTTTCACGAAGGCGACGTGAAATATGTTGATTTTACGTCGTTATACCCATGGGTAAGTCTGTTGTTTGTTTTGTTTTTAATTTTTTTAATTATTTTCTCACCTTAAAAATGTTCTCTGCATTGTGATATGTATTTTTTTAACACTTTTATTTCATTGTTAGGTAAACAAATATTGCCTTTACCCCGTTGGTCATCCCACCATTATAACAGAAGGTTTCGGTGATATCGACCAATATTTCGGATTGGTCCACTGCAAAGTACTCCCACCACGAGGGCTCTATTTACCCGTGCTGCCATACCGATGCCAAAAGAAGCTGATGTTTCCCCTATGCCGGACCTGCGCTGAAACCTTGCAGCAAAGTCCTTGCTCCCATACCGATGATGAACGTGCTATTGTCGGAACATGGGTAAGCGAGGAGCTGAAGCTGGCGAAGAAGAAAGGATATCGAGTCACACAAGTAAGTACTAAACATAATCTCGTTGTTTTGTAAATGTATGATTTTATTTGAATGCTCATCTAATAGTTTTTTTGTAATTTTTATTTCAGATCTACGAGGTCTACCATTTCGAGCAAACATCAGACTCTCTGTTTAAATCATTCATCGATTGTTTTTTGAAGATCAAGCAGGAGAGCAGTGGTTGGCCTTCAGACTGCGTGACTGAGGAACAGAAAGCCCACTACATTCGCCAGTACGAGGAACGGGAAGGTGTTAAATTAGACCCGGCATGCATCAGCAAAAACCCTGGGCGCAGACAAGTAGCCAAATTAGCGCTGAATAGTTTTTGGGGACGGTAAGTATAATTAAAAATTTTTCGTTTTATTTACAGTTATATATTTTATACATTTTTATAACTTTATTTCTTTTTCATTACAGATGGGGGATGAACATTAATAAGGATCGGCTGACGTTTGTCAATACTGTCACGAATTTCAACAAAATGTTGGCTGATCCTACTAAAAACGTAAGTACCTTTTTTTATTTTATACATCGATATAATTATTTATTTTATTCCATTTCATGTTTTAATTTCCTCCTTTTCAGATCAAAGATGTTTTTCTCCCTACACCAGAGGTGGCAGCCATCCAATGGAAAGCTGACGAGGAATTTATCGAGCAGGACACCGCTACAAACATCTTTTTAGCGGCTTTCACTACAGCTTGGGCTCGTCTCAAGTTGTACAGCGAAATGGACAAACTTGGCCGCAGTGTTCTGTATCACGATACAGATTCGATCGTTTATGCCAGTGATGGTATAAACGATCCGCCCCTCGGCAACTTTCTCGGGGAATTCACCGATGAACTGGATGGTGATGTGATATCCGTGTTTGTATCTGGTAAGTGTTTTAAATTTCTCTCTTTATTTATTTATGTTTCTGATCTCATTTGAAACCTATTTTTTACTTTATTAAATTAATTTCTTTTCTTTTTTTACAGGTGGCCCTAAAAACTATGGTTTTGAAACAAAAAGTGGCAAAACTTGTTGCAAGGTAAGGGGGTTCACCTTGAACTTTAAGAATTCCCAGTCTTTAAATTTCGAATCTATTCGGAAGTTAATTACGGAAATGAGTGAAACTCAAACGATCCCAATTACAGACCCAGCAAAAATCACCCGGGATCCAAAACGCAGAAAGGTCATTAACAGAGAACAAAGGAAACTTTACAGGGTGGTCTATGACAAACGTGTCATTCAGCACGATTTGACCACCCTACCTTACGGGTATTAAAGGAACATGAAGAAAGAAAAAAATATGTAAAATAAAACAACAAAAAATGTAACGAGAAAATTTGTAAATTTATTCTTAACAATAAATCATATTTATTTATTGCAATTGAGTTTGTCTTTTTTTTTCTTTTGAAAAATTAAAAATGTTAAATGAAAAGAAATAAAACAACAACTGAAAAAATTCAAGCAAGAAAGAAATTTATTAAAAAATCATTTTTTTTACAAGTTTAGCCATTTTGACGAAGTCAATTTTTTTCTTTCAGGTTTTGCATACATAGTTTTCACATACGGTGAACGTTTTCTCTTCGGAGAGGATTTCATAACAGTTAAATATTTATTTTTGATAAACTCTCGTGGAAAATCACAAATCTTCAATTTTTCATTAAATTCTTCAAAGGCATCTGGTTTTTTTATTCTGTTTCTTAATAGGAAATTGATTAGTTGAACAATATCAGAATCAGGGATAACATTATTGTCCACTTTAACTTCTTTATTTTCATTCCAAAATATTTCATGCTGTCTTAAAAATTCTATAATTTTCGAAGCAGTTTTTTTATGTTTGACAGGAACGGTGTTCAAAATTTCACTTTCTGTAACAAGATTGTTTTCAGGAGGATTTTCCGTGACTGGAACTTCGGAACGTTTCACAGTATTCACATCTGGGAATGACACAAACTTCTGCAAAATCTGTATGTATAGCTTTGCTTTTTCATCTTCTTCTAATTTTCTTTTCAAAATATTTTGAATCTGTATGTCTAAATCACTCCAATGATCTTCGGCAAATTCTTGATCTCTATCCATTGGAATCAGTCTGAATTTACGAGCGAATTCCATTTATCAATGTACTCAGAACAGACACGGCAGCAGGAATGAGAATAGAAAGAAAACCTTCTCCTTTTTGAACAAGGAGTCGCCTTTTCTTAAATAATGGGACTTTTCTATCTCCTAGACGACGCAAAGTTTTTTTATAATAGGTTAATTTGTTTTTCTGACGTTTGGTGACAGGTACGTTACCCTTTAATAGGTTTAAGGCGCATTCACACACACCTTTTATGATACTGTTAGGACACTTTCTAAGAAAGGCTGCTTTCTGTTTCGTCTTGCTTAACAATCTGAGATGTTCCAGCGTCGACATCCTGAATACAAATGATTTGTGGGAAGCTTATATTCTCCTTTATAAATACGCCGAAAGCAAATGCTTTCGCCAGTGCGCAGTGTTTAAAAAATGATTTATGACTGGGGCATTTTACATCTGCTTCCTCTAGTGAGACTATTTTGGGACAATCAAAATCATTGAGATGAAAAATTTTTCGTTTAGACATTTTCTCTAAAAATTTTGTTTTTTCTAATCCTTTGGTAAAAATCTTTTTATGGGAAATAAACAAAGATGAAAGTATAACTTCTAAAGCTGAATAAGGTAATTCTCCACTCTCCCAGCGTAAACCATGACAATAACGAGTTAGCCATGCAAAAGATTTTCTTTTTTTGAGGGTTAATTGTTCCCATGGATAAGGAGGGAGAAAGCTCCAGCGGGCATGATAATTAAAGTCCACGGCATAAAAGGCCAATTCTTTGACAACAAAATCTTGCGAATTTATCTGAAAGCCCTCAAATTCTACTACAGTTGAAGACATGTTCACTGAAGGATGCACTGAATAGAAATGATTTATCGAGGTTCATACACGAAATGTTTATCACCCGAAAATATTCCTGTGCGCAGGCGCAAACGATCATCTGCCCTTGGGCGCAAATCAATAAGCAAATAACCAAATTCAGGTGATGTAGCATCGTAAAAAATTTCTTGGAAAGCTCGAACTTTACCTGGATACATTTGGCGAGCTAAGATATTAATTTGAGTTTTATCCCTAGGATTTCTAAATAAGAAAATATATTGAGAATTTAGATTAACATTCCGCATTTCTCTACCCTGAACAAAAATATTTTGAGTTAAAAATATAACAGATAAATTTTGGTGATGACTGCCTTTCGTAAAAAGATTACTTAAGCGAAAATCATTCGCTAATTCTGACATTAAATCGTCTATGACAATTAAAGCATTTCGAAGTGAGTTAAGATTAGACGGTAGTCCTTCTTCAAAATTCACATCTTTCATTGAATTAAAAAGAGGTTGGTATTTACCGTAACAATAAATAATATTCGTTGGCATGGGATTAAACATCTTACAATCAATCAACGTTTTAACTAGAAATGTTTTTCCAGATTGCGTGGGGCCAGAAATAAGGCAAGTAGATGGGTGTTCTAACTTGAGAAGTTCCATTTTTTAAATGATAAATTTTTCAAAATGATCCTACTTTTATACTCTTTCCGTCAAAATAAAACATGCATTTTTCTAAAGTAGGAAAATATTAATAAAACACATTAAAGAAAATACAAACACATTTATTAAAAAAATAATTTTTATTTTTTGAAAATCATATTTACACCATATCTTTTTTTGACAAACTGAAACATTCGAAAATCATTCTTCTTTCTAGACAGTACATTTACAATAGATTTCATACAGAGTCCTTGACATCGTTTTATTATAAAAAAAATACAATATTGTCCACAGACATTGGACGTTAAACTTTGAAACGTTGTCTTGTTCCATTGAATTTGAGAATACGTCTTTACAAATCTTGTTATGTCTTCTCCATAGGTTTCGGGAGGTAATCCGTAAGAGTCGAAAAAATCAATAGTCTTTTGGTCTTGAATGTAAACAGCCAGCCAATGGGATCCCTTTTCATCATGTTTATCAGTATTGAGTACAAATGCACAAGGGAATTTTCGAATGACAGGTATTTTGTCAGAAGGAAAAACACCTACAAAATACCTAGCAGAAACAGGATCGCGAGATAAAACTGTATGAATTTGAGACGAATTCATCAGTTCCCAAAATCATACAAAATATTTCGAGCTTTGTTGATTTCAATTAAATTTTCAAATTCAGCATACACGATCAGAGAGATTGTTTGTATTAGAGGAGTACTAAATTTAAGTTCCAATCTTAGATTGCTATGACGAATAAGGTTAAGATGAGAACCATCACATAAGTCAGGCGTCAAATCAAAACAAAATAAAGAATATCCTTTTGAAAATTCTGACCTAGATAAATACAGTCCTTTATTGTCGGCATTCACAAATAAATTTTGATAAGCACGGATAAATAAACCATTTTCAAAATTAGGCTGAATGGGATTATGAGGAACAGGTTGACCATCTACATAGACGCCTATGAAGTTCATATTGTAATGCTGAAATTCAAAGGGGGACTTTTTATAGTTACCGTTAAATGCATCATTGTCTACACAGGCAATCACAATACGATTCGGCATTTGACCAATAAAAATGTTATCCTGAATAAAACTCATATTTCCGGCAGGAATGGAATAAGTTTTGCAAAGAACTCTATCAATAGGATACTTGGCTGTCGTTTTTTCTAGGCTTTTGGCATGTCCCAAAACAACACCTGGGCTAACCCTTATTTTTCGAACAAATAAAGAGGCATGATCAAGGAATACTTTGAATTCCCCTTCACCCCCTAACAAGCAAAATTCTGGTTTACTACGAATAAGTTTTATTTTCACGTCGACCATGTTAAGTAGTAGTCTCTCTTGGTGAAACATATCCAAGTGCAAACGACCCATCATATCAACTGAAGCACTTAGTTTAAACAGTTCAGCACGTTTATTAAAACCTTCATTAGGGTTAGGATCTGCCATGTCAAAAACATTCATTCGACCAGCGGTGTCTTTGTAAAATAATTCCGAGGAAAGTTGAGAGGTTTTCACATCATATCCATGATTAAGTAATGTTTCTATCATAGCTCTATATGGATACGTATTATTACTGGATGAAACAAGTCTTTCATTTAGGCTGATGTCTACTTGGGAAAACATAGAATGTAAGAAAAGGTTCACAGGGCCGACTTTACACTTATCCGTTATAGGCTTGCCATCATTTTTTAAAATTTTTACTTTGATATACAGTTGAGTTTGCGACAAATCAAGATACTCTTCACCGCTTCCAGACACATTAAATTCCACAGGACCGCCATCAGATGCATTGGCAAGAGGATGAAACTCAACCCATTGGCCTCTTTCAATAACTGTTTGAGTGGGTGGTAAAGAAAATAGTTCTAGTTCTGATTTAGCGCATTCTGGAGAATCTTTTAAAAGAAAAGCCATTTTATAGAGTATGTCTAATCAAAAATATCACGTCCTTGCACTTTCCGTGCTTTCGATGAAATGAAACGTTTGGAAGGTTTGCGTTTCCTTTTAAGCTTTCCGTGACCGATCATCTCATCCGCTTTTTGAACAGCCTTTCTGGCTAGTTTTTTTCCGGTTTCTTTCGTTCGCGTTTTGAGAGAAGATTTCAAACTTTCGCCTGACAATACATCATTTGCTACCATAGTGCCAGTTCGTAAAGCTTCTTTTCCGACTGTTTTGGCACCGCTTATTAAAAAGGGCATTGCACTTCGGAATAGTTTAGCAAAAAATCCACCTATTCCATGTCCTCTCTGCAAAACGGTTCCCTGATAATAAGGCAAACCTTGTCCTGTTTGCCCGGCATAATAATCTTCAAATTTTTTCGTACAACACGTATAAGGCACCAACATTTTTATTGATCCTTCTTTCACGTCAACAAAATTGAAAATGAGAGTTATTTGAAAAGAAGGGTCCTTTTTATATAATTTGCCGTAAACGAAAATGTAAAGTGACAAACACTTTGCCTCTTTCAAAAGGTACTAAAGCCCCAGAATGAAGTCTTATATCAATATGTATTGTTTGGAAATGCTGCCGAATAACAGGCAAGTAAAAAGGTCTTGGATAATGAGCATTTACAATTTCGCCGTCGTTTCCATCTACCGTGACGATTTTTAGCAAAGGAGCTTGTACATCACCTACGATTTGGGGTTCTGTTAGATCACAGTATACATATATCACTGGAAAAGAGCACTTTGGATCGGCAACAAACGGACTTTGTTGAAATCCTGAATATTTTCCTGGTTCGAATCCCAATAGTTCCGCTATACCTTCGTGGAGGATTACTTTTGATTTTCCATCCGTCTTAATAGTTACTCGTTTCGTTACTGGGTGATACTGAAACTCAATCTTATTTTTATGGGATTCTATTGTCATACTTCCAATAAGATCTGGTATCGTTTCATAACAACCTGGGGGGACTCTTCTACCTTCGAGTATTCCATCACCCAAATCAAAACCAAATAAATTATTATCATTTCGAACGTTATACCAAGTATGGGGATAAGTGAAATCGACTAAAGCCATTTCCCATTCGCCATTTAAATTGATTGGACTAGGCAGCTGCGTTGTAAATTGCGATATTTTATTATGCGGGAAAAAGCTCAAAGAGCTGTCACTGATCAGTGTGACGTAGAAAGACATCGTTTTTAAAATGAAAGGTAAGTTACACAAATGCTCTATTTATATCATTTTGACATCGCTAACCCATGTATTGAATTTTTGAGGATAACCCTGAAACTTTACGAAGTATTCAAATTTTCCATGACGTTTTCTTTTTTTCAAAACTTTTTCCACTGGATAAAATCCAGAATCCGAAATTTTTTGTAACTCTTGCTTGTAAAAACTTCCTTTTATAATTTCTCCTGCTAAATCTTTCAATTGATAGACAACAGGTACACGAGGTAAAATTTTATAAATTGTAAATATTTCCCTTGTCCAGTTTTGTTCATATCCTTTTTCAAACAACATTTTTTCTCGACTGATGCGGACAGTATCTCCAACTTTTAAATCTGTACGATTAGGTTTTGGAACCAATGTTTGCTGATCATATAGCGTATGCCAAATTTTCTGTTGGTTTTCTAACGTCACCGATGCAGGCTCTGTTTGTATACTACGATGCCAAGTATGATTATAACTGTGTACTAATTTATTGATGACATCGATGTATCTTCTTGTGTTCATTTCAGTAAAATATTTCCACATCTTAGTTTTCAAAGTGCGATTAAAACGTTCAACCACCGACGCCTTGGTTGCATTATGTGTAATGAAAAAATGAATTTTCTTCTTTTTAAAGTAATCTTGTACAAGATTGTTCGTAAATTCTTTACCCGAGTCTGTTTGAAGTCGTTCGGGTAACCTTTCCGCAAATATTTTTTCAAAAGCTTGTTTAATAGTCATAGACCTTTTATTTTTCAAAGGTATAGCCCAAGCATACTTTGATAAAATGTCAATGCAAGTTAGTAAATATTTATAACCATCGTTATAATTAGCTAAGGATTGCATGTCCACTAAATCAGACTGAAACTGCTCGTTGATGCCTCCTACAATAACACGATTTCTTTGGAACCTGTGTCTCAAAGGCTTGTGCAAAGTATATGAATCTTTCGTTTGAAGCCATTTCTTGATGTCTTTGGTTTTTACGCGACCTTTTAAAGCACGCTGTAAAGCACTGACACCACCGAAACTGGCCGGATGTTCTGGATCCCGATACGTCTGATTCAATACTGCTTCCATTACAGCAGTAGTTGTGATCTAGCCGAACACTTATATTCATAATGATTCAAACAAAACGTATAACCCAGTATTTATATATTCACAAAACCTTAAATATTTTCTAAGTGATAAACATGAAAAAAGTCACACACACACAAGAAATTCTATAATAATCAACATTTATTTACATTAAAATGTACATAATAAAGAATCAATTACAAGAAAACAATAATTTGTTAAAAATAAGTTCTTCTTCCTTTTCTTCACCAACATACATTTTTTCAATAGTTTCATATAATTTTTCTACATCCAAAGAAGGGAAAAATTCTTCTACTCCTAATACTGCTTGGAAATCAATATTTAAATTTTTATGAACTATATCTCTGGCTACATCATCCCAATTTATCGAGAACAATGCTTGGTGAAAGTATTCTGACCATTTTTCAGATCGACTTTTCGTCAAACAGTCATGCATAAAACTGGCTTCATACGAATCTCGACAGCCACAACAATTTATAAGTTCTGTAATTTTTATTGTAAAAGCTGCAGCAAGACCGTTTTGAAGTGAAACAAGAAGTTCTAAAAATGCATCAGGGTTCTCCACGGGTTTCAACTGTAAATTTGGATTATCGAGTTCTTTTCCAATGCAATAGGATAAAGTGTAAGCGATCAGCGCTTGTTTCACGCGATCTGTTATTAAACACTTGTTGTCACAAAGCTTTCCTAACTCAGCATTGCTAAGCACAACATATTCAGATAAAAACTGCATGCTTAAATTTTTTCTTTGAAATAATCTTTGGAAAACAAAAAATTCTTGATTATTCTTCATTCGTTTCGAAATGCATAAATCTCTGTCTATAATAAATACCTTATCCGATGACTTATGATTTAAAATAGCATTTACTTTCCTACACAAAGAATACCATACTTTGGGTGATAAAGAAACTCCGTCTTTCGTTGCATGTAACTCGCCGTTTTCTCCTTTAACATATCTCCTGATATGCACTCGAGTTTTTCCCATATAATGATTGACTGCAAGGACATTTTCTCCACCTAGGTATTTCATATCCAAAGAATCAGTCCATTCTTCTTCCACATTTTCTGCAAACATCTGTTCCTGAAAAAAGTAATAAAAAGAAATCATTAATAAATAATCAAGATTTTTAGTATTAAAAGAAAGAGTATACTACTTTATACAAAGGGAAAATGTTTTTTAAAAGAGAGAAAACTTACATTAGTTCGGTCTTCTTTTATTTTCTTGCATCTTTCTTCTGTTTGAACATGTTTCCGCTTGTTAAGTCCAGGTGTTTTCATCATACGGAAAGTTAGATTAACACGCACACCAGTGTGTTTCTTCTCCTTTGGAATTCCATGGCTCCAGAATTTATTTGTTGGGGGATTCATAACCAAAAGAGAGTTTGACTTTAATTCCACTTTTTTATCCTGGTAATTGGGTCTTTTAAAAATCATAGTACGTGTTTCTCCAAAGCTTAGGGAACAGATAGGGTGGTTTTCCTCTATGTCGGCTTCATCATCTTTATGTTGACCAATACAGTCATTTCCATCCTCGTACCGATTTATCAACACGAAATTAAAATTGACACCCATCATAGTTTCAATAAGACTTTTTATTTCAAGAAGCAAAGGAGGCCAAGGCTGGCTGATTAGTGTCAGTCCTGAAAAAGTATAAGATAAATCAGGGTCTCCAAAAGCAGCAATCTTCCGCGAAATAGGATAAGATTTATTTCGAATACGTATATGGCATTGCTCCTCGGGTAAATAAACAATTTCTTTTTCTAGTCTTTCAAAAATTTCTTCTGAAGAAGCAAATACATTTTCGTGGATCAAAAGATTAAGCCCGTCTTCCATGATTACGTAGCGAAGAGAAAGCGAATTGAACGTCAGGAATGAAGCGAGACTAAAATGTGAAGGTATTTCGTGATGTCTAGGATTTTATACCCAGATTTACTGTCTTATCGTCTCAGCAAACGCATCAGGATTGGATAAAAACACGAATGATGTCACAGTGCTCTCTTGTAATTGGCTGGATCCCCTTGGACGAGTCCACTTGGGCGCAGGTGGGGAAACGTCTTCCCACCCCCCATCTCCTAAGAGGGGAAAACATAAAAAAAGGAAGTTCGAGGGAACGTCATCGTAGCTTAATCGGTAGCGCGTTGGTCTCGCATCCCATAGATGGTGGGTTCAAATCCCCTACAGTGCAATATCGTTTTGTAAAAAATCTAGCGAATTAAAATAGTCAGTTAAATAATTAATTAATAATCAATAAAATAATAAAATTTACTTATTAAAATTGATTAATGAATTACTCATTAAAAATTAATTAAAAAATATATTACATTGTCCTCTTTTCGGTTGATGACGTCATTCTCTTTCATGTTCTGACAGGTTTCTGTGTTGTCCCTTTAAGAAAACTCTCCCCTCCGTCACATGTCTTGACAAGAAGTCTAGGTTGCCAACGGATAAAAAGAAACTCTATCCCCGTCATCTTTCACGATCAAGCAACCAACCGTTACGTCACTTCCGGTTTCCTCCCCCTCCTTCCCCCCCTCCTATGACGTCACTTCCGTCGGCTAAAGTGGGGGGGCTTACTACTAGTAGTAACTGTTTTGTTGATGAGGCAAAGTACTTATGAGATAAAAGGAATTAGCTGACGAAATATATATGTTGCTATGCAAAGTAATTTTCTAGCGTAAATAAATATATATATTTATTACCTTTTCACAAAGTCTGAGCGTATATAACGGATTAATTATACCCCCTCTATCCATTATACTCGCTTTGCGAAAAGGGGGATTTCAAAATCACAGAGAAAGCAATATTTCCCAATTTATCGCTACTACCACAAGAAAGATCCTGCCAAGTGTCGGTCGCCAATTTCATCCTGTAAAGGCGGCATTACTGCATTACATTTTCATAACAGAAGAGACGAGAGTGCGTTTTACATTACGCTTATGGAGCTGTCCCTTCTTCTCGTTAGAAGTTCTTTGGAAGAGCATACCGGAAACGTTCACTCCAAAAGGGAGGGGCGATAGAACTGATTATCTATGAGGATTTTTTTGTCTTTTTGTTAGTGTTTAGAGTAAATGCGTGTTTTCGTTAGTGATTTATAAAGTTTAGACCACGGGAGTGTTTTCGTTTTGAATTTTATTTAAGAATTTCGATGAAATAAGGATGACGAAAATAGTAGTTTGTTAGAATTTATAGAGCATTTCCTCGTGACGTCTGGTGGTTGGCAAAAAAACGCGCTCGACTTTCCCGCGCAATTTACTTTATTGGTCATCCGCCATCGCTATGCTTTTCCCAAGCCTTTTTGCCAACCACTCATAAAAGTTGAGATGTTTGTTTACAAACAGGGAGCTGCCCTATTCCAGATGGAGATGAAAATGAGTCGAACGATTCCGAGTTCTCCAATATAAGTAGTATCAAAATCGGAACAAGATCGGAATATGTCTTGTAGTGGAGTAACATAGAGTGCGACCATCACTTTATTATTTTGCACTTTGTGTCTGCGCGCCTCCTAGAATTGTCTTTGCTTTTCTGCAAAGCCTGGTAACCGGAAGCTGTCCACTTCTTTCGACGACGTACTCAAGTGGTTAAGGTGGACTGAGCGCCTAAACCCCGAATTCAAGTTCAAAATTTGTTTTTCAATTTTATCATACTTCCTACTACCTGAGTGATCTGAAGTTTTGCATATATGTATATTATCCACATCCATGGAATTTGAATTTTTTAGTACATTTTGAAATAAAATCCTGTTTTTATATTCTTAAAATTTACTTCTTACCATTTTCTGCAAACTAATTTAAATATACATTCCAGGTAAATTTATCTTAATCAGGGGTCAATCCAGAGTTTAATTTTTGGGTTCCTTTTTTGTGAAATTTTTATTTATTTTTGTTTAGAATAAAGTATTTTTGTAAGAAAATAAAATAGTGTGTAAAATCTTTCATTTTTACAATCGTTGTATATAATGTTAAATATCAAGTTTAATAGAGTTTCTTTGAGCTAATTTAAGGCATTTATTTAAAAATAATACTGAAAACATGAAAATACTTTATAAAACAAAGTCTTGTAAAAAGGTTCATTTTATAAATTTGAATTTTATGTGTCCCTTTTCATGGATTTGAATTTTGTGTCAGATCTCTTTTCACGGATTTGAATTTTGTGTAGGATCTCTTTTCACGGATTTGAATTTTGTAAAGGGGCCGCAAAAGGGATCCAAGGATCCAAATTTTGTTTGGATCAACCCCTGCCTTACGTTAATGTAATACACTGTAAAAAGTAAATCTGAAGGGCTGCGATGTGCATGCCGAAATATATTAGTTTTATCAAAAGGATGAAAATAAGGTATTTGAATTTAAATCAAGGTAAATCTGAAGTTTAATTTGATTTTTTTTTTTTTTTTTTTTTTTTTTTTATTTATGCTATAAAATAAATGGAATTTTAAGTTGTAATGATTAAGACATGATATCACATTTTAATAATTAAAACTGATCGATGTGTTTAAATTTTTTGGTTTTAATGGATTTGAGTTAATATAATTTGATTACAACTTTTTCACATTTGGTATAGAAAACATGAAGTTTAGCAATTTCTTATAGTTTTTCTGTTGCGATTCAGCAGCAAAAAATTTACCTGTGAATTAAGTAAATACAATGTAAACTGTACTTTTCCAAGCCAGTCGGTCAAATTAATTCTGTTGATTTCAAATCATATCAATAAAACAAAAGTAAGTGATTAAATCTATAAACTACTTAATACTTGTTGCTCTCAGAGAAGTTTTTATTAGAAGTATAATTTTTCAAGATGTATTTTCATGTGTTGCACTTAATTTTTTTTTTACTATTATTATGTAAAAGGGAATCAAAATAACTAAGTATTTTTATTTTAGGTTTGTATATTGTACTTTCTTGAAAGTCTTTCACACTGTTGATAAAGAGAAAAGTCATATGTTTCAATATATTATTTTATCTGGACATATCAAAATAAATAAATAAATAAAATAAATTGTATGATAAATAGTATACTCTAAAAATTGTAATATGTAACATTTAATTAAGTTTTACTGTTTTCAATAAAAAGTATTTGCTATTTTTGAAATGTACCTTTATTTTTTGCATCTTTTTTTAGACTGTAATGCATTTTACCAGGGTTGCAGAAATTTTTTTTATTCCCAACATTTCCCCCAATCTATATAAAAGTTTCTCCAAAATGGGGAAACTATTTTAACTATGATTTTTGTAATTCATTGTTGAAACTGATATCATATGTATATTTTTCTGCAAATATCCCTCCCTCCCCCTCCCGATCCTAGATCACTGGATTGGACATATTTTACACCCCTGCATTTTACTTTTGTATCCAGATTTAGGTGTCTTCAAAAAATAAGGGAATCATTTTTTAATCGTATTCTGTAGGTAAGAATTGTATTACTCCATTGGCAAATTAGGATAAATTGTATAATTATGTCTATTGTCTTTACAAAATATAAAATTAATTTATTCACAATATAAGATTTAATAATAGTTTTCAATTCTACATAGATTAATTGTTCATAGGAGTTAATGGAGAAAAGCTCCAAGACATTCTAGGAAAAGTATACACGTTTATTGAAATTTTTTTTCCAACTCAGTGAAAATAATGTCTGGACTGAGAGTCGAACCCCGGACCTTTGACTTACAAGGTCAAGGCTCTACCAATTGGGCTATCCAGGCCAACAACCGGTCAGCATTACTTACTCAGACTACCTTTAGGCAGAAAAAAAGCCTAATTAATTAATAATATTAATTAATAATATGTTGCAATTATAATTAATTTATTAATATATTAATTATAATTTCAACATATTATTAATTAATTTTTTTTTTTCAATTTAAAATGCGTTTATTCACCCTAAAAGATATATTTTGAGTAAAAATAAAACCAAATAGCCTAAAAAATATAAATTTTTCTAATTTGGTGCTTTGTTCCTAACTCCTTGAGTTTAACCTAAATGACAGAGAATTCTTGAGAAACGACCCTACATTTTCACACTTCGTTGGCCAACGGTTGCTTTGGGCCGCCGGGCCTCGGTTGAGCCAACCGTTGGGTGACAGTTGGGCCAACAGTAGAACGGTTAGAAAAAAGCCTAACCGTAGCCCAACGGTCTGCCAACTGTGGTCCAACGGTAAGCCAACTGTGGCCCAACGGTTACCCAGCCGTGGCCCAACGGTCATCCAACCATGGCCCAACTGTTTGCCAACCATGACCCAACCGCTGACCCCGTCGTCCAACGGTTAGCTAAACCGAGGACCGACGGACAAAACCAACGGTTGCCCAACGAAGAAGGAAACTGTAGGGCCAACCGTTTCCCAACCATTCCGTGTTACTTGGGACCATGCTCCCACAGAAAGAGTATTCCATCAATTACCAGAATACCTGTGTAGTCGGTTGATCTTAATATCCACAATATCACCAGTTTCTCAAAATTCTTATATTGTAAGAGATTTCTTTATTTTAAAGGATGGAATTATTTATTAATATTGTATAAGAAATGGTTTAAATTTATGCGGATCTTCTAAAATGATACTTAAATAATAATAATAATAATAATAATAATTTAGGAAAAGAAAGAAACAAAATAGAATATAACTATTTTGGAAAGTATAAAAATAGCTTTAAACTTTTATTTACTGAAGGTCATTTTAATATCTACAATTTTTTTTACTTTTGATTAACGAAAAAAAAAAAATAATAATAAAATAAATAAATAAATAAATAATAAAAGAAATATATATATATATATAAGTGATAAGAATCTCTGCAGTGTTATAAGTTTTGAATTAAAGTTTGAAAGACTATAGAAATATTTGTTTTTTCATGGAAAAAATGCAAATTTAATTCTTACAAAATTTTCAAGTCATTTGTACTTAATGTGCAAAACTTTCACTTTATAATTTACACCTTGCCTTACACATAAAACATAATTAGTATAAAATAAATATCTCCATAATTTTGTTTACAAAAAAATCGTCCGAGTAGCAGAAAGGTTCTGCTAGAAGTGCCTGGTTTAATCCCAAGCTAATCTCGGTTGCTTAGTTGTCCGGAGTTAACCGTAGTTTTCTCCGAAATTTGCGTAAATACATGCTAGGATACCCAAGGAGGGCACTCCACATAGGACCTTCGTGTCTTAACGAGTTTAAAACAGTTGAACCTCGAAAACCCGGAGTCGGCGGGACCACGGCGATTCCGGATTTTCAAATTTTCCTGATTTTAGAGATTTATTAAAATCTATTTTTTTATTATATTATAAAAGTATACAAAATGCAATTTTTATGCTAGTGAAAATAAACGACGATCAAATTTGCGAAATAAATTATAAATATAAAAACATTTTGAATTGAAATAAAAATACATTAAACACACATATGTTATTGACAACTGAAAATTCCTACTAAATAACTGCTACACTAAACTATTTATTCATTAAGAAATACTAAAATAAAACTATACTAAGAAAGTAATTTTTATGTTGATTTTTTAAAAACATTTCAGTAATTTAAAGATATTTTATTCTAGTGGGATTTTATTTTTTAATTCTGTTTTTTAACTTACCTGTTAAAAATAAAAAAATAAATAAAATAAATAATAATAATAATATATATATATATAATCTTTAATTAACAATTAAACAATATAAAAATATGTAAGATTATGACTATATTTATGTATTCAGTATCCAATTAAAATGATCTTAAACTACATTCCATGTGGAAATAAAGTACAGCAAAATCTTATTTAAAAAAAAAAATAATAAAACCCGAATAAAATGTCCAGATTTTAGAGATTTCCGGATTTTCGAGGTTCAACTGTATCAATTTTCCCAGGTTTTTATGGATTTAAAATTCTTGGATTATATATATATATACGAATAAAAATGTGTAACAAACAGTAAATTACATATTTTAATGGTATTTATAATAGTAAAAATGTGTAAGAAATGGCTGACATTTATGTAAAGAATTTAAAACTAAATTTTAAACAATAAAAATTAGAAATAGAAAGGAACAAAATACAGTATATTTTGAAAAGTATAATATTTTTAAAAACTTTTATTGATTATTTTACAATTATTTATTTACCCACACAGCACATACGTAGATATTTGATCCATTAAATCCGATTTACATCTAGAATACATTCATGTACATTAAATCAATGCTCATTTAAAAACATTAACTAGATGATCCAAAATATGACATCTATCAGACGTTTATATACGAACATAATATGGATAAACATAGTATGGACGTATAAATAATATTTATTCTGAAACATAAAATGAATTGTCAAATAAACTACCTCTGGATGACGTTTATATACTAACAGTTTATTAACTAACATAACATGGAGGTAAGTTGGAATTTTATTTTCAAATGTTGTTCATGTTTACTTCTTTTTGGCAACATCGATCTCGATCGAGATTTACCAGAATTGTTTACACATGCAACGTAAATAAACTTCTGCTTTTATTACGAATAAGATATTAATACTGGATTGTTTTTTATGTTTATCAAAGTAAGGATTTAATTATGTTTCGTAAAACTAATCAAATTATTTCTAAACGCCAGCAATCGCGAAATTTAAATAAAACGATTCAAAACAGAATGGATGCCATTTTTTATGCTAGTGGTTTCGGATCAATTGTTAATTCCACCGATACCGGACCTTCAAATTCCAGATTTCCTACAATGCCTGTTGAAGATACTCATGATATGTTAATTTCTGATTGTGTTGAATCTTCAACAAGTACTTTAAGTAGTACTGTTCAAACTATTCTTTCAAAACAGCATTATAATGGCCCCAATCTTTTCCCTCATGAAATTCAATTTCAGGTTGGAAATTTTCCCAAATTTATGCTCACATTGAAGCCTCCTAATAAGGTATGCTGCTTATCAGATGGAAGTATTGTGATGTTTCAAATTTTATTAAATTAATGCAAGAAAATGAAAGTGGAGAAATTCTTATTGGGAAAATGTTTCTACTTTATATGTTACACCTTGCAAATCATCATTATTAGGCATATACAAAGCTTCTTTATAAGCCCTCTTTTGACTTGGCCATTGAAATGTGTGAAGAATAAATGAATAATTTCTTTAAAGAGGATGTATTGTATATAATATATTTCCTCTTCGCCATACCAAAGACAACCAGCAATAAAAGAAATTTTTATATCTACTAAATATCTGCTACTGTATTAAATAGTATTGATCAAAATTTAAATTTTCAGTTTTACTTATAGTTACTTTTTATCTGGTTTTTAGCGCAACAATTTAGTAATTGCTTTTTTTATGTGGTTTTTGACAAAAGGACAGCTAAAAAACACGAATCTTGTTGCTTTCTCTATGGTATTTGACCAAAGGACAATTAAAAACGGGCTTTTCCTATCCAATATGGCACCACCTTGTCTTGGTGGATAGGCTTTTTAAACTAAGAGTGCCATAATTTTTTTTAAACTTTAACTTTAAACTACACGTGCTGCTCATCTGAACTTAGTTATTAATTTCTGTGCTTCGCTATGTTTTAATTCTATTTCTTTCGTTAATTACACATTTAAATATGCCAGATCAATGTTGCGTAATTGGATGCAAGTCTAATTGTGATAAAACAGATGAATAGGTTCTCATTTTTGCAAAATTCCAGTGTTTGGTTTCAGCGGTGGAAAAATATGAATCAGAAGTCGCGGTGTGGATGCCTTAGTGAAGATACATTTTTTGCACTATCCCAGACAACTTCTGCTATCATTGATGTCATTTGAAACCTCCTGGAAAATGGCTCTAAACCTATTTCGACAACAAAATTTCAAACTGATACACTTGAGCGAAGATTTTCTCAATATTGACAGATGTCTGGAAGCAACTATCAAGTTTCTTGTTCAACAAATACTTGAAATTGAGAGAAAAATTAAATTAAAATCTATTCTACAGCTTCATTCTAATGAATATGGCACAATTGCCTTGAAAAATTTTATAACAGAGTTTTCTGACACTGAAAAACTGATGCATAATGAAGTTGACTTGTCGCCTTTTTCAGAGATAATTTCAACAGAACTGAACTTAACAGATGTATGCGAAACTGATACAGACATATTAACATATATTGCTGGATATTGTGCGAGTAGTTTAAAAATCTCTTGTAGAGGATGTTTGGATTTTTGTCTTACAGATAGAGATTTTCTTGTTCAAAACTTTGATGGAGATTTGTCAGATACTATGTATGCCTACATAGAGATAATCGACCGTGGTGGATTGAAATATCCAACAGAAAACCTGGTATTGTACGTAACATTAACTTATTTAATTTTTGAAAACATAATTACAGACAAATATGAAAAGCAATTCTTTCATTCAAGTGAAAAGCAACACAAAGTACTCACAAAATTAACTGAGAGTTAATTTAGAACAAACAATGTTGATTATTTTTGCGATATGTATTCCCAGTGTGATTGCCCACTTGAAATTATAATTATGAAAGCAGTGAAATGTTTCATTAATATTTGTTTGAATAATTAAATGTAAAAAATATATCATCGAAAATGCATGAAAAGAATGAAGAGAGAAAAATAAAGAAATTTAAAAAGTGAGGATTTAAAACCACAAGATAATATTATTCCTAATAATGTAAGTTTAGTTATTTAATCTACTATTTCTTAAAAAATTATTTCTAAACTAATGTGTATATATGTAAACAAAGTTAGTTTTACTATTAGCTTTAATAAAAAGTTTTAGACAAATCTTAGAAGAATATTGTTTATTTGTAATATTATTAATTAAATTATAGTGTGAAAGGTTTTTATTTATCTTTTGAAATCTTCAGTTTTGAATGTTTGCATGTACTAACTACATTCATTCTTTTAAAAATTTGTAGAATTGTATGTAAATTTTAAATGTTTTCGAATAATTTTAAACTATAAACCAAAAAAAAAAAAAATTGTATGTAGTATTATGCAGTGGTATTATAGTTAATCTTTGACAATTTTATGTTGCTTTTTGAATAATGTTAATATTTGTCATGAATTTCACTGGCAAAATGCTTCTTCTGTGATATCTTATGAATGTTTATTTTGAAATATGTACAATGTTTACACTTTCATATTTGGAAATTTTCAATAAAGAGATTTGGTTGAAGTGAAAAATTTTATCTTTTAGTAATGAATTGAACGTTTGGTTTTCCTAAATAGTTAGTTGAAAAGTTTGTATACTTCATATAAAAATGAAAAATTATTAAAATAATTAAATTATTATCTACTTAATTTAATACACACATTTGATCACATGATCTTGTTTCTTTATTTTCAGAATTTAAAATTAACAGATTTCACAATTTTAAGTTAAATTTGATTATGTTATCTGTATTACAGAAATATAATTTCTGTTCTACCATGTTGAATTGAATTTATAATGCATTTGTGTTAAAATTTAAGCTTATTTAAGAAAAAAAAATTCTTGTATAAAGGAAACTAAATATTTAGATATATATCAGTTATTACATTACTATAATAGATGTTATTACTATGAACAATTGTGAAGTCTCTTTGAAAAATATTTATTTTAAACCAATTTAAATCAAATATTTATTTTTTTATTTACTTTTTTAATTACTATCATAAAATATGGTTCTATATAAGATATAAATATACATATGTATTTCAAATCTTTTTTTATTTTTTTTTTAATATACTGTATATAATTTAAAGTAAGAAAGTTAATAAATCAGAATTATTTGTCCTGATTACATTTTAAATCCTGGTAATTTATTTTCATAAAAATGAAAACGATCTACAAAAAAAAAATAAATAAATAAATAAAATAATAATAATAATAATAATCAGGGGTCGATCCAGGTTTTAATTTTTGGGTCCCTTTTTTGTGAAAAACAAAATATTTTTGTGAAATTTTATTTATTTTTGTGAAATATAAAATATTTTTGTGAAAAAGTAAAATATTGTGCAAAATTTTTCGTTTTTACAATCATTTTATGCAATGTTTAATATCAGGTTAATAGTTTCGTTGAGCCAAATTAAGGCATTAATTAAAAATAATACTGAAAACATGAAAACATCTAATAAAAGTATCATTTTTATTAAAAAAAATCTTGTGAAGGGACTCATTTTATGAATTTGAATTTTGTGAAGGGTCCCTTTTCATGGATTTGAATTTTGTGAAGGGTCCCTTTATGAATTTAAATTTTGTGAAGGGTCCCTTTTTATGACTTTGAATTTTGTGAAGGGTCCCTTTTTACTATGGGGAATTTTGTGAAGGGGCCGCAAAAGGGACCCAAATTTTGCCTGGATCGACCCCTGATAATAATAAAGTGATGCCTAATTTTATCGCAATTTTGTTTAATGTTTATTCACTGAATTATCTTAGTTTTGAATTTATTTTTCGATTATCAATTTAAATTACCATAAACACCGCATATATTCCTCAGAACGAAGGTTTATTTTAATATTGCCACTATTTCTGCATATTAAATAAATATTACATATTAATTAAATTCTATGAAAGATCTTTCTCTCGTTTTTTGAAGAGTTCAGACGGCATTTGTGACGTCATCCGAGAGCTTCCTCAGCTAAGGCTCCTATATATACGAGCTGGCGCATCCGACATTTTTTTGCCTTAGGGTTGCCACATGTACCCAGCGCGTTTCCCTGATAAATAAACGAAAAACATTTTTTTTTATCGTCTTACGTTACTTTAGAGTAATCTGTTTTATCATATTTCATAATTTTAGCTAAGTAAACTATGATATGGACGTTTATTTAACAATATACTGCTATAATCATTCAAGAAGTGAATATAAAGTGTTCACAGACCTTCTATTACTCTGTATTTGAGTTTTGGCGACATTTTGTAACAGAAACCGCCCTAACAACATATCTTAGAGTACATCCATGGGACATCCTCAGAATAAAATGACATCCTGAGAATGTACTGTGCAAAAAATGTGTTTTTAGGAATATTATTGTTGCTTATTGCTCTTATTTTGACCGGATTAGCTTCAGATCAAGATTTCTTAAAATCATTGGAGAAGCGATAAGGACGCCAAGCGGGAATGCTGTCCTCTTCGGAGGCAAAAAAATGGCGGTGATGCGCCGGCCTATTATTTTATTTAGGGGCTCTATCCTCAGCCGGTGTCAGTGGGCCGTGGTTATTCTGATCAGTGGTTCTTTTGTATAAAAAAGAAATTAATTATAAACAATCTTCCTGTATGTGGTTTTATTAATTTCAATAAAAAATATGCTAAAAACATAAAAATTCCAATAAAAGATTTTTTTTTTAATTATTATTTAATTGTTACGGGATAAATTACTTGGGAAGAATTTGAAGGAAATTGAGTATGAATCTAGGATCATTTAAAATTCTTTTCATATTTTTATTCTCCCCCCCCCCCCAAAAAAAAAAAATATATATATATATATATATATATATAATATTTTATGGGTAGGGAACCCTCCTTTTTATTACATGAATGGTTAGACCACCATAAATAAAAAATGCACAAAGATGAATATTGGTATATTTTTAAGAAATATTTTAGCATACAGATTGCAAAAGAAATGACGGGGTTCCAAATGTTGCAGATTCGGCAGGAAGTGTCGGGTTTTATTCTTGGACCCTGGTCGCAGTCATCGACCTAGCAATTTGGAGTTTTCCATGTTTTTCTTTAAAACTAGGACCCTAGTGTAGTCAGTAGTCCTTAATCCAACAACCAACCAACACAGATTCGATTTTCGAACATTGAAAGTGTTAATATAAGATATAAACTGGCTAAGCCAGTTTATATCTTAAACTATATTAACACTTTCTTATAAGTACTTATGTTTCTTTCTTCTTTTTTTTTAAACCTCACTTACTTTTAAAGAATATTAATGTGTAACAAAAGTCAAATTTGATTAGATAGATTCCATTTCATCAGTAACATCTCTTTCAAACCAGTGAGAAGTAGTGGTATATACAATGTTTTCTCTGTAATCAATGTTATATTTTTCTTTCAGTTTAAATTTTTTTTTTATATGAACACAATGACACAACACTTTTATGTATAATTTACGTCATAGTGTACTTCATAATCTATTTCAATAAGTGTTTTTTTTTGGTGCTCATGTAAAAAAAAAGAGTTTAAATCTAAAAATCTGGTGTGAAACAACTACACGACTTCCATTACCCACTATTTCATGTATTATATGCACTTTTTGGAGATAATGTTATCAGAAGACATAGAATTGACCTAATGAAATAGAAACCTAAAAACTTTCCAGCAAGAGAAAGTTAATATACTTGTAAAAACATAAAACAGAGTTTACATAGGTTTTTTTTTTTTTTTTTAAGGAAAAGAAATTAAAATAAAATTGGTAGAGTGTATTTATTTATTTATAATTAAATGCAAAAATTTCACACTTGTGATCAATCTGGTATTTTTCTTAATTTCAGGAACGAAAAATCCCCTATTGATCCTCATCCTTTAAAGATTAATTTTCTGAATAAGGAAACAATCAAAAATATATATACAGTGAAACCCCAATCTATCGTTCCTGTATCCATCGTTTTCCCACATTGATCGTTTTATTTCTATGATCCCTGCACAAACTGTATTTAAATTAATGTTAACGAAACTCGCATATATCGTTCTTCAAAAAGTCGTTTTCCCGCATTCATCGTTGTAAAATTTTTCTTCTGACCAAAATGAAATTGAAAATCGAATCCATATGGCAATTAAACTGGAATTACTTTCATTTTAAAACAACTCTTTTCCTCCTCCACGGAAGATCAAAATTCTGATAGCATATCTCCAGACCATCCTCAAAGGTAAGTTCCAGACCGTCGCCATTTGCCCATATTGTAGCACTAGTGCGATGCAAAACCCAACCAACCTCAACTACTTAAACTTATGCTGCTTTACGTGAAGAACAGGGATTGTGCAGATATTGTAACATGCGTCTATGGATTACAGAATGCAAAGGGCCCTCCGTGGCCGAGTGGTTATGTCACAACACTGTTAATCGCCTTCGAGCGTAGAAGAGCGGGTTCTATTCCCGCGCTGGCCCTAGGTGTCTTTCCATTTCTTCGTATTGTAATTCTGTCATATGCTATCTGTCTTTATCTGACGAAAATTTACAAGCGGACTACAAGTCAAGCATATAAATCTTATGTATATGTGTTATCAATTAATTATGAATACAGATCGTGTGTTGTTACTCGGAGAATAAGTTATTCTACTTTGTATAAAAAAAGAGGAGAATAGATGCATCCAGTATGGCCAGCTACTACATTTTTTCACATTCCTGAGGCTGAGCCTACGCCAGTGCTAAGTGTGTCTGCCGTAATTACAGTATTTAAAAATGCACAAACTTTTTTTTATATGCACATGAAATTGCAGAAAAGGACAAGAAAATGTTGCAAATCTGGAAAATCCTCTTTAATTTATAAAATGAACAAAAAATCCAACATAAAATTACTGATTTTTAAAAATTAACATCACTTAATGTTCTACAACTTTGATTCATTTTTTCTGACAGTTTGGAGAGTAACAAATTAGTTTTAAAAAGTAGTATACTATATATATTGCGTGTATTATGTAATAAACATTGTTTTATTTGTGTTTTGGCTTTAACTCGCATTCATCGTTTTCCCACTTTTATCGTTTTTCTTCACGCACCCCATGAAAAAAGATGGATTGCGGTTCTACTGTATTAGATTATGAATAATTTTTACATTGTATTCATTGGCATGTGCAGGGATAATATTTTTTCGTACATTTTATCACCACTATTTCAGAAGAGTAATTTTTATACTATAGCATTAAATCCTCCAAGAAATATTTCTTTTTAATATTGGCGATGACAAAATAATAAAACGCACATAAAAATACAGGAACGCTGTGACTGCTGCATGCATAGTTGCCAACTTAACACTTTTTGCCTATTCTAAAATTTTAATAGAAATTTTGTTTTAATTTAATTTTTGTTGTAGAAATTTATAGAAAATTTTTATTAGAATTTTCTGGTAGCCAAAAAGGGCTAAGGCCATGAATGTGTGTATAATAGACATACATAAAGATGCTGTCAAAGGTGACTTTTTTTTTTAAATATTCTTTTCGTACCTCTGTTTCCAAAAAATAAAATGCATGATATATTTATGCAGGTGAATTTGCACTTTGCCTGCATAAATTTATTATACATTTTATGTTTTGGAAATAGGGGTATGAAAATAATAAAAAAAAGTCCTCTGTGGCAGCCCTGTATATATTACGTAGGTATGATACATATATACATACATAATATGTACATAGATTTGATGTTTATCTACATATACAATACATAGATTTGATGTTTATTTACATATACAATACATAGATTTGATGTTTATTTACATATACAATACATTGATGTGATGTACATCTACATCTATATTACATACATCTACGTTAATAATATATAGATGTTATGTACACTACATGATATAGATGAACATACATGTCTAGTAAAGTCAATTTTTGGTCATTCTAGATGTAATATAGATGTATATCTGATGTACTTGGAGAGACATCTGATGGTTATATCTACGTTGATTCTATGTAATAGTTACTATACTGGATGAATTCTAGATATAGTTTATGGATGTAATTTACGTCATATAGATGTAATATATACTTAATTGCGTTGTCTGGGTATTTATTAAAAAAAAAAAAAAAAAAAAAAAAAAACTTTAAAGCTAAAAAAAATTTCGGTTCTTAATTAATGAATTAAAAATAAATCTATTTAAATAGTAACTTAAATGGCTTATACGAGTATATACATATATATATATATATATATATATATATATATATATATATATAATTATTATTATTTAATTCAATTCAATGACATTCTCAAAAATTAGCGTTTAAACTTTTGAAATAAAGTTGGAAAGATTACAAAAATTAACTTTAGCATAGAAATATAACCCCCTTTTTTTTTTCACAAAATTTTGAAGTTAATTTTCCTTTATATATAAAAATATCTCTGTAATGAGTGTGGCCGATAGGTATGCCTGTAAACGGGAAGTGCTGAGTTTAAATCCATGTTATATTCGTTACACGAGCCGTTAGGATTTTTCCGTGGTTTTCTTAGCGCCGGCCCGAGCAAATTTGGCGCCCTAGGCGAAAAATTTTCGTGGCGCCCATTAAAACAAAATTTTTTTATATGTAAGACACGCAGACAATTATGCACATACAAATACTGTAATAAATAATCAACTACTTATTTTTATTACATATTGCATATTGTTTTTTCGTCGCTACTTTTAGCGGTAGTAGAAACAATATCCTTCAAATGAATTGTTTTAGCTTCATCTTGATCTGTTGATAATGGTGATAGTCTTAAAAATCGTTCTCACGTCACTATAGAACGCTGGTAAGTTTTTATTAATTTCAATTATATGAAGCTGGGTTCTCCACTGGCCACAGACACAGGAAGTGTCAGCAACAATTTTATTGCTGTTACCAAATTCAATACGCAATGTACTAGTTCGTTTTCACAAAAATTATTCAAAACTTCCTGTAAAGTACTTTCATCAACATTCTTAGAGTCTCCTTGAGTCAGATAATCTCTTAAGCTTCTGCAGAATTTCAAAATCACTTTGAAATTTTTTTTTACGACTCACAATCGTTAGAAAGGTATCAGAAAACATGATTTATCTTTTTGGTCTGTTTGAACTTCTCATCATTCGAACTTCTTGCTGTATGAAGAAAAGAAATATAAAAATTAATCTTAAAATGATGTTTAGCATCACTTGTTGATTTATCAGCTGACTGCATAATTAAACCTCTTTTTCATTTTTCGTAATCGGGCTGGCTCTGACTCCGATGGGAATGATACCGCAATATTAATTTCTTCTGAAAATGCCTCCTGAAATCCGAAATAACTTTTGCAGTTTCCAAGAAAAATTTTTTGTTTTTAGTAGCGCATTCCCACACAGCACATACGTAGATATTTGATCCATTAAATCCGATTTACATCTAGAATAAATTCATGTACATTAAATCAATGCTCATTTAAAAACATTAACTAGATGATCCAAAATATGACATCTATCAGACGTTTATATACGAACATAATATGGATAAACATAGTATGGACGTATAAATAATATTTATTCTGAAACATAAAATGAATTGTCAAATAAACTACCTCTGGATGACGTTTATATACTAACAGTTTATTAACTAACATAACATGGAGGTAAGTTGGAATTTTATTTTCAAATGTTGTTCATGTTTACTTCTTTTTGGCAACATCGATCTCGATCGAGATTTACCAGAATTGTTTACACATGCAACGTAAATAAACTTCTGCTTTTATTACGAATAAGATATTAATACTGGATTGTTTTTTATGTTTATCAAAGTAAGGATTTAATTATGTTTCGTAAAACTAATCAAATTATTTCTAAACGCCAGCAATCGCGAAATTTAAATAAAACGATTCAAAACAGAATGGATGCCATTTTTTATGCTAGTGGTTTCGGATCAATTGTAAATTCCACCGATACCGGACCTTCAAATTCCAGATTTCCTACAATGCCTGTTGAAGATACTCATGATATGTTAATTTCTGATTGTGTTGAATCTTCAACAAGTACTTTAAGTAGTACTGTTCAAACTATTCTTTCAAAACAGCATTGTAATGGCCCCAATCTTTTCCCTCATGAAATTCAATTTCAGGTTGCAAATTTTCCCAAATTTATGCTCACATTGAAGCCTCCTAATAAGGTATGCTGATTATCAGATGGAAGCATTGTGATGTTTCAAATTTTATTAAATTAATGCAAGAAAATGAAAGTGGAGAAATTCTTATTGGGAAAATGTTTCTACTTTATATGCTACACCTTGCAAATCATCATTATTAGGCATAAACAAGGCTTCTTTATTAAGCCCTCTTTTGACATGGCCATTGAAATGTGTGAAGAATAAATGCATAGTTTTCTTTAAAGACGATGTATTGTATATAATATATTTCCTCTTCGCCATACAAAAGACAACCAGCAATAAAAGAAATTTTTATATCTACTAAATATCTGCTACTGTATTAAATAGTATTGATCAAAATTTAAATTTTCAGTTTTACTTGTAGTTACTTTTTATCTGGTTTTTAGCGAAACAATTTTCAATAAAGAGATTTGGTTGAAGTGAAAAATTTTATCTTTTAGTAATGAATTGAACGTTTGGTTTTACTAAATAGTTAGTTGAAAAGTTTGTACACTTCATATAAAAATGAAAAATTATTAAAATAATTTAATTATTATCTACTTAATTTAATACACACATTTGATCACATGATCTTGTTTCTTTATTTTCAGAATTTAAAATTAAGAGATTTCACAATTTTAAGTTAAATTTGATTATGTTATCTGTATTACAAAAATATTATTTCTGTTCTACCATGTTGAATTGAATTTGTAATGCATTTGTGTTAAAATTTAAGCTTATTTAAGAAAAAAAATTCTTGTATAAAGGAAACTAAATATTTAGATATATATCAGTTATTACATTACTATAATAGATGTTATTATTATGAACAATTGTGAAGTCTCTGAAAAATATTTTTTTTAAACCAATTTAAATCAAATATTTATTTATTTATTTACTTTTTTAATTACTATCATAAAATATGCTTCTATATAAGATATAAATATACATATGTATTTCAAATCTTTTTTTATTTTTTTTAATATACTGTATATAATTTAAAGTAAGAAAGTTAATAAATCAGAATTATTTGTCCTGATTACATTTTAAATCCTGGTAATTTATTTTCATAAAAATGAAAACGATCTACAAAAAAATAAAAACAAAATAATAGTAATTAAAAAAAAGTGATGCCTAATTTTATCGCAATTTTTTTTAATGATTATTCACTGAATTATCTTAGTTTTGAATTTATTTTTCGATTATCAATTTAAATTACCATAAACACCGCATATATTCCTCAGAACGAAGGTTTATTTTAATATTGCCACTATTTCTGCATATTAAATAAATATTACATATTAATTAAATTCTATGAAAGATCTTCTTGCTCTCGTTTTTTGAAGAGTTCAGACGGCATTTGTGACGTCATCCGAGAGCTTCCTCAGCCGGTGTCAGTGGGCCGTGGTTATTCTGATCAGTGGTTCTTTTGTATAAAAAAGAAATTAATTATAAACAATCTTCCTGTATGTAGTTTTATTAATTTCAATAAAAAATATGCTAAAAACATAAAAATTACAATAAAAGATTTTTTTTTTAATTATTATTTAATTGTTACGGGATAAATTACTTGGGAAGAATTTGAAGGAAATTGAGTATGAATCTAGGATCATTTAAAGTTCTTTTCATATTTTTATTCTCCCCCCCCCCCCAAAAAATATATATATATATATATATATATATATATATATATATTTTATGGGTAGGGAACCCTCCTTTTTATTACATGAATGGTTAGACCACTATAAATAAAAAATGCACAAAGATGAATATTGGTATATTTTTAAGAAATATTTTAGCATAGATTGCAAAAGAAATGACGGGGTTCCAAATGTTGCAGATTTGGCAGGAAGTGTCGGGTTTTATTCTTGGTCGCAGTCATCGACCTAGCAATTTGGAGTTTTCCATGTTTTTCTTTAAAACTAGGACCCTAGTGTAGTCAGTAGTCCTTAACCCAATAATCAACCAACACAGATTCGATTTTCCAACATTGAAAGTGTTAATATAAGATATAAACTGGCTAAGCCAGTTTATATCTTAAACTATATTAACACTTTCTTATAAGTACTTAAGTTTCTTTCTTTCTTTTTTTTTTTTAAACCTCACTTACTTTTAAAGAATATTAATGTGTAACAAAAGTAAAATTTGATTAGATAGATTCCATTTCATCAGTAACATCTCTTTCAAACCAGTGAGAAGTAGTGGTATATACAATGTTTTCTCTGTAATCAATGCTATATTTTTCTTTCAGTTTAATTTTTTTTTTCATATGAACACAATGACACAGCACTTTTATGTATAATTTACGTCATAGTATACTTCATAATCTATTTCAATAAGTGTTGTTTTTTGGCGCTCGCGTAAAAAAAAGAGTTTAAATCTAAAAATCTGGTGTGAAACAACTACACGACTTCCATTACCCACTATTTCATGTATTATATGCACTTTTTGGAGATAATGTTATCAGAAGACATAGAATTGACCTAATGAAATAGAAACCTAAAAACTTTCCGGCAAGCGAAAGTTAATATACTTTTAAAAACATAAAACAGAGTTTACATAGGTTTTTATTTATTTATTTTTTTTAAGGAAAAGAAATTAAAATAAAATTGGTAGAGTGTATTTATTTATTTATTTATAATTAAATGCAAAAATTTCACACTTGTGATCAATCTGGTATTTTTCTTAATTTCAGGAACGAAAAATCCCCCCTCATCCTTTAAAGATTAATTTTCTGAATAAGGAAACATAATCAAAAATATATATACAGTGAAACCCCAATCTATCGTTCCTGTATCTATCGTTTCCCCACATTGATCGTTTTATTTCTATGATCCCTGCACAAACTGTATTTAAATAATGTTAACGGAACTCGTATATATCGTTCTTCAAAAAGTCGTTTTCCTGCATTCATCGTTGTAAAATTTTTCTTCTGACGAAAATGAAATTGAAAATCGAATCCATATGGTAATTAAACTGGAATTACTTTCATTTTAAAACAACTCTTTTCCTCCTCCACGGAAGATCAAAATTCTGATAGCATATCTCCAGACCATCCTCAAAGCTAAGTTCCAGACCGTCGCCATTTGCCCATATTGTAGCACTAGTGCGATGCAAAACCCAACCAACCTCAACTACTTAAACTTATGCTGCTTTAGGTGAAGAACAGGGATTGTGCAGATATTGTAACATGTGTCTATGGATTACAGAATGCAAAGGGCCCTCCGTGGCCGAGTGGTTATGTCACAACACTGTTAATCGCGTTCGAGCGTAGAAGAGCGAGTTCTATTCCCGCGCTGGCCCTAGGTGTCTTTCCATTTCTTCGTATTGTAATTCTGTCATATGCTATCTGTCTTTATCTGACGAAAATTTACAAGCGGACTACAAGTCAAGCATATAAATCTTATTTATATGTGTTATCAATCAATTATGAATACAGATCGTGTGTTGTTACTCGGAGAATAAGTATTTCTACTTTGTATAAAGAGGAGAATAAATGCATCCAGTATGGCCAGCTACTACATTTTTTCACATTCCTGAGGCTGAGCCTACGCCTGTGCTAAGTGTGTCTGCCGTAATTATAGTATTTAAAAATGCACAAACTTTTTTTTATATGCACATGAAATTGCAGAAAAGGACAAGAAAATGTTGCAAATCTGGAAAATCCTCTTTAATTTATAAAATGAACAAAAAATCCAACATAAAATTACTGATTTTTAAAAATTAACATCACTTAATGTTCTACAACTTTGATTCATTTTTTCTGACAGTTTGGAGAGTAACAAATTAGTTTTAAAAAGTAGTATACTATATTTATTGCGTGTATTATTTAATAAACATTGTTTTATTTGTGTTTTAGCTTTAACTCGCATTCATCGTTTTCCCACTTTTATCGTTTTTCTTCACGCACCCCATGAAAAAAGATGGATTGCGGTTCTACTGTATTAGATTATGAATAATTTTTACATTGTATTCATTGGCATGTGCAGGGATAATATTTTTTCATACATTTTATCACGACTATTTCAGAAGAGTAATTTTTATACTATAGCATTAAATCCTCCAAGAAAAATTTCTTTTTAATATTGGCGATGACAAAATAACAAAACACACATAAAAATACAGGAACGCTGTGACTGCTGCATGCATAGTTGCCAACTTCACACTTTTTGCCTATTGTAAAATTTTAATAGAAATTTTGTTTTAATTTAATTTTTGTTGTAGAAATTTATAGAAAATTTTTATTAGAATTTTCTAGTAGCCAAAAAGGGCTGAGGCCATGAATGTGTGTATAATAGACATACATACAGATGCTGTCAAAGGTGACTCTTTTTTTTTTTTAATATTCTTTTCGTACCTCTGTTTCCAAAAAATAAAATGCTTGATATATTTATGCAGGTGAATTTGCACTTTGCCTGCATAAATTTATTATACATTTTATGTTTTGGAAATAGGGGTATGAAAATAATAAAAAAAAAGTCCTCTGTGGCAGCCCTGTATATATTACGTAGGTATGATGCATATATACATACATAATATGTACATAGATTTGATGTTTATCTACATATACAATACATAGATTTGATGTTTATTTACATATACAATACATAGATTTGATGTTTATTTACATATACAATACATTGATGTGATGTACATCTACATCTATATTACATACATCTACGTTAATAATATATAGATATTATGTACACTACATGATATAGATGAACATACATGTCTAGTAAAGTCAATTTTTGGTCATTCTAGATGTAATATAGATGTATATCTGATGTACTTGGAGAGACATCTGATGTTTATATCTACGTTGATTCTATGTAATAGTTACTATACTGGATGAATTCTAGATATAGTTTATGGATGTAATTTACGTCATATAGATGTAATATATACTTAATTGCGTTGTCTGGGTTAGTAGTGGAGTTTAGATCACATTTTCACCATTGGCGCATCGTCTTTTGTTATGTACTGACGAAAACTTTCTTCACTTATTTTCTAATAGGAATTTAACATTTTTTATACATGATCTGGCTTGTGTTCGTCGAGAATGGACAACTAGAACGAGGCGGAGCTTTCAATGTTTGTGGGAATAAGCTGTGCTATGATAGGCTACATTCCACTGTTTGTGGGTTAAAAGAAGACACCTACAGGTTAAATAAAAGAAAATTTTCAGGACTTTGAATGACGTCAGAGAGTCATGTCGTCTATTCGCTGCAGATTACCCATAGAATTTTCTCACGTTGCAAGGATACATAAACTCAAAGTGAAACCGGAAGCATTTTTCATGTTTTGTTTATTAAAGCATCAATCTTTATTTCTTTCATATCAAACTATTGTTTATTTACTAATTATTTTGGAAGATGAAGCAAGATTTTTGCTTATTCAGATTCAGGTGGAAAAATCTTTTGTTTTTTCAAATTATTATCCTGATAGTGTTTCTTTAGGATTCGGACAAAAATAACTTTTTAAAAGAGCCTAATTTGCTTTGCTAATGATATTTTTTCTCTAATTTCCTCTTACAAAATTGTATTCCAAGTCTCAAGTATCAACTGTACTGAAAACGAAATTTCACATTTTATTACTAAGTTGAGCTACTAGAAAAAGAAACTATAACAGAATCACTTTGTAAAATTCCAGAAAGCCCCCACGCATAGCCCCTACAAAGTCACCTTGTCTAAAGAGCTAAAACTTCTTTCTAGTTAGAGCTAGTTTCCTTCAAATCTTATTATTATTACTAGCTGGCTTCGCCCGCTAGTGGGTCAGTATTGTCAAATGAATCACTAACATTAACTTTTAGTGTTAAGAAAAGAAATTAAAAAAAAAATCATTTCTGATTGGGTATAAAGTCGGCCCGGGTCCCCACTGCCTTCGGCAGCGCAGTCCCGTGCGCGCTGCGCGCGCACAACTTAAGGGATATACGCGCTGCGCGCGCGTATACCTTCATGACCTTTCGTTCCCCCTAAAAAAATCATTTCTGATCGGGTAAAAACTCGCACCGGGTCCCCACTGCCTTCGGCAGCGCAGACCCATGCGCGCACACGTGTGGAGGTATACGTGCGCTGCGCGCACATATTCCTCCTGAAGTCATATTTTTATTCTTAACAAAAGAAAATTTAAAAAATCATTTCTCATCGGGTACAAAGTCGGACCGGGTCCCCACTGCCTTCGGCAGCGCAGTCACGTGCGCGCTGCGCACGCACAAGTTCACGGATACACGCCCTGCGCTCGCGTATTCCTTCCCTGGCCCTTCGTGCCCCCGAAAAAAAAATCATTTCTGTTTGGTTAAAAACTAACACCGGGTCCCCACTGCCTTCGGCAGCGCAAACCCATGCGCGCGCACATGTGAAGGTCTACGCACGCTGCGCGCATATACTCCTTCTCAAATCAAATTTTTATTCTTAAGAAAATAAAATGAAAAAAATCATTTCTCATCGGTTAAAAAGTCGGACCTGGTCCCCACTGCCTTCGGCCGCGCAGTCCCGTGCGCGCTGCGCGCACAAGTTAGGGGATACGCGCGCGGTGCACGCCTATCTCTTCCCCACCCTTTCAGCCCCTCCTAATTAACCTACGTATACCAATTTTGAACGGTCTAACTCAATTAGCTGAGATGCAAAGGAAAACCTAATCAGGAGACCTCAAAACGTGTAAATCTGGTGAAAACTTTCGATAATTTAAAAGAACTTTAAAATATCTTTCGAATGATGTATTAAAAATTATTTAATCATAATTAGAAATTGAAATATTGAAATTTGAAAATATTACAGCACCATCTGTCGGTAGAAATTTCTGTATTCCACTGTTCCATTCCAATTGAAAAACGCTTTCTAATGATGTATTACTTATGAAATTATTTTAATTAGTAGCTGAGATACAAAGAAAACTAATTCAGGACACCTCAAAACGTGTAAATCTGGTGAAAACTTTCGATAATATAAAAGAACTTTAAAATATCTTTCGAATGATGTATTAAAAAAAATTTAATCATAATTAGAAATTGAAATATTGAAAATAATACAGCCCCATAAGAGAAAACTGATTCAGGACACCTCAAAACGTGTAAATCTCGTGAAAACTTTCGATAATTCAAAAGAACTTTAAAATATCTATCGAGTGATGCATTAAAAATATTTTAATTATAATTAGAAATTGAAATATTGAAATTTGAAAAAATCACAGCGCCATCTGGCGGTAGAAATTTCTGTATTCCACTGTTCGATTCCAAATCAAAAAAGCTTTCTAATGATGTATTACTTATGAAATTATTATAATTAGTATCTGAGATACAAAAGAAAACTCATTCGGGAGACCTCAAAACGTGTAAATCTGGTGAAAACTTTCGATAATATAAAAGAACTTTAAAATATCTTTCGAATTAAGTATTAAAAATAATTTAATCATAATTAGAAATTGTAATATTGAAATTTGAAAATATTACAACGCCATAAAAGAAAACTGATTTAGGAGACCTCAAAACGTGTAATTCTGGTGAAAACTTTCGATAATTTAAAAGAACTGTAAAATATATTTCGAATGATGTATTAAAAATAATTTAATGATAATTAGAAATTGAAATATTGAAATTTGAAAATATTACAGCGCCATAAAAGAACACTGATTCAGGAGTCCTCAAAATGTGTAAATCTGTTGAAAACTTTGAATTATGTAAAAGAACTTTAAAATATCTTTCGTATGATGTATGGAAAATAAATTAATCTTAATTAGAAATTGAAATACGCGTATTAGAATATTGCAAAAATGTCCGGCGTGTAAAGATAAAATTTAATTTGCAATTAAAATGTAAATCTTTTGTTTATTTACCAAAATCGATCAAATTTGAAAAGCAAGTTTGTTTTGTGGTGTAAATATTATATACTAAATAAAGTGTGTAAAATTTGAAAAATTGAAGAAAATAGAAAATTGCAATTTTTAATTGCAGTACGAAACACGTGACCTCATTAAATTCCAGATGAGTGTTTCTTTCCGTTGAAGACTACTGTAGACTAACGTCTGCAAAGCTAAGATTCTTGTGATTTGTTGCTAATATTTTTTTATAGTTTAGTTAATTTTAAAAAATCTAATTGTCCGATCGATAAGCCGTTTAAACCATCAGATAGAGAAAAAAAAGCCCTTTCCAATGGTATCTTGTTTGTAACGATACGACTGATATTTCTAATTTATTTTCCACTTTTTCCGTAAAAATGTCGCTTTTTAAGCATTTAATCATGAATTCAGGGTCATTTTTCGGTAGACAATGGTCAACGTTTTAATTAATATCTCCGTTAATTAGGGTCGCATCGTTTAGCAAATTAGATAACCCTGATCTGAGATAAATTCTCTGTCCGACGGTACCTGTTCGAAGTCCGTGCGACCTTTAGTGGTGGAGCCTTTTCTGTTTCAAGCCGTTTCTCACAGACAGACACACACACACACACACGCGCGTACAGATTTTAATAATATAGGAGATTTTTTTCTTTTTATGTCAGTTCAAAATTATAAAATTAAAATATTTATAACTTTTCGTATATAAAGTAAATATAAAACAAAAAGTAATAAGATAAATAATAATGTAATACTTATGCACATTCTTACTTTTATAATCTTTTTCAAGCAATCATCTGCGTCAGACGTGTATACAAAGGTGAAGTAATCCTTTTTTCTTTCGATTGCTATACCCTGGTAAAATTGTTTTTCTACGAGCTGAGCAACTGAGAAAATTCGAATCAAAAAATATCTTTTGCGTGCAAAACACAAAATTAAAAAAAAAAAAAAAAAAAAAAAAAAAAGGCTGAAGTTTCATGTTTTTTTGTCAGTTCTTTATTATCATTAAACTCAACATTGTGCCAATACATTAAACCCCTTCGCTACATAAAATGTGCTCTTGCAGCAAAAGCAAATTTACAGTTAAACTGGAAACAAAAATGACGGTCTATACATTTTTATTAAGGTCGACCTTCACAAATTGATGAGTATTCAGTAAAAAATGGTAGTTTCGAGTTGCCAAAGTTTCGAAGTTCTAATTTCAATAGAAGCCGAGGTCTGGAATTTCGAGCTACATTTTAGCACAGAATTAACCGATATTTTACCATTTGTAGTCAAGAATTTAAAAAGAGGCTGATTAACTCCCGAGAAGTCGATTTATTCAGGAAATTGTTCTGAGCAATCGTCTCATAGAGATTGCGCTTCAATCATTTGATTATCATTCCTGATCCTGAATAAATGAAATTCCTGCTCTATAGTGTAATGTAATTAGTGCTCTTTACTTTACTTTTGTGATACAAGTGACTGCTTGCCCCAGGATTCGAAACAATCGAAACAGTCCAATAGGACTATTTCGAAAATACTCTTAAAAATCCTAGTTAAAAAATCCTAGTCCTTAAAAGTCGCTGTTTCATAACATTTGATTTGGCACTTGATGTAAGGCAGATACACTTAATGATTTTGATGCAAAAGACATGAAAGAACTTGAAGCTTAGACTGTCTAGTTAAAAGAATTGAAAGCTGGACAAAATCATATGATAGCAGCACAACATGCGATGAAAACCGGACATGAAGAGATGAAGGATGGATAAAAGAAGATGAAAGCTAGACAACATGAATTGAGAGAAAAGCTGAAACCCTGACAAGAGGAGTTAAGGATAAAATAGAAGCCATGTAAGAAGAGATTAGTTGAAAAGTTAAAATAATTCAAGAGAAAGTGCAAGAGCGAGAGACATTTTTGAGGAAAAAATAAAATTTACGAAAATTAAGTTGAAAAGACAATTCAAGCAAAGTTTCTAGGAATTAAAGGTTCCAACTGCTCATATGTAGCACTAGTGCGACATAAAACTCACTTTCCTACCCTCCAGAAATAAAAGAAGAGGAAAGTATTTAAAAATAAGAAAAGATGTACAAAGGAAAGACCGAAATATAAAAGATGTGCAAGGGATGATTCATGCGATGAAACCTGATGTACAATTTAGACCCTTGAATGGAAAGTCAAAACTTTTAGTTCCAATAAAGTACAGCCCCATTAAATAATGACTCGGTGACTTTTAGATATAGTGTAAAGCTGTTAACAATTAGATGGACAGATTTAATGACGGGCTGTTTTCAAAACTCAATTCGACGTTGTAAGTTTTTGAAATAAATAAATCGTTATTATGGTAAAATCAAGCCAGTTGTTTGTGACTCTTTCTCTAGCGCTTCTCATCAGATAAATTAGATTGACTTTGATGCCCTGAAAAGTCAATTCGAGGATTATCCATTTACTTCATTTTTACACGTCCAATTGAAAACACGCCAAGAAACTCATTAAATGTTTCCAAGTCATAGCAGCAGACTTGAACCTTTTAGTCATTTCTAGACAAAGATTGTAAGTGTTTAAAATTTTCCCACAACATGAGTGCTGTGTTTCCAAGACTACATTTTATCTATTCTAAAGTGCCTTTAGATAGTAATAAATTAGATCTTGTTATCTGGATTGTGCCGCCCTCTAGATTTGAGCGCCCTAGGCCATCGCCTAGTTTGCCTATATGGTCGAGCCGGCCCTGCGTCTAAATTTGCTCAAGAACAGACAAAGACCCTCTTAGAAAAAATTCCCCTCCCACACCCACGTGACCCAGTTCAGGCCTAGCGCCCTCGAGAGTTCATCGACCTTAAACCTAACACAACACTACCCATTTATTATTTTTAAAAGTTTATTCCAAATAAAACATAAGTAGCATGAAAGAAAGAAATCTGTATTCTAAACGTTGTGATTATTTTGCAACATAAATTTTTCTTTATCCCCATAAATTTATATATTTAATATGTTTTATGTAGAGCCCCTTAAATAAATAATAGGCCGGCGCATCACCGCCATTTTTTTGCCTCGTAAGAGGACAGCATTTCCGCTTGGCGAGTTTATCGCTTCACTGGTGGTTTTAAGAAATTTTCATCTAAAAATAAAATCGACCAAAAATGATAAGCAACACAAGTAATCTGTTTCTGTTTCTTAAATAATTCATAACATTTGAAAGGGGGAAATAAAAAAGAGCGCACCAATTAAAATTGGAAAGTTTTTTCAACGACCTAGTACTATCAGGACACGGAAACAAAACAACTTTGGCGAACAAAAAAAACGTCGCCAAGACTCTACAAACACACAGTAAAAAAGCGTTTCTTAAAATAATTTATGGTTATTAAAATACATATTTGGATTTAAATAATACTTTTTTTTTTATTTTTTTACTTTATAAATGTCAGAAATGCAAAGAAAAGTATAAGTGAATAACAATAAAACTTACTATGCAAAGCTGTGCATTAGGTCCCGGGATCCAAGAATCTGGACGACAATTCGCAGCCCATTTTCTCCTTCTTGCATTATCCGAAGGAAACCTAAACATTTTGTATCCTTTTCTGGAGTGTTTACAGCAGTTTATTGCTGAACAACCTCCCATATTGCAGTTTATTTCACTAAAATTACGAGCAAGACGGTAGAAACAATGGATGCCGTTTGTTTATCACGCTGGGTACATGCGGCAACCCTAAGGCAAAAAAATGTCGGATGCGCCAGCTCGTATATATAGGAGCCTTAGTTTTATGCATTTCTCAGGCTTTTAGTTTTAATTAATTCATTTGAAAATCTTACAATCTAAAAGAATAAAATTCTTCACTGGAATAATAACGTACAGAAACATTTAGAAATGCAAAATTGTTAAGAAATGATCTAAATAATCTAAAATTATGTTCTTAGAAATTTAAAAGAAAAAATGAAATATAATTACTTTGAAAAAAATAAATATTTTTTCTGTTTGAGATAAATGAGAAAAACATGAAATATTATTAACCAATCATTACAATTAAGATTTAGTGGTGGCTATTGAATAAAAATAATTTCCTCACGGCCTCACTGCTTTTAATAGCAGTTTATGTTTACGACAGCTTATTGAACTATCAACAGATGGCGACAGCAGTCTAGGGAGGCGCGTAAGATATGAAATCGGGATCAATTTCTGTGCACTGCGTTATCCCTTCTTCTTTCTACCTTCATGATCTCTATATCGCGATATCAGATGGAAGATAAATCGATTTATAGGATCACTACATTGACCTGTCCTGGTCGTGACCCACAGTTTAGGAACCGCTGTCCTAGAACATACTTTATGCAAATATGTTTTGCCTAGTGTATAAGTGCGTAGATAACTTTTTAGAAAGCCTTATTATTATATATACATATGTTACCGCTAAAGTGCAGAAATCAGTTAATCTGCAGATTAGCTAGGTAATCTACACATTAACTAGGGTGATCCGTTAAAGAGAGGAAAATTGTTTCATTTCTCAAATTACCTAGATAATCTGCGAATTACCTATATAATCTGCACATTAGCTACTAGGCACTCGTTAAAGTGAAAATAACAACTCTGGTGCTATAATTTTACAGCACGCTGTGTTGTATTTGTTTTTTTTTCATTCGGGAAAAGAAAACAAAAGATTAGTTCGCTTTTCTTTTCTTTCTTTCTTAACTTATTTTAATATGTATGTGTTTTAATTTTTATGTGTTTTAAAGTTATATTTGTTTTATTTATTTCATCACTTTTATTCTGCCAATATAAGTTTGAAGATGTTATGCATTTTTAATATGAAATATAATAGCTTTAATAGCTTTCAATAAAGTCTATTTTATAAATGAATGTTAGAATTGTAATACAGTAACGATTTCTTTTCAAATAAAAATATTTAACAATTTAAATTAAAAAAAAAAAAAAAAAAAAAAAAACGTTTTATTAACAACTTATATTGCTATTACTATATTTTAAAAAAAAGTTATGCACCAATTTTTAATTCACTAAAGAAATATTAAATTAGACAAATCAGAAGCATTTTAATAAGCACTTCAAATAATTAAAACTGCTTTAATAATTTTTAGAACGCATGAAAATTAAAATGGTAGTTTTCCAATGCTTTATTAAACTATATTTTGCAGCATATATATATCTGTACAAGTTTAGGAAATATATTAATTTTACAAAAAAAAAAAAAAAAAAAAAAAACTTCATTAAGACATTTTATGTGATAAACTACAACGAAATTATTTGAAAAAGCGAACAAAATTAAAAATAAAAATATAATCATGATACATAAAATATATAAAGGAAACTTGAAATTGAAAGGAACGAAAAAGAAAAATTGTAATGAAATGCTAAAAAATGCATAAAAATTTCATATTAAGTATTTATTGAATAATGCCATAATATTGAATGCCATATTTTCCAGAGTTAAAAAATAATACATCTGTTCTTTTTTTCAGTAAGTAATAGTAACTTAAATCAATTTTAAAATAAAGTAGTTTTAAAAAGTTGTGGTTTAATAGTTTTATTTCGGGAGAAAATAATTACTGTGCTGTAAATTTAAGATTCATAATTTAAAATGAAGTTTAACGAGAGAGAGCTTTTAATTAAAATTATATTTCATTAATAAAATGCAGACCCTTATCAAACTTATATTGACAGAATTAAAAAAGAGAATAAATAAACTCAAAACAATTATAACTTACTTGTATTTTAAAATTTGTGTTGGTCATAATAAGAAATCTAATGTCGTAGCTTCGATGATCCACGTTTTGTGCTTACTGTTTATCTTATCATTATCACAGCGGAGAGGAAGAAATAAAAGTTTCGGTTTGTGTTTGAAGGTCAATCGCGTCACAGACTAATCTGGGATTCGCGTATCTGTATCACATGACTGTTTGACGTCATACTGAATGAAAAATACTAAGGCTGGAAACAAACATTTGAACTTTAACGACACAGAAGCCGTTAATCTGCAGATTACCTAGTTAAAATGCGGAAAACTCTTTATTCCGCACTTTAATGGGTCATTTTAGTTAATCTGCAGATTAGCTAGGTAATCTACAGATTAACGGGTTTCGCGCTTTAACGGTAACATATATATATATATATATATATATATAATACACCCATGGCTTTTTTTCCTTTCTCACCTGAATGAATGCGAAGATGTGTTTTTAAACTACTCATTTAAGGAAATGAATTAGTAACTACACAAACATATAGTTTTAAGTATTTAGTTGAGAAAATATTTTAGAAAATTCTTCAGTCTATGGCTTTTCTCCTGTATGAATTCGAATATGTCTCTTTAGATCAGCTAGTCGAGAAAATCCTTCAGAACATTTTTCACACACATACGGTTTTTCTCCTGTATGAATGCGAAGATGATCTCTTAAACTACCTATCTGAGAAAATCTTTTAGAACATTGTTCACACACATATGGTTTTTCTCCTGTATGAACGGCAAGATGCGTCTTTAAATGGTGCTTTTGAGAAAATCCTTTAGAACATTCTTCACACACATACGATTTTTCTCCTGTATGAACGGTAAGATGCCTCCTTAAATGGTTTTTTTCAGAAAATCCTTTGGAACATTCTTCACATACATATGGCTTTTCTCCTGTATGAATGCGAAGATGTGCCATTAAAAGGCTCTTATAAGAAAATTCTTTAGAGCATTCTTCACACACATATGGTTTTTCTCCTGTGTGAATGCGAAGATGTCTCATGAGATTATACCTTCTAGAAAATCCTTTAGAACATTCTTCACACACATACGATTTTTCTCCTGTATGAACGGTAAGATGCGTCCTTAAATGGTACTTTTGAGAAAATCCTTTAGAACATTCTTCACACACATACGATTTTTCTCCTGTATGAACGGTAAGATGCCTCCTTAAATGGTTTTTTTCAGAAAATCCTTTGGAACATTCTTCACATACATATGGCTTTTCTCCTGTATGAATACGAAGATGTGCCATTAAGAGGCTCTTATAAGAAAATTTTTTAGAACATTCCGTACACATAAAAGGTTTTTTTCCTGTATGAATACGTAGATGTCTCATAAGATTACTTCTATTAGAAAATCCTTTAAAGCACTCTTTGCACACATAAGGCTTTTCTTCAGCATTTCCGGGTAGATGTATATTCATATTTTCAATAATTACATTAATTAGACTATTAAGGGCTTGGCGACTTGGCTTGCGTTGAAAAATCGCCAAATAATGTAGAATTCCACCATAATTTCTTACAACCCTAATGTGAATGTTTGTATGGGGCACGGACTTAGATAAGAAAGACCCTTTTCTCCAACGGAGGCCATCCCTCAAAAATGGACCCGAAATGGTCGCTATTATTCGTTCGCCGCTAGGGGTCGTATGTGTTCTCTGACTGTCCTCTAAGGCCGTAGAATAGCATTGTGAGCAGACGAAATTTTACTTTTATTTTCAGTTTCATTTTTAATTTATTTTTAATATTAGATTTTTTTATTATGTCACACTGTTACGCACCGGGTTGCACCTCTGGATATCGAAGTGTTCGAAAAAAAAAAAACAAGGAAATAGGTGAAAAGAACCCAAGTTTATTTCGTCCACCTAATGTAAGCTATCCGCGTTTGTAATGATCGATAGACGGCGCTTTGTGAACACTGCAGTTGTTAGTAAACATTAGCCACGTGTGTTCCAATAGTGTTCTTGTTATTCTACTTAATATTCGTACTATAATTTCTCCGCCATTACATTATGGAAAATTGATTGCTTTTGGAAAAAATACTTCAGTTTATTCAAAGTTCGATTCGGAAGTAGATTTTAAATGAAGTTGAACAAATATTAGTTTCAAATCATCTGATTAATTCTTTACTTCCATTACCCACACAGCACATACGTAGATATTTGATCCATTAAATCCGATTTACATCTAGAATACATTCATGTACATTAAATCAATGCTCATTTAAAAACATTAACTAGATGATCCAAAATATGACATCTATCAGACGTTTATATACGAACATAATATGGATAAACATAGTATGGACGTATAAATAATATTTATTCTGAAACATAAAATGAATTGTCAAATAAACTACCTCTGGATGACGTTTATATACTAACAGTTTATTAACTAACATAACATGGAGGTAAGTTGGAATTTTATTTTCAAATGTTGTTCATGTTTACTTCTTTTTGGCAACATCGATCTCGATCGAGATTTACCAGAATTGTTTACACATGCAACGTAAATAAACTTCTGCTTTTATTACGAATAAGATATTAATACTGGATTGTTTTTTATGTTTATCAAAGTAAGGATTTAATTATGTTTCGTAAAACTAATCAAATTATTTCTAAACGCCAGCAATCGCGAAATTTAAATAAAACGATTCAAAACAGAATGGATGCCATTTTTTATGCTAGTGGTTTCGGATCAATTGTTAATTCCACCGATACCGGACCTTCAAATTCCAGATTTCCTACAATGCCTGTTGAAGATACTCATGATATGTTAATTTCTGATTGTGTTGAATCTTCAACAAGTACTTTAAGTAGTACTGTTCAAACTATTCTTTCAAAACAGCATTATAATGGCCCCAATCTTTTCCCTCATGAAATTCAATTTCAGGTTGGAAATTTTCCCAAATTTATGCTCACATTGAAGCCTCCTAATAAGGTATGCTGCTTATCAGATGGAAGTATTGTGATGTTTCAAATTTTATTAAATTAATGCAAGAAAATGAAAGTGGAGAAATTCTTATTGGGAAAATGTTTTTACTTTATATGTTACACCTTGCAAATCATCATTATTAGGCATATACAAAGCTTCTTTATAAGCCCTCTTTTGACTTGGCCATTGAAATGTGTGAAGAATAAATGAATAATTTCTTTAAAGAGGATGTATTGTATATAATATATTTCCTCTTCGCCATACCAAAGACAACCAGCAATAAAAGAAATTTTTATATCTACTAAATATCTGCTACTGTATTAAATAGTATTGATCAAAATTTAAATTTTCAGTTTTACTTATAGTTACTTTTTATCTGGTTTTTAGCGCAACAATTTAGTAATTGCTTTTTTTATGTGGTTTTTGACAAAAGGACAGCTAAAAAACACGAATCTTGTTGCTTTCTCTATGGTATTTGACCAAAGGACAATTAAAAACGGGCTTTTCCTATCCAATATGGCACCACCTTGTCTTGGTGGATAGGCTTTTTAAACTAAGAGTGCCATAATTTTTTTTAAACTTTAACTTTAAACTACACGTGCTGCTCATCTGAACTTAGTTATTAATTTCTGTGCTTCGCTATGTTTTAATTCTATTTCTTTCGTTAATTACACATTTAAATATGCCAGATCAATGTTGCGTAATTGGATGCAAGTCTAATTGTGATAAAACAGATGAATAGGTTCTCATTTTTGCAAAATTCCAGTGTTTGGTTTCAGCGGTGGAAAAATATGAATCAGAAGTCGCGGTGTGGATGCCTTAGTGAAGATACATTTTTTGCACTATCCCAGACAACTTCTGCTATCATTGATGTCATTTGAAACCTCCTGGAAAATGGCTCTAAACCTATTTCGACAACAAAATTTCAAACTGATACACTTGAGCGAAGATTTTCTCAATATTGACAGATGTCTGGAAGCAACTATCAAGTTTCTTGTTCAACAAATACTTGAAATTGAGAGAAAAATTAAATTAAAATCTATTCTACAGCTTCATTCTAATGAATATGGCACAATTGCCTTGAAAAATTTTATAACAGAGTTTTCTGACACTGAAAAACTGATGCATAATGAAGTTGACTTGTCGCCTTTTTCAGAGATAATTTCAACAGAACTGAACTTAACAGATGTATGCGAAACTGATACAGACATATTAACATATATTGCTGGATATTGTGCGAGTAGTTTAAAAATCTCTTGTAGAGGATGTTTGGATTTTTGTCTTACAGATAGAGATTTTCTTGTTCAAAACTTTGATGGAGATTTGTCAGATACTATGTATGCCTACATAGAGATAATCGACCGTGGTGGATTGAAATATCCAACAGAAAACCTGGTATTGTACGTAACATTAACTTATTTAATTTTTGAAAACATAATTACAGACAAATATGAAAAGCAATTCTTTCATTCAAGTGAAAAGCAACACAAAGTACTCACAAAATTAACTGAGAGTTAATTTAGAACAAACAATGTTGATTATTTTTGCGATATGTGTTCCCAGTGTGATTGCCCACTTGAAATTATAATTATGAAAGCAGTGAAATGTTTCATTAATATTTGTTTGAATAATTAAATGTAAAAAATATATCATCGAAAATGCATGAAAAGAATGAAGAGAGAAAAATAAAGAAATTTAAAAAGTGAGGATTTAAAACCACAAGATAATATTTTTCCTAATAATGTAAGTTTAGTTATTTAATCTACTATTTCTTAAAAAATTATTTCTAAACTAATGTGTATATATGTAAACAAAGTTAGTTTTACTATTAGCTTTAATAAAAAGTTTTAGACAAATCTTAGAAGAATATTGTTTATTTGTAATATTATTAATTAAATTATAGTGTGAAAGGTTTTTATTTATCTTTTGAAATCTTCAGTTTTGAATGTTTGCATGTACTAACTACATTCATTCTTTTAAAAATTTGTAGAATTGTATGTAAATTTTAAATGTTTTCGAATAATTTTAAACTATAAACCAAAAAAAAAAAAAATTGTATGTAGTATTATGCAGTGGTATTATAGTTAATCTTTGACAATTTTATGTTGCTTTTTGAATAATGTTAATATTTGTCATGAATTTCACTGGCAAAATGCTTCTTCTGTGATATCTTATGAATGTTTATTTTGAAATATGTACAATGTTTACACTTTCATATTTGGAAATTTTCAATAAAGAGATTTGGTTGAAGTGAAAAATTTTATCTTTTAGTAATGAATTGAACGTTTGGTTTTCCTAAATAGTTAGTTGAAAAGTTTGTATACTTCATATAAAAATGAAAAATTATTAAAATAATTAAATTATTATCTACTTAATTTAATACACACATTTGATCACATGATCTTGTTTCTTTATTTTCAGAATTTAAAATTAACAGATTTCACAATTTTAAGTTAAATTTGATTATGTTATCTGTATTACAGAAATATAATTTCTGTTCTACCATGTTGAATTGAATTTATAATGCATTTGTGTTAAAATTTAAGCTTATTTAAGAAAAAAAAATTCTTGTATAAAGGAAACTAAATATTTAGATATATATCAGTTATTACATTACTATAATAGATGTTATTACTATGAACAATTGTGAAGTCTCTTTGAAAAATATTTATTTTAAACCAATTTAAATCAAATATTTATTTTTTTATTTACTTTTTTAATTACTATCATAAAATATGGTTCTATATAAGATATAAATATACATATGTATTTCAAATCTTTTTTTATTTTTTTTTTAATATACTGTATATAATTTAAAGTAAGAAAGTTAATAAATCAGAATTATTTGTCCTGATTACATTTTAAATCCTGGTAATTTATTTTCATAAAAATGAAAACGATCTACAAAAAAAAAATAAATAAATAAATAAAATAATAATAATAATAATAATCAGGGGTCGATCCAGGTTTTAATTTTTGGGTCCCTTTTTTGTGAAAAACAAAATATTTTTGTGAAATTTTATTTATTTTTGTGAAATATAAAATATTTTTGTGAAAAAGTAAAATACTGTGCAAAATTTTTCGTTTTTACAATCATTTTATGCAATGTTTAATATCAGGTTAATAGTTTCGTTGAGCCAAATTAAGGCATTAATTAAAAATAATACTGAAAACATGAAAACATCTAATAAAAGTATCATTTTTATTAAAAAAAATCTTGTGAAGGGACTCATTTTATGAATTTGAATTTTGTGAAGGGTCCCTTTTCATGGATTTGAATTTTGTGAAGGGTCCCTTTATGAATTTAAATTTTGTGAAGGGTCCCTTTTTATGACTTTGAATTTTGTGAAGGGTCCCTTTTTACTATGGGGAATTTTGTGAAGGGGCCGCAAAAGGGACCCAAATTTTGCCTGGATCGACCCCTGATAATAATAAAGTGATGCCTAATTTTATCGCAATTTTGTTTAATGTTTATTCACTGAATTATCTTAGTTTTGAATTTATTTTTCGATTATCAATTTAAATTACCATAAACACCGCATATATTCCTCAGAACGAAGGTTTATTTTAATATTGCCACTATTTCTGCATATTAAATAAATATTACATATTAATTAAATTCTATGAAAGATCTTTCTCTCGTTTTTTGAAGAGTTCAGACGGCATTTGTGACGTCATCCGAGAGCTTCCTCAGCTAAGGCTCCTATATATACGAGCTGGCGCATCCGACATTTTTTTGCCTTAGGGTTGCCACATGTACCCAGCGCGTTTCCCTGATAAATAAACGAAAAACATTTTTTTTTATCGTCTTACGTTACTTTAGAGTAATCTGTTTTATCATATTTCATAATTTTAGCTAAGTAAACTATGATATGGACGTTTATTTAACAATATACTGCTATAATCATTCAAGAAGTGAATATAAAGTGTTCACAGACCTTCTATTACTCTGTATTTGAGTTTTGGCGACATTTTGTAACAGAAACCGCCCTAACAACATATCTTAGAGTACATCCATGGGACATCCTCAGAATAAAATGACATCCTGAGAATGTACTGTGCAAAAAATGTGTTTTTAGGAATATTATTGTTGCTTATTGCTCTTATTTTGACCGGATTAGCTTCAGATCAAGATTTCTTAAAATCATTGGAGAAGCGATAAGGACGCCAAGCGGGAATGCTGTCCTCTTCGGAGGCAAAAAAATGGCGGTGATGCGCCGGCCTATTATT
>CAWVNO010001831.1:0-23669 GCA_963930645.1 Salticus scenicus
CTGCGAAAATCGCAAAAATTTTGGGTATCGAAATCGGGCAAAGTCTGCATAAAAGGGCTCTCCTGGCCAAATGGTTTAACTTTGGCAGGTCCCTGCTGTTCTGTTATGAAACTAGAATATCTTTTACACATTCTGGAAGTGATTGCGATCGCAAAGCTCTATTAGTCGCTGTGGAATCGACTTTTGAAAATGAGAGGGCGTAAAATTCGACAAAAAAGTTTGGCGACGATATCGAGCACATGCCTTCATAAAAGGGCTCTCCTGGCCAAATGGTTTAACTTTGGCAGGTCCCTGCTGTTCTGTTATGAAAGTAGACTTCGTGGGGCAGATTCTGGAAGTGATTGCGATCGCAAAGCTCTATTAGTTGCCTTGGAATCGGCTTTTGAAAAAAAATCTGCGAAAATCGCAAAAATTTTGGGTATCGAAATCGGGCAAAGTCTGCATAAAAGGGCTCTCCTGGCCAAATGGTTTAACTTTGGCAGGTCCCTGCTGTTCTGTTATGAAACTAGAATATCTTTTACACATTCTGGAAGTGATTGCGATCGCAAAGCTCTATTAGTCGCTGTGGAATCGACTTTTGAAAATGAGAGGGCGTAAAATTCGACAAAAAAGTTTGGCGACGATATCGAGCACATGCCTTCATAAAAGGGCTCTCCTGGCCAAATGGTTTAACTTTGGCAGGTCCCTGCTGTTCTGTTATGAAAGTAGACTTCGTGGGGCAGATTCTGGAAGTGATTGCGATCGCAAAGCTCTATTAGTTGCCTTGGAATCGGCTTTTGAAAAAAAATCTGCGAAAATCGCAAAAATTTTGGGTATCGAAATCGGGCAAAGTCTGCATAAAAGGGCTCTCCTGGCCAAATGGTTTAACTTTGGCAGGTCCCTGCTGTTCTGTTATGAAACTAGAATATCTTTTACACATTCTGGAAGTGATTGCGATCGCAAAGCTCTATTAGTCGCTGTGGAATCGACTTTTGAAAATGAGAGGGCGTAAAATTCGACAAAAAAGTTTGGCGACGATATCGAGCACATGCCTTCATAAAAGGGCTCTCCTGGCCAAATGGTTTAACTTTGGCAGGTCCCTGCTGTTCTGTTATGAAAGTAGACTTCGTGGGGCAGATTCTGGAAGTGATTGCGATCGCAAAGCTCTATTAGTTGCCTTGGAATCGGCTTTTGAAAAAAAATCTGCGAAAATCGCAAAAATTTTGGGTATCGAAATCGGGCAAAGTCTGCATAAAAGGGCTCTCCTGGCCAAATGGTTTAACTTTGGCAGGTCCCTGCTGTTCTGTTATGAAACTAGAATATCTTTTACACATTCTGGAAGTGATTGCGATCGCAAAGCTCTATTAGTCGCTGTGGAATCGACTTTTGAAAATGAGAGGGCGTAAAATTCGACAAAAAAGTTTGGCGACGATATCGAGCACATGCCTTCATAAAAGGGCTCTCCTGGCCAAATGGTTTAACTTTGGCAGGTCCCTGCTGTTCTGTTATGAAAGTAGACTTCGTGGGGCAGATTCTGGAAGTGATTGCGATCGCAAAGCTCTATTAGTTGCCTTGGAATCGGCTTTTGAAAAAAAATCTGCGAAAATCGCAAAAATTTTGGGTATCGAAATCGGGCAAAGTCTGCATAAAAGGGCTCTCCTGGCCAAATGGTTTAACTTTGGCAGGTCCCTGCTGTTCTGTTATGAAACTAGAATATCTTTTACACATTCTGGAAGTGATTGCGATCGCAAAGCTCTATTAGTCGCTGTGGAATCGACTTTTGAAAATGAGAGGGCGTAAAATTCGACAAAAAAGTTTGGCGACGATATCGAGCACATGCCTTCATAAAAGGGCTCTCCTGGCCAAATGGTTTAACTTTGGCAGGTCCCTGCTGTTCTGTTATGAAAGTAGACTTCGTGGGGCAGATTCTGGAAGTGATTGCGATCGCAAAGCTCTATTAGTTGCCTTGGAATCGGCTTTTGAAAAAAAATCTGCGAAAATCGCAAAAATTTTGGGTATCGAAATCGGGCAAAGTCTGCATAAAAGGGCTCTCCTGGCCAAATGGTTTAACTTTGGCAGGTCCCTGCTGTTCTGTTATGAAACTAGAATATCTTTTACACATTCTGGAAGTGATTGCGATCGCAAAGCTCTATTAGTCGCTGTGGAATCGACTTTTGAAAATGAGAGGGCGTAAAATTCGACAAAAAAGTTTGGCGACGATATCGAGCACATGCCTTCATAAAAGGGCTCTCCTGGCCAAATGGTTTAACTTTGGCAGGTCCCTGCTGTTCTGTTATGAAAGTAGACTTCGTGGGGCAGATTCTGGAAGTGATTGCGATCGCAAAGCTCTATTAGTTGCCTTGGAATCGGCTTTTGAAAAAAAATCTGCGAAAATCGCAAAAATTTTGGGTATCGAAATCGGGCAAAGTCTGCATAAAAGGGCTCTCCTGGCCAAATGGTTTAACTTTGGCAGGTCCCTGCTGTTCTGTTATGAAACTAGAATATCTTTTACACATTCTGGAAGTGATTGCGATCGCAAAGCTCTATTAGTCGCTGTGGAATCGACTTTTGAAAATGAGAGGGCGTAAAATTCGACAAAAAAGTTTGGCGACGATATCGAGCACATGCCTTCATAAAAGGGCTCTCCTGGCCAAATGGTTTAACTTTGGCAGGTCCCTGCTGTTCTGTTATGAAAGTAGACTTCGTGGGGCAGATTCTGGAAGTGATTGCGATCGCAAAGCTCTATTAGTTGCCTTGGAATCGGCTTTTGAAAAAAAATCTGCGAAAATCGCAAAAATTTTGGGTATCGAAATCGGGCAAAGTCTGCATAAAAGGGCTCTCCTGGCCAAATGGTTTAACTTTGGCAGGTCCCTGCTGTTCTGTTATGAAACTAGAATATCTTTTACACATTCTGGAAGTGATTGCGATCGCAAAGCTCTATTAGTCGCTGTGGAATCGACTTTTGAAAATGAGAGGGCGTAAAATTCGACAAAAAAGTTTGGCGACGATATCGAGCACATGCCTTCATAAAAGGGCTCTCCTGGCCAAATGGTTTAACTTTGGCAGGTCCCTGCTGTTCTGTTATGAAAGTAGACTTCGTGGGGCAGATTCTGGAAGTGATTGCGATCGCAAAGCTCTATTAGTTGCCTTGGAATCGGCTTTTGAAAAAAAATCTGCGAAAATCGCAAAAATTTTGGGTATCGAAATCGGGCAAAGTCTGCATAAAAGGGCTCTCCTGGCCAAATGGTTTAACTTTGGCAGGTCCCTGCTGTTCTGTTATGAAACTAGAATATCTTTTACACATTCTGGAAGTGATTGCGATCGCAAAGCTCTATTAGTCGCTGTGGAATCGACTTTTGAAAATGAGAGGGCGTAAAATTCGACAAAAAAGTTTGGCGACGATATCGAGCACATGCCTTCATAAAAGGGCTCTCCTGGCCAAATGGTTTAACTTTGGCAGGTCCCTGCTGTTCTGTTATGAAAGTAGACTTCGTGGGGCAGATTCTGGAAGTGATTGCGATCGCAAAGCTCTATTAGTTGCCTTGGAATCGGCTTTTGAAAAAAAATCTGCGAAAATCGCAAAAATTTTGGGTATCGAAATCGGGCAAAGTCTGCATAAAAGGGCTCTCCTGGCCAAATGGTTTAACTTTGGCAGGTCCCTGCTGTTCTGTTATGAAACTAGAATATCTTTTACACATTCTGGAAGTGATTGCGATCGCAAAGCTCTATTAGTCGCTGTGGAATCGACTTTTGAAAATGAGAGGGCGTAAAATTCGACAAAAAAGTTTGGCGACGATATCGAGCACATGCCTTCATAAAAGGGCTCTCCTGGCCAAATGGTTTAACTTTGGCAGGTCCCTGCTGTTCTGTTATGAAAGTAGACTTCGTGGGGCAGATTCTGGAAGTGATTGCGATCGCAAAGCTCTATTAGTTGCCTTGGAATCGGCTTTTGAAAAAAAATCTGCGAAAATCGCAAAAATTTTGGGTATCGAAATCGGGCAAAGTCTGCATAAAAGGGCTCTCCTGGCCAAATGGTTTAACTTTGGCAGGTCCCTGCTGTTCTGTTATGAAACTAGAATATCTTTTACACATTCTGGAAGTGATTGCGATCGCAAAGCTCTATTAGTCGCTGTGGAATCGACTTTTGAAAATGAGAGGGCGTAAAATTCGACAAAAAAGTTTGGCGACGATATCGAGCACATGCCTTCATAAAAGGGCTCTCCTGGCCAAATGGTTTAACTTTGGCAGGTCCCTGCTGTTCTGTTATGAAAGTAGACTTCGTGGGGCAGATTCTGGAAGTGATTGCGATCGCAAAGCTCTATTAGTTGCCTTGGAATCGGCTTTTGAAAAAAAATCTGCGAAAATCGCAAAAATTTTGGGTATCGAAATCGGGCAAAGTCTGCATAAAAGGGCTCTCCTGGCCAAATGGTTTAACTTTGGCAGGTCCCTGCTGTTCTGTTATGAAACTAGAATATCTTTTACACATTCTGGAAGTGATTGCGATCGCAAAGCTCTATTAGTCGCTGTGGAATCGACTTTTGAAAATGAGAGGGCGTAAAATTCGACAAAAAAGTTTGGCGACGATATCGAGCACATGCCTTCATAAAAGGGCTCTCCTGGCCAAATGGTTTAACTTTGGCAGGTCCCTGCTGTTCTGTTATGAAAGTAGACTTCGTGGGGCAGATTCTGGAAGTGATTGCGATCGCAAAGCTCTATTAGTTGCCTTGGAATCGGCTTTTGAAAAAAAATCTGCGAAAATCGCAAAAATTTTGGGTATCGAAATCGGGCAAAGTCTGCATAAAAGGGCTCTCCTGGCCAAATGGTTTAACTTTGGCAGGTCCCTGCTGTTCTGTTATGAAACTAGAATATCTTTTACACATTCTGGAAGTGATTGCGATCGCAAAGCTCTATTAGTCGCTGTGGAATCGACTTTTGAAAATGAGAGGGCGTAAAATTCGACAAAAAAGTTTGGCGACGATATCGAGCACATGCCTTCATAAAAGGGCTCTCCTGGCCAAATGGTTTAACTTTGGCAGGTCCCTGCTGTTCTGTTATGAAAGTAGACTTCGTGGGGCAGATTCTGGAAGTGATTGCGATCGCAAAGCTCTATTAGTTGCCTTGGAATCGGCTTTTGAAAAAAAATCTGCGAAAATCGCAAAAATTTTGGGTATCGAAATCGGGCAAAGTCTGCATAAAAGGGCTCTCCTGGCCAAATGGTTTAACTTTGGCAGGTCCCTGCTGTTCTGTTATGAAACTAGAATATCTTTTACACATTCTGGAAGTGATTGCGATCGCAAAGCTCTATTAGTCGCTGTGGAATCGACTTTTGAAAATGAGAGGGCGTAAAATTCGACAAAAAAGTTTGGCGACGATATCGAGCACATGCCTTCATAAAAGGGCTCTCCTGGCCAAATGGTTTAACTTTGGCAGGTCCCTGCTGTTCTGTTATGAAAGTAGACTTCGTGGGGCAGATTCTGGAAGTGATTGCGATCGCAAAGCTCTATTAGTTGCCTTGGAATCGGCTTTTGAAAAAAAATCTGCGAAAATCGCAAAAATTTTGGGTATCGAAATCGGGCAAAGTCTGCATAAAAGGGCTCTCCTGGCCAAATGGTTTAACTTTGGCAGGTCCCTGCTGTTCTGTTATGAAACTAGAATATCTTTTACACATTCTGGAAGTGATTGCGATCGCAAAGCTCTATTAGTCGCTGTGGAATCGACTTTTGAAAATGAGAGGGCGTAAAATTCGACAAAAAAGTTTGGCGACGATATCGAGCACATGCCTTCATAAAAGGGCTCTCCTGGCCAAATGGTTTAACTTTGGCAGGTCCCTGCTGTTCTGTTATGAAAGTAGACTTCGTGGGGCAGATTCTGGAAGTGATTGCGATCGCAAAGCTCTATTAGTTGCCTTGGAATCGGCTTTTGAAAAAAAATCTGCGAAAATCGCAAAAATTTTGGGTATCGAAATCGGGCAAAGTCTGCATAAAAGGGCTCTCCTGGCCAAATGGTTTAACTTTGGCAGGTCCCTGCTGTTCTGTTATGAAACTAGAATATCTTTTACACATTCTGGAAGTGATTGCGATCGCAAAGCTCTATTAGTCGCTGTGGAATCGACTTTTGAAAATGAGAGGGCGTAAAATTCGACAAAAAAGTTTGGCGACGATATCGAGCACATGCCTTCATAAAAGGGCTCTCCTGGCCAAATGGTTTAACTTTGGCAGGTCCCTGCTGTTCTGTTATGAAAGTAGACTTCGTGGGGCAGATTCTGGAAGTGATTGCGATCGCAAAGCTCTATTAGTTGCCTTGGAATCGGCTTTTGAAAAAAAATCTGCGAAAATCGCAAAAATTTTGGGTATCGAAATCGGGCAAAGTCTGCATAAAAGGGCTCTCCTGGCCAAATGGTTTAACTTTGGCAGGTCCCTGCTGTTCTGTTATGAAACTAGAATATCTTTTACACATTCTGGAAGTGATTGCGATCGCAAAGCTCTATTAGTCGCTGTGGAATCGACTTTTGAAAATGAGAGGGCGTAAAATTCGACAAAAAAGTTTGGCGACGATATCGAGCACATGCCTTCATAAAAGGGCTCTCCTGGCCAAATGGTTTAACTTTGGCAGGTCCCTGCTGTTCTGTTATGAAAGTAGACTTCGTGGGGCAGATTCTGGAAGTGATTGCGATCGCAAAGCTCTATTAGTTGCCTTGGAATCGGCTTTTGAAAAAAAATCTGCGAAAATCGCAAAAATTTTGGGTATCGAAATCGGGCAAAGTCTGCATAAAAGGGCTCTCCTGGCCAAATGGTTTAACTTTGGCAGGTCCCTGCTGTTCTGTTATGAAACTAGAATATCTTTTACACATTCTGGAAGTGATTGCGATCGCAAAGCTCTATTAGTCGCTGTGGAATCGACTTTTGAAAATGAGAGGGCGTAAAATTCGACAAAAAAGTTTGGCGACGATATCGAGCACATGCCTTCATAAAAGGGCTCTCCTGGCCAAATGGTTTAACTTTGGCAGGTCCCTGCTGTTCTGTTATGAAAGTAGACTTCGTGGGGCAGATTCTGGAAGTGATTGCGATCGCAAAGCTCTATTAGTTGCCTTGGAATCGGCTTTTGAAAAAAAATCTGCGAAAATCGCAAAAATTTTGGGTATCGAAATCGGGCAAAGTCTGCATAAAAGGGCTCTCCTGGCCAAATGGTTTAACTTTGGCAGGTCCCTGCTGTTCTGTTATGAAACTAGAATATCTTTTACACATTCTGGAAGTGATTGCGATCGCAAAGCTCTATTAGTCGCTGTGGAATCGACTTTTGAAAATGAGAGGGCGTAAAATTCGACAAAAAAGTTTGGCGACGATATCGAGCACATGCCTTCATAAAAGGGCTCTCCTGGCCAAATGGTTTAACTTTGGCAGGTCCCTGCTGTTCTGTTATGAAAGTAGACTTCGTGGGGCAGATTCTGGAAGTGATTGCGATCGCAAAGCTCTATTAGTTGCCTTGGAATCGGCTTTTGAAAAAAAATCTGCGAAAATCGCAAAAATTTTGGGTATCGAAATCGGGCAAAGTCTGCATAAAAGGGCTCTCCTGGCCAAATGGTTTAACTTTGGCAGGTCCCTGCTGTTCTGTTATGAAACTAGAATATCTTTTACACATTCTGGAAGTGATTGCGATCGCAAAGCTCTATTAGTCGCTGTGGAATCGACTTTTGAAAATGAGAGGGCGTAAAATTCGACAAAAAAGTTTGGCGACGATATCGAGCACATGCCTTCATAAAAGGGCTCTCCTGGCCAAATGGTTTAACTTTGGCAGGTCCCTGCTGTTCTGTTATGAAAGTAGACTTCGTGGGGCAGATTCTGGAAGTGATTGCGATCGCAAAGCTCTATTAGTTGCCTTGGAATCGGCTTTTGAAAAAAAATCTGCGAAAATCGCAAAAATTTTGGGTATCGAAATCGGGCAAAGTCTGCATAAAAGGGCTCTCCTGGCCAAATGGTTTAACTTTGGCAGGTCCCTGCTGTTCTGTTATGAAACTAGAATATCTTTTACACATTCTGGAAGTGATTGCGATCGCAAAGCTCTATTAGTCGCTGTGGAATCGACTTTTGAAAATGAGAGGGCGTAAAATTCGACAAAAAAGTTTGGCGACGATATCGAGCACATGCCTTCATAAAAGGGCTCTCCTGGCCAAATGGTTTAACTTTGGCAGGTCCCTGCTGTTCTGTTATGAAAGTAGACTTCGTGGGGCAGATTCTGGAAGTGATTGCGATCGCAAAGCTCTATTAGTTGCCTTGGAATCGGCTTTTGAAAAAAAATCTGCGAAAATCGCAAAAATTTTGGGTATCGAAATCGGGCAAAGTCTGCATAAAAGGGCTCTCCTGGCCAAATGGTTTAACTTTGGCAGGTCCCTGCTGTTCTGTTATGAAACTAGAATATCTTTTACACATTCTGGAAGTGATTGCGATCGCAAAGCTCTATTAGTCGCTGTGGAATCGACTTTTGAAAATGAGAGGGCGTAAAATTCGACAAAAAAGTTTGGCGACGATATCGAGCACATGCCTTCATAAAAGGGCTCTCCTGGCCAAATGGTTTAACTTTGGCAGGTCCCTGCTGTTCTGTTATGAAAGTAGACTTCGTGGGGCAGATTCTGGAAGTGATTGCGATCGCAAAGCTCTATTAGTTGCCTTGGAATCGGCTTTTGAAAAAAAATCTGCGAAAATCGCAAAAATTTTGGGTATCGAAATCGGGCAAAGTCTGCATAAAAGGGCTCTCCTGGCCAAATGGTTTAACTTTGGCAGGTCCCTGCTGTTCTGTTATGAAACTAGAATATCTTTTACACATTCTGGAAGTGATTGCGATCGCAAAGCTCTATTAGTCGCTGTGGAATCGACTTTTGAAAATGAGAGGGCGTAAAATTCGACAAAAAAGTTTGGCGACGATATCGAGCACATGCCTTCATAAAAGGGCTCTCCTGGCCAAATGGTTTAACTTTGGCAGGTCCCTGCTGTTCTGTTATGAAAGTAGACTTCGTGGGGCAGATTCTGGAAGTGATTGCGATCGCAAAGCTCTATTAGTTGCCTTGGAATCGGCTTTTGAAAAAAAATCTGCGAAAATCGCAAAAATTTTGGGTATCGAAATCGGGCAAAGTCTGCATAAAAGGGCTCTCCTGGCCAAATGGTTTAACTTTGGCAGGTCCCTGCTGTTCTGTTATGAAACTAGAATATCTTTTACACATTCTGGAAGTGATTGCGATCGCAAAGCTCTATTAGTCGCTGTGGAATCGACTTTTGAAAATGAGAGGGCGTAAAATTCGACAAAAAAGTTTGGCGACGATATCGAGCACATGCCTTCATAAAAGGGCTCTCCTGGCCAAATGGTTTAACTTTGGCAGGTCCCTGCTGTTCTGTTATGAAAGTAGACTTCGTGGGGCAGATTCTGGAAGTGATTGCGATCGCAAAGCTCTATTAGTTGCCTTGGAATCGGCTTTTGAAAAAAAATCTGCGAAAATCGCAAAAATTTTGGGTATCGAAATCGGGCAAAGTCTGCATAAAAGGGCTCTCCTGGCCAAATGGTTTAACTTTGGCAGGTCCCTGCTGTTCTGTTATGAAACTAGAATATCTTTTACACATTCTGGAAGTGATTGCGATCGCAAAGCTCTATTAGTCGCTGTGGAATCGACTTTTGAAAATGAGAGGGCGTAAAATTCGACAAAAAAGTTTGGCGACGATATCGAGCACATGCCTTCATAAAAGGGCTCTCCTGGCCAAATGGTTTAACTTTGGCAGGTCCCTGCTGTTCTGTTATGAAAGTAGACTTCGTGGGGCAGATTCTGGAAGTGATTGCGATCGCAAAGCTCTATTAGTTGCCTTGGAATCGGCTTTTGAAAAAAAATCTGCGAAAATCGCAAAAATTTTGGGTATCGAAATCGGGCAAAGTCTGCATAAAAGGGCTCTCCTGGCCAAATGGTTTAACTTTGGCAGGTCCCTGCTGTTCTGTTATGAAACTAGAATATCTTTTACACATTCTGGAAGTGATTGCGATCGCAAAGCTCTATTAGTCGCTGTGGAATCGACTTTTGAAAATGAGAGGGCGTAAAATTCGACAAAAAAGTTTGGCGACGATATCGAGCACATGCCTTCATAAAAGGGCTCTCCTGGCCAAATGGTTTAACTTTGGCAGGTCCCTGCTGTTCTGTTATGAAAGTAGACTTCGTGGGGCAGATTCTGGAAGTGATTGCGATCGCAAAGCTCTATTAGTTGCCTTGGAATCGGCTTTTGAAAAAAAATCTGCGAAAATCGCAAAAATTTTGGGTATCGAAATCGGGCAAAGTCTGCATAAAAGGGCTCTCCTGGCCAAATGGTTTAACTTTGGCAGGTCCCTGCTGTTCTGTTATGAAACTAGAATATCTTTTACACATTCTGGAAGTGATTGCGATCGCAAAGCTCTATTAGTCGCTGTGGAATCGACTTTTGAAAATGAGAGGGCGTAAAATTCGACAAAAAAGTTTGGCGACGATATCGAGCACATGCCTTCATAAAAGGGCTCTCCTGGCCAAATGGTTTAACTTTGGCAGGTCCCTGCTGTTCTGTTATGAAAGTAGACTTCGTGGGGCAGATTCTGGAAGTGATTGCGATCGCAAAGCTCTATTAGTTGCCTTGGAATCGGCTTTTGAAAAAAAATCTGCGAAAATCGCAAAAATTTTGGGTATCGAAATCGGGCAAAGTCTGCATAAAAGGGCTCTCCTGGCCAAATGGTTTAACTTTGGCAGGTCCCTGCTGTTCTGTTATGAAACTAGAATATCTTTTACACATTCTGGAAGTGATTGCGATCGCAAAGCTCTATTAGTCGCTGTGGAATCGACTTTTGAAAATGAGAGGGCGTAAAATTCGACAAAAAAGTTTGGCGACGATATCGAGCACATGCCTTCATAAAAGGGCTCTCCTGGCCAAATGGTTTAACTTTGGCAGGTCCCTGCTGTTCTGTTATGAAAGTAGACTTCGTGGGGCAGATTCTGGAAGTGATTGCGATCGCAAAGCTCTATTAGTTGCCTTGGAATCGGCTTTTGAAAAAAAATCTGCGAAAATCGCAAAAATTTTGGGTATCGAAATCGGGCAAAGTCTGCATAAAAGGGCTCTCCTGGCCAAATGGTTTAACTTTGGCAGGTCCCTGCTGTTCTGTTATGAAACTAGAATATCTTTTACACATTCTGGAAGTGATTGCGATCGCAAAGCTCTATTAGTCGCTGTGGAATCGACTTTTGAAAATGAGAGGGCGTAAAATTCGACAAAAAAGTTTGGCGACGATATCGAGCACATGCCTTCATAAAAGGGCTCTCCTGGCCAAATGGTTTAACTTTGGCAGGTCCCTGCTGTTCTGTTATGAAAGTAGACTTCGTGGGCAGATTATGGAAGTGATTGCTGGAAGTGATGCGATCGCAAAGCTCTATTAGTTGCCTTGGAATCGGCTTTTGAAAAAAAATCTGCGAAAATCGCAAAAATTTTGGGTATCGAAATCGGGCAAAGTCTGCATAAAAGGGCTCTCCTGGCCAAATGGTTTAACTTTGGCAGGTCCCTGCTGTTCTGTTATGAAACTAGAATATCTTTTACACATTCTGGAAGTGATTGCGATCGCAAAGCTCTATTAGTCGCTGTGGAATCGACTTTTGAAAATGAGAGGGCGTAAAATTCGACAAAAAAGTTTGGCGACGATATCGAGCACATGCCTTCATAAAAGGGCTCTCCTGGCCAAATGGTTTAACTTTGGCAGGTCCCTGCTGTTCTGTTATGAAAGTAGACTTCGTGGGGCAGATTCTGGAAGTGATTGCGATCGCAAAGCTCTATTAGTTGCCTTGGAATCGGCTTTTGAAAAAAAATCTGCGAAAATCGCAAAAATTTTGGGTATCGAAATCGGGCAAAGTCTGCATAAAAGGGCTCTCCTGGCCAAATGGTTTAACTTTGGCAGGTCCCTGCTGTTCTGTTATGAAACTAGAATATCTTTTACACATTCTGGAAGTGATTGCGATCGCAAAGCTCTATTAGTCGCTGTGGAATCGACTTTTGAAAATGAGAGGGCGTAAAATTCGACAAAAAAGTTTGGCGACGATATCGAGCACATGCCTTCATAAAAGGGCTCTCCTGGCCAAATGGTTTAACTTTGGCAGGTCCCTGCTGTTCTGTTATGAAAGTAGACTTCGTGGGGCAGATTCTGGAAGTGATTGCGATCGCAAAGCTCTATTAGTTGCCTTGGAATCGGCTTTTGAAAAAAAATCTGCGAAAATCGCAAAAATTTTGGGTATCGAAATCGGGCAAAGTCTGCATAAAAGGGCTCTCCTGGCCAAATGGTTTAACTTTGGCAGGTCCCTGCTGTTCTGTTATGAAACTAGAATATCTTTTACACATTCTGGAAGTGATTGCGATCGCAAAGCTCTATTAGTCGCTGTGGAATCGACTTTTGAAAATGAGAGGGCGTAAAATTCGACAAAAAAGTTTGGCGACGATATCGAGCACATGCCTTCATAAAAGGGCTCTCCTGGCCAAATGGTTTAACTTTGGCAGGTCCCTGCTGTTCTGTTATGAAAGTAGACTTCGTGGGGCAGATTCTGGAAGTGATTGCGATCGCAAAGCTCTATTAGTTGCCTTGGAATCGGCTTTTGAAAAAAAATCTGCGAAAATCGCAAAAATTTTGGGTATCGAAATCGGGCAAAGTCTGCATAAAAGGGCTCTCCTGGCCAAATGGTTTAACTTTGGCAGGTCCCTGCTGTTCTGTTATGAAACTAGAATATCTTTTACACATTCTGGAAGTGATTGCGATCGCAAAGCTCTATTAGTCGCTGTGGAATCGACTTTTGAAAATGAGAGGGCGTAAAATTCGACAAAAAAGTTTGGCGACGATATCGAGCACATGCCTTCATAAAAGGGCTCTCCTGGCCAAATGGTTTAACTTTGGCAGGTCCCTGCTGTTCTGTTATGAAAGTAGACTTCGTGGGGCAGATTCTGGAAGTGATTGCGATCGCAAAGCTCTATTAGTTGCCTTGGAATCGGCTTTTGAAAAAAAATCTGCGAAAATCGCAAAAATTTTGGGTATCGAAATCGGGCAAAGTCTGCATAAAAGGGCTCTCCTGGCCAAATGGTTTAACTTTGGCAGGTCCCTGCTGTTCTGTTATGAAACTAGAATATCTTTTACACATTCTGGAAGTGATTGCGATCGCAAAGCTCTATTAGTCGCTGTGGAATCGACTTTTGAAAATGAGAGGGCGTAAAATTCGACAAAAAAGTTTGGCGACGATATCGAGCACATGCCTTCATAAAAGGGCTCTCCTGGCCAAATGGTTTAACTTTGGCAGGTCCCTGCTGTTCTGTTATGAAAGTAGACTTCGTGGGGCAGATTCTGGAAGTGATTGCGATCGCAAAGCTCTATTAGTTGCCTTGGAATCGGCTTTTGAAAAAAAATCTGCGAAAATCGCAAAAATTTTGGGTATCGAAATCGGGCAAAGTCTGCATAAAAGGGCTCTCCTGGCCAAATGGTTTAACTTTGGCAGGTCCCTGCTGTTCTGTTATGAAACTAGAATATCTTTTACACATTCTGGAAGTGATTGCGATCGCAAAGCTCTATTAGTCGCTGTGGAATCGACTTTTGAAAATGAGAGGGCGTAAAATTCGACAAAAAAGTTTGGCGACGATATCGAGCACATGCCTTCATAAAAGGGCTCTCCTGGCCAAATGGTTTAACTTTGGCAGGTCCCTGCTGTTCTGTTATGAAAGTAGACTTCGTGGGGCAGATTCTGGAAGTGATTGCGATCGCAAAGCTCTATTAGTTGCCTTGGAATCGGCTTTTGAAAAAAAATCTGCGAAAATCGCAAAAATTTTGGGTATCGAAATCGGGCAAAGTCTGCATAAAAGGGCTCTCCTGGCCAAATGGTTTAACTTTGGCAGGTCCCTGCTGTTCTGTTATGAAACTAGAATATCTTTTACACATTCTGGAAGTGATTGCGATCGCAAAGCTCTATTAGTCGCTGTGGAATCGACTTTTGAAAATGAGAGGGCGTAAAATTCGACAAAAAAGTTTGGCGACGATATCGAGCACATGCCTTCATAAAAGGGCTCTCCTGGCCAAATGGTTTAACTTTGGCAGGTCCCTGCTGTTCTGTTATGAAAGTAGACTTCGTGGGGCAGATTCTGGAAGTGATTGCGATCGCAAAGCTCTATTAGTTGCCTTGGAATCGGCTTTTGAAAAAAAATCTGCGAAAATCGCAAAAATTTTGGGTATCGAAATCGGGCAAAGTCTGCATAAAAGGGCTCTCCTGGCCAAATGGTTTAACTTTGGCAGGTCCCTGCTGTTCTGTTATGAAACTAGAATATCTTTTACACATTCTGGAAGTGATTGCGATCGCAAAGCTCTATTAGTCGCTGTGGAATCGACTTTTGAAAATGAGAGGGCGTAAAATTCGACAAAAAAGTTTGGCGACGATATCGAGCACATGCCTTCATAAAAGGGCTCTCCTGGCCAAATGGTTTAACTTTGGCAGGTCCCTGCTGTTCTGTTATGAAAGTAGACTTCGTGGGGCAGATTCTGGAAGTGATTGCGATCGCAAAGCTCTATTAGTTGCCTTGGAATCGGCTTTTGAAAAAAAATCTGCGAAAATCGCAAAAATTTTGGGTATCGAAATCGGGCAAAGTCTGCATAAAAGGGCTCTCCTGGCCAAATGGTTTAACTTTGGCAGGTCCCTGCTGTTCTGTTATGAAACTAGAATATCTTTTACACATTCTGGAAGTGATTGCGATCGCAAAGCTCTATTAGTCGCTGTGGAATCGACTTTTGAAAATGAGAGGGCGTAAAATTCGACAAAAAAGTTTGGCGACGATATCGAGCACATGCCTTCATAAAAGGGCTCTCCTGGCCAAATGGTTTAACTTTGGCAGGTCCCTGCTGTTCTGTTATGAAAGTAGACTTCGTGGGGCAGATTCTGGAAGTGATTGCGATCGCAAAGCTCTATTAGTTGCCTTGGAATCGGCTTTTGAAAAAAAATCTGCGAAAATCGCAAAAATTTTGGGTATCGAAATCGGGCAAAGTCTGCATAAAAGGGCTCTCCTGGCCAAATGGTTTAACTTTGGCAGGTCCCTGCTGTTCTGTTATGAAACTAGAATATCTTTTACACATTCTGGAAGTGATTGCGATCGCAAAGCTCTATTAGTCGCTGTGGAATCGACTTTTGAAAATGAGAGGGCGTAAAATTCGACAAAAAAGTTTGGCGACGATATCGAGCACATGCCTTCATAAAAGGGCTCTCCTGGCCAAATGGTTTAACTTTGGCAGGTCCCTGCTGTTCTGTTATGAAAGTAGACTTCGTGGGGCAGATTCTGGAAGTGATTGCGATCGCAAAGCTCTATTAGTTGCCTTGGAATCGGCTTTTGAAAAAAAATCTGCGAAAATCGCAAAAATTTTGGGTATCGAAATCGGGCAAAGTCTGCATAAAAGGGCTCTCCTGGCCAAATGGTTTAACTTTGGCAGGTCCCTGCTGTTCTGTTATGAAACTAGAATATCTTTTACACATTCTGGAAGTGATTGCGATCGCAAAGCTCTATTAGTCGCTGTGGAATCGACTTTTGAAAATGAGAGGGCGTAAAATTCGACAAAAAAGTTTGGCGACGATATCGAGCACATGCCTTCATAAAAGGGCTCTCCTGGCCAAATGGTTTAACTTTGGCAGGTCCCTGCTGTTCTGTTATGAAAGTAGACTTCGTGGGGCAGATTCTGGAAGTGATTGCGATCGCAAAGCTCTATTAGTTGCCTTGGAATCGGCTTTTGAAAAAAAATCTGCGAAAATCGCAAAAATTTTGGGTATCGAAATCGGGCAAAGTCTGCATAAAAGGGCTCTCCTGGCCAAATGGTTTAACTTTGGCAGGTCCCTGCTGTTCTGTTATGAAACTAGAATATCTTTTACACATTCTGGAAGTGATTGCGATCGCAAAGCTCTATTAGTCGCTGTGGAATCGACTTTTGAAAATGAGAGGGCGTAAAATTCGACAAAAAAGTTTGGCGACGATATCGAGCACATGCCTTCATAAAAGGGCTCTCCTGGCCAAATGGTTTAACTTTGGCAGGTCCCTGCTGTTCTGTTATGAAAGTAGACTTCGTGGGGCAGATTCTGGAAGTGATTGCGATCGCAAAGCTCTATTAGTTGCCTTGGAATCGGCTTTTGAAAAAAAATCTGCGAAAATCGCAAAAATTTTGGGTATCGAAATCGGGCAAAGTCTGCATAAAAGGGCTCTCCTGGCCAAATGGTTTAACTTTGGCAGGTCCCTGCTGTTCTGTTATGAAACTAGAATATCTTTTACACATTCTGGAAGTGATTGCGATCGCAAAGCTCTATTAGTCGCTGTGGAATCGACTTTTGAAAATGAGAGGGCGTAAAATTCGACAAAAAAGTTTGGCGACGATATCGAGCACATGCCTTCATAAAAGGGCTCTCCTGGCCAAATGGTTTAACTTTGGCAGGTCCCTGCTGTTCTGTTATGAAAGTAGACTTCGTGGGGCAGATTCTGGAAGTGATTGCGATCGCAAAGCTCTATTAGTTGCCTTGGAATCGGCTTTTGAAAAAAAATCTGCGAAAATCGCAAAAATTTTGGGTATCGAAATCGGGCAAAGTCTGCATAAAAGGGCTCTCCTGGCCAAATGGTTTAACTTTGGCAGGTCCCTGCTGTTCTGTTATGAAACTAGAATATCTTTTACACATTCTGGAAGTGATTGCGATCGCAAAGCTCTATTAGTCGCTGTGGAATCGACTTTTGAAAATGAGAGGGCGTAAAATTCGACAAAAAAGTTTGGCGACGATATCGAGCACATGCCTTCATAAAAGGGCTCTCCTGGCCAAATGGTTTAACTTTGGCAGGTCCCTGCTGTTCTGTTATGAAAGTAGACTTCGTGGGGCAGATTCTGGAAGTGATTGCGATCGCAAAGCTCTATTAGTTGCCTTGGAATCGGCTTTTGAAAAAAAATCTGCGAAAATCGCAAAAATTTTGGGTATCGAAATCGGGCAAAGTCTGCATAAAAGGGCTCTCCTGGCCAAATGGTTTAACTTTGGCAGGTCCCTGCTGTTCTGTTATGAAACTAGAATATCTTTTACACATTCTGGAAGTGATTGCGATCGCAAAGCTCTATTAGTCGCTGTGGAATCGACTTTTGAAAATGAGAGGGCGTAAAATTCGACAAAAAAGTTTGGCGACGATATCGAGCACATGCCTTCATAAAAGGGCTCTCCTGGCCAAATGGTTTAACTTTGGCAGGTCCCTGCTGTTCTGTTATGAAAGTAGACTTCGTGGGGCAGATTCTGGAAGTGATTGCGATCGCAAAGCTCTATTAGTTGCCTTGGAATCGGCTTTTGAAAAAAAATCTGCGAAAATCGCAAAAATTTTGGGTATCGAAATCGGGCAAAGTCTGCATAAAAGGGCTCTCCTGGCCAAATGGTTTAACTTTGGCAGGTCCCTGCTGTTCTGTTATGAAACTAGAATATCTTTTACACATTCTGGAAGTGATTGCGATCGCAAAGCTCTATTAGTCGCTGTGGAATCGACTTTTGAAAATGAGAGGGCGTAAAATTCGACAAAAAAGTTTGGCGACGATATCGAGCACATGCCTTCATAAAAGGGCTCTCCTGGCCAAATGGTTTAACTTTGGCAGGTCCCTGCTGTTCTGTTATGAAAGTAGACTTCGTGGGGCAGATTCTGGAAGTGATTGCGATCGCAAAGCTCTATTAGTTGCCTTGGAATCGGCTTTTGAAAAAAAATCTGCGAAAATCGCAAAAATTTTGGGTATCGAAATCGGGCAAAGTCTGCATAAAAGGGCTCTCCTGGCCAAATGGTTTAACTTTGGCAGGTCCCTGCTGTTCTGTTATGAAACTAGAATATCTTTTACACATTCTGGAAGTGATTGCGATCGCAAAGCTCTATTAGTCGCTGTGGAATCGACTTTTGAAAATGAGAGGGCGTAAAATTCGACAAAAAAGTTTGGCGACGATATCGAGCACATGCCTTCATAAAAGGGCTCTCCTGGCCAAATGGTTTAACTTTGGCAGGTCCCTGCTGTTCTGTTATGAAAGTAGACTTCGTGGGGCAGATTCTGGAAGTGATTGCGATCGCAAAGCTCTATTAGTTGCCTTGGAATCGGCTTTTGAAAAAAAATCTGCGAAAATCGCAAAAATTTTGGGTATCGAAATCGGGCAAAGTCTGCATAAAAGGGCTCTCCTGGCCAAATGGTTTAACTTTGGCAGGTCCCTGCTGTTCTGTTATGAAACTAGAATATCTTTTACACATTCTGGAAGTGATTGCGATCGCAAAGCTCTATTAGTCGCTGTGGAATCGACTTTTGAAAATGAGAGGGCGTAAAATTCGACAAAAAAGTTTGGCGACGATATCGAGCACATGCCTTCATAAAAGGGCTCTCCTGGCCAAATGGTTTAACTTTGGCAGGTCCCTGCTGTTCTGTTATGAAAGTAGACTTCGTGGGGCAGATTCTGGAAGTGATTGCGATCGCAAAGCTCTATTAGTTGCCTTGGAATCGGCTTTTGAAAAAAAATCTGCGAAAATCGCAAAAATTTTGGGTATCGAAATCGGGCAAAGTCTGCATAAAAGGGCTCTCCTGGCCAAATGGTTTAACTTTGGCAGGTCCCTGCTGTTCTGTTATGAAACTAGAATATCTTTTACACATTCTGGAAGTGATTGCGATCGCAAAGCTCTATTAGTCGCTGTGGAATCGACTTTTGAAAATGAGAGGGCGTAAAATTCGACAAAAAAGTTTGGCGACGATATCGAGCACATGCCTTCATAAAAGGGCTCTCCTGGCCAAATGGTTTAACTTTGGCAGGTCCCTGCTGTTCTGTTATGAAAGTAGACTTCGTGGGGCAGATTCTGGAAGTGATTGCGATCGCAAAGCTCTATTAGTTGCCTTGGAATCGGCTTTTGAAAAAAAATCTGCGAAAATCGCAAAAATTTTGGGTATCGAAATCGGGCAAAGTCTGCATAAAAGGGCTCTCCTGGCCAAATGGTTTAACTTTGGCAGGTCCCTGCTGTTCTGTTATGAAACTAGAATATCTTTTACACATTCTGGAAGTGATTGCGATCGCAAAGCTCTATTAGTCGCTGTGGAATCGACTTTTGAAAATGAGAGGGCGTAAAATTCGACAAAAAAGTTTGGCGACGATATCGAGCACATGCCTTCATAAAAGGGCTCTCCTGGCCAAATGGTTTAACTTTGGCAGGTCCCTGCTGTTCTGTTATGAAAGTAGACTTCGTGGGGCAGATTCTGGAAGTGATTGCGATCGCAAAGCTCTATTAGTTGCCTTGGAATCGGCTTTTGAAAAAAAATCTGCGAAAATCGCAAAAATTTTGGGTATCGAAATCGGGCAAAGTCTGCATAAAAGGGCTCTCCTGGCCAAATGGTTTAACTTTGGCAGGTCCCTGCTGTTCTGTTATGAAACTAGAATATCTTTTACACATTCTGGAAGTGATTGCGATCGCAAAGCTCTATTAGTCGCTGTGGAATCGACTTTTGAAAATGAGAGGGCGTAAAATTCGACAAAAAAGTTTGGCGACGATATCGAGCACATGCCTTCATAAAAGGGCTCTCCTGGCCAAATGGTTTAACTTTGGCAGGTCCCTGCTGTTCTGTTATGAAAGTAGACTTCGTGGGGCAGATTCTGGAAGTGATTGCGATCGCAAAGCTCTATTAGTTGCCTTGGAATCGGCTTTTGAAAAAAAATCTGCGAAAATCGCAAAAATTTTGGGTATCGAAATCGGGCAAAGTCTGCATAAAAGGGCTCTCCTGGCCAAATGGTTTAACTTTGGCAGGTCCCTGCTGTTCTGTTATGAAACTAGAATATCTTTTACACATTCTGGAAGTGATTGCGATCGCAAAGCTCTATTAGTCGCTGTGGAATCGACTTTTGAAAATGAGAGGGCGTAAAATTCGACAAAAAAGTTTGGCGACGATATCGAGCACATGCCTTCATAAAAGGGCTCTCCTGGCCAAATGGTTTAACTTTGGCAGGTCCCTGCTGTTCTGTTATGAAAGTAGACTTCGTGGGGCAGATTCTGGAAGTGATTGCGATCGCAAAGCTCTATTAGTTGCCTTGGAATCGGCTTTTGAAAAAAAATCTGCGAAAATCGCAAAAATTTTGGGTATCGAAATCGGGCAAAGTCTGCATAAAAGGGCTCTCCTGGCCAAATGGTTTAACTTTGGCAGGTCCCTGCTGTTCTGTTATGAAACTAGAATATCTTTTACACATTCTGGAAGTGATTGCGATCGCAAAGCTCTATTAGTCGCTGTGGAATCGACTTTTGAAAATGAGAGGGCGTAAAATTCGACAAAAAAGTTTGGCGACGATATCGAGCACATGCCTTCATAAAAGGGCTCTCCTGGCCAAATGGTTTAACTTTGGCAGGTCCCTGCTGTTCTGTTATGAAAGTAGACTTCGTGGGGCAGATTCTGGAAGTGATTGCGATCGCAAAGCTCTATTAGTTGCCTTGGAATCGGCTTTTGAAAAAAAATCTGCGAAAATCGCAAAAATTTTGGGTATCGAAATCGGGCAAAGTCTGCATAAAAGGGCTCTCCTGGCCAAATGGTTTAACTTTGGCAGGTCCCTGCTGTTCTGTTATGAAACTAGAATATCTTTTACACATTCTGGAAGTGATTGCGATCGCAAAGCTCTATTAGTCGCTGTGGAATCGACTTTTGAAAATGAGAGGGCGTAAAATTCGACAAAAAAGTTTGGCGACGATATCGAGCACATGCCTTCATAAAAGGGCTCTCCTGGCCAAATGGTTTAACTTTGGCAGGTCCCTGCTGTTCTGTTATGAAAGTAGACTTCGTGGGGCAGATTCTGGAAGTGATTGCGATCGCAAAGCTCTATTAGTTGCCTTGGAATCGGCTTTTGAAAAAAAATCTGCGAAAATCGCAAAAATTTTGGGTATCGAAATCGGGCAAAGTCTGCATAAAAGGGCTCTCCTGGCCAAATGGTTTAACTTTGGCAGGTCCCTGCTGTTCTGTTATGAAACTAGAATATCTTTTACACATTCTGGAAGTGATTGCGATCGCAAAGCTCTATTAGTCGCTGTGGAATCGACTTTTGAAAATGAGAGGGCGTAAAATTCGACAAAAAAGTTTGGCGACGATATCGAGCACATGCCTTCATAAAAGGGCTCTCCTGGCCAAATGGTTTAACTTTGGCAGGTCCCTGCTGTTCTGTTATGAAAGTAGACTTCGTGGGGCAGATTCTGGAAGTGATTGCGATCGCAAAGCTCTATTAGTTGCCTTGGAATCGGCTTTTGAAAAAAAATCTGCGAAAATCGCAAAAATTTTGGGTATCGAAATCGGGCAAAGTCTGCATAAAAGGGCTCTCCTGGCCAAATGGTTTAACTTTGGCAGGTCCCTGCTGTTCTGTTATGAAACTAGAATATCTTTTACACATTCTGGAAGTGATTGCGATCGCAAAGCTCTATTAGTCGCTGTGGAATCGACTTTTGAAAATGAGAGGGCGTAAAATTCGACAAAAAAGTTTGGCGACGATATCGAGCACATGCCTTCATAAAAGGGCTCTCCTGGCCAAATGGTTTAACTTTGGCAGGTCCCTGCTGTTCTGTTATGAAAGTAGACTTCGTGGGGCAGATTCTGGAAGTGATTGCGATCGCAAAGCTCTATTAGTTGCCTTGGAATCGGCTTTTGAAAAAAAATCTGCGAAAATCGCAAAAATTTTGGGTATCGAAATCGGGCAAAGTCTGCATAAAAGGGCTCTCCTGGCCAAATGGTTTAACTTTGGCAGGTCCCTGCTGTTCTGTTATGAAACTAGAATATCTTTTACACATTCTGGAAGTGATTGCGATCGCAAAGCTCTATTAGTCGCTGTGGAATCGACTTTTGAAAATGAGAGGGCGTAAAATTCGACAAAAAAGTTTGGCGACGATATCGAGCACATGCCTTCATAAAAGGGCTCTCCTGGCCAAATGGTTTAACTTTGGCAGGTCCCTGCTGTTCTGTTATGAAAGTAGACTTCGTGGGGCAGATTCTGGAAGTGATTGCGATCGCAAAGCTCTATTAGTTGCCTTGGAATCGGCTTTTGAAAAAAAATCTGCGAAAATCGCAAAAATTTTGGGTATCGAAATCGGGCAAAGTCTGCATAAAAGGGCTCTCCTGGCCAAATGGTTTAACTTTGGCAGGTCCCTGCTGTTCTGTTATGAAACTAGAATATCTTTTACACATTCTGGAAGTGATTGCGATCGCAAAGCTCTATTAGTCGCTGTGGAATCGACTTTTGAAAATGAGAGGGCGTAAAATTCGACAAAAAAGTTTGGCGACGATATCGAGCACATGCCTTCATAAAAGGGCTCTCCTGGCCAAATGGTTTAACTTTGGCAGGTCCCTGCTGTTCTGTTATGAAAGTAGACTTCGTGGGGCAGATTCTGGAAGTGATTGCGATCGCAAAGCTCTATTAGTTGCCTTGGAATCGGCTTTTGAAAAAAAATCTGCGAAAATCGCAAAAATTTTGGGTATCGAAATCGGGCAAAGTCTGCATAAAAGGGCTCTCCTGGCCAAATGGTTTAACTTTGGCAGGTCCCTGCTGTTCTGTTATGAAACTAGAATATCTTTTACACATTCTGGAAGTGATTGCGATCGCAAAGCTCTATTAGTCGCTGTGGAATCGACTTTTGAAAATGAGAGGGCGTAAAATTCGACAAAAAAGTTTGGCGACGATATCGAGCACATGCCTTCATAAAAGGGCTCTCCTGGCCAAATGGTTTAACTTTGGCAGGTCCCTGCTGTTCTGTTATGAAAGTAGACTTCGTGGGGCAGATTCTGGAAGTGATTGCGATCGCAAAGCTCTATTAGTTGCCTTGGAATCGGCTTTTGAAAAAAAATCTGCGAAAATCGCAAAAATTCTTGGGTATCGAAATCGGGCAAAGTCTGCATAAAAGGGCTCTCCTGGCCAAATGGTTTAACTTTGGCAGGTCCCTGCTGTTCTGTTATGAAACTAGAATATCTTTTACACATTCTGGAAGTGATTGCGATCGCAAAGCTCTATTAGTCGCTGTGGAATCGACTTTTGAAAATGAGAGGGCGTAAAATTCGACAAAAAAGTTTGGCGACGATATCGAGCACATGCCTTCATAAAAGGGCTCTCCTGGCCAAATGGTTTAACTTTGGCAGGTCCCTGCTGTTCTGTTATGAAAGTAGACTTCGTGGGGCAGATTCTGGAAGTGATTGCGATCGCAAAGCTCTATTAGTTGCCTTGGAATCGGCTTTTGAAAAAAAATCTGCGAAAATCGCAAAAATTTTGGGTATCGAAATCGGGCAAAGTACTGCATAAAAGGGCTCTCCTGGCCAAATGGTTTAACTTTGGCAGGTCCCTGCTGTTCTGTTATGAAACTAGAATATCTTTTACACATTCTGGAAGTGATTGCGATCGCAAAGCTCTATTAGTCGCTGTGGAATCGACTTTTGAAAATGAGAGGGCGTAAAATTCGACAAAAAAGTTTGGCGACGATATCGAGCACATGCCTTCATAAAAGGGCTCTCCTGGCCAAATGGTTTAACTTTGGCAGGTCCCTGCTGTTCTGTTATGAAAGTAGACTTCGTGGGGCAGATTCTGGAAGTGATTGCGATCGCAAAGCTCTATTAGTTGCCTTGGAATCGGCTTTTGAAAAAAAATCTGCGAAAATCGCAAA
>CAWVNO010001832.1:0-87698 GCA_963930645.1 Salticus scenicus
GAGTCTTCTACAATATAGGAAATGTTGACTAGTCATATTCAGTACTTTTTGGCGATTTACCTGGCAACCATACGGAGGGTTGCTAGCTCTTGTTATACATCATTATATTGGCGTTAAAATATTTTATGTTTATAATAAATAAATGTTTCGTTCGATGTTCGATTGCATGATGGGAATTTCTATTTATTTACGAAACCCATTTAGGAGGCATGGGAAGAGAAAAGTATTTTTTGTTCTTTTTTTATTAGGTGACTTTCAAATCAATTAATAGTTTGTTGTCTTAATATTTTAATCTTAATTTAATAATGTTGATAAATTTATTGCATGAAGCGATTCACAATTTCACATTAAATTGAATCTATTCATTATATTTTTTTCAGAGTAGTAAAATAAGAGGGTTTTTCTCTTTCTTTAATTAGCAAGTAATGGAAATTTACCAGCTGCTTATTTGAAAAAAAGAAAGAAATACGTTCCTGAATCTTTTTCATTACTGAAAAAAAACTTTATATATTACTATATAGTTATGTTATAGAAAATAAAGCTGTTGTAAGTGTTAAATAAGAATGCAAGCAAGTTGAATAAAATACTAATATAATATTTTATAACTTAAATGCAATGTCTTAAACTATAATAAACTATGTATAAAAACTATGATGTCTAATAACTTAAATGCTACATGTCTTCACATATAGCTTATTAGTATTACCTCAGAGAAATTATTTTTATTTACTTGGAAAATACTTGTATATTGCGTTAAGCAATAATACAAATCCGTGTTTCCTATGTCAATAATAATAATAATTAAAAAAAGAAAAATCCATGCTTTTCCTTCTTTTAATGTTTATGTTTAAAACTGGAATAATTTTATTCTTTCATTGTTGTATGAGCATTTTTATTATCTATGTGAAATGTTATCCATTTATTTTATAATATCATTTATGTTATAAAAATAATAAAATTAGTTAATAGTGTATCTTTTGATCACTAAGTTAAAAAAAAAAAGTAAATAATATCAGAATTTTGAAGCTTACAAGTTATCTTATAAAGAATGAGGAAAAAAAGTTTTGTTTCTAATTATTTCAGAGGAAAGCATTTTTATTCAAATCGAATAAAATTATATTGCTCATGTAGACATTAAGCAAATTATTTTCATAATTTCATGTCTATACTAAAAATGAAAGATCATATTTTCCATAATTTTCTAATGAATTAGATGTTTTTGAACAACTTTCTAAAAATGAATGAAGGATTATGTCCTTTTACATTTTTTATTAATTTATTTAACCATAGCATAATAATGTAATAAATTTTGATCCCCCCCCCCCCCCCCACATTTTTATACAGAGTTTTCTTTGCATTATTACAACAGGATTGTTAGTCTCATGAGTGTTATTGTAGCTAAATATCAACATTGCATGAATATATTTGTTGTTTTGTATAAATAAATAGTTTTTCTAATTATCGATTGTAACTGCATGGAAAACCATTACTTTTTAATTAAAGCATTTTTATTTGAAATTAGGACCTTATTTTAGAAGCCAAGTGACTCTCATGATTTAATGACTATTTCAATATTAAAAATTTTTAAAGTAAATATTGATTTTAGTTTGATTTAAAACCAAATATTTGAGATAATCTAAGCTAGGTTTGTTAAGCTAATTGCTAATTATTGATACAAAAGGATTTGCAGAATGTTTTTTAAAGATAATTCTCATGAGGAAAACAGGTACTTGCCAAGACACTTTTTGAAATTTAAATAAATAAACTCACTATTAATTACCAGATTAGAAAACTATAAGGAATCCATATCTAGATAAGTTTCTTTCTTTAAGAAATTTTTCAAATCATGTAAAACTGATAAAGATAATGCATTTAAAAATCACCCTATTACAACTAAGATGATGATGTTTTTTTTTAATCCTAATAAACATATAAAAATATATTTTTAAATGACAAAAATTCAAAGAAAACTTATTTTTATCCATATAGAGAATAAAAAATATTACAATATATATATATATATCACATAAAAATTTTTTGCAATATATGGTGTTTTCTTACAAACTTATTTATTATTTTAGCAGTATATCGATTGATAAGGAGAAGGGAGGGATGATGTCCATCAACATTTTTCATGATTTACTTAGTAGCTATATTGCAGTTTTATGGCATGGAATAACACCAAATTCAATATATGAGATATTTATTCAGACTATATTTTGCCTGAGACTATCTGCTAATGTTATGAACAATTATTCATGATTTGTCAATTACTGTTTTTTGTAAACATCATCTGGTGGATTTAATTTTAAGAAATTAAGCATATAAAAATGCTATAAAATATCTGCTTTTAACAGGAAACTTACTTATTTTTTTTAACTATATTGCCTGTATTTATGTTTTAATGTATATTTCTCCTGTTTGTTTTATATATTCGAAAATCTTGCAAAATTTCAGTTAAAAACAAGTTTTTGCAAATTCTGAATAATTTAATTTGCAACACATTTATTGGTAGTGTTATGCTAGTATTTTGTTTTAATTTCAAAACAAAAATTATAATCCTGTGTGCATTATCTAGTACCGTATTCCAATTGCTACACTGTAAGTTTCTTAGTTTCCACCTCTCTGTAGAAATCATTTTCTTTAAAAGTCATTATCAGTTTTTGAAATAAATGTAAATCTAATGTGAAATTGTGACCATAAATTAGAGGTGCACAACCTGCGGCCCAGTAGGCATCAGTTTGCGGCCCGCCAAAGGACTGACATTTTAGGTCGAATAAATCATTAGCAGAAGAAAAAACATAAAAAAGAGAGAAAGAAATAGTATTTATTTGTTGCATCTGCAAAACTGGCATTTTACAAAATCTTTTTTTTTTTTTTTTTTTTTTTTTGGAGGGGGAAGGGAGAGAATGAAAATGTTGGTTTTTATACACATTTCTGTTTGAGAGCTAAGTTTTCCATTCCATTTCTCAATAATGTAACCCAGAGTATGTTCTTAATTTTTTATTGGAAAAATCATAGAATAAGCTATTGGTAAGTGGTTACTTTGGTACACTCTATCAGGCTTTACATTTATGCTTATTGTTTTTGTGACTCCCAATCTAACTTTTTTTTTCTCTCTCTGCAAACCACACTTTTTATTTGTTTATTTATCACTTTGTATTTTATACGATACATTTGTTTCATTCTTTTGTTTACTATTCAATATAATTTTTTTTTTAAGCAACATATAAAACTAACTAAAGTTTTGCACACAGGCATTTGTCAATGATAGTGCACCTTTTTATACATGCATGTGTATATGTGTGTATGTATATATTACACGGCAAATATAGTTTAATTCTTTTATATTACCGTATATTTCTGAATATAAGCCGATCCGTATATAAGACGAGAGTACATTTTTCTCTTCAGAAATTTGCGCATAACTGCAAACCTGTGTATAAGCTGAATTGAAAAAATACTCTTTTAAAGTTCAAGTATATCGCCAAAATGGTGAAAATATTGCCAATCTATAAAACTTTCAGGATAATCTGTCCAATGAAATTGCGCAAAGTGCATGCTTATCCAACTGAATTCCTTAGCTATGACGTAAAATGATTGCTGTGTGTTCACCAACGGCAATAGTTTTAACTCTGGCAACCTTATCAGAAGGGAGGCTAGCACAGGCATCGAACAGATGCTCTCGCACACACAGTGAAGGACAAGTGCCGGCAGCTGAAAACGATAGTCGGCGTAATACCAGGGGGCTTAACGTCGATGCTGCTGCCACTGGATGTTTGCATAAATTAGCCATTTAAGGACCGATTGTGTCAATTTTTTTTTAATGACGTATTTAAATTATTTTGTATATTTCTACTTTTGAGTATTTTTACCAGTGCCTCAAGGCAATCTTCAAAAAAAAAAAAAAAAAAAAGAAGATTTGCCACTTTTTTTGATAGTGTAAGCCTAGAAACATTTGAAACAGATATGATTTAATTGTATAAATTAAAAATATGAACAGGAGTCCTGTTTTTTCAAGTTTCTCTTATACTATTTCCGAATCAGACAGAGAAGTTACTCCATTTGTGCAATCTGCCAATGATGTCAGCTATCAGCAGGTCAAAAAAAAAAAAAAAAGAAATGTAAACACACATGACTACATCGAGCTGCTCTAGAAATAAATTTAAAATTGCTAATTTAAGAGTTTTATAAGCGATAATCATTTAAAAATAAGGTTTAATATCATTATTTTACTTTATATATAGTTTTTAAGCTTAACCACTTCACTGGCCACTGTAGTATGTGGAAGGTTACATTTCCTCCAAGTTATCTCGGGATGGCCGGTGAAGTGGTTAAAATATATACATTCAATCATTGTTTCTAAAGTACATTTTTTTTGTTAGAAGTGTGGACTCGTATATAAGACGACCCCTGTACTTCAGCTTCCGAAAAATTTCCAAAAATTCTCGGCTTATACATGGAAATATACGGTATCTCGTCTGTGGCCCTTTGTATCCTACTGAACAGTGAGAGAGGCCCTCTAGCCAAAAAGGTTGTGCATCCCTACCATAAATTATAATGAAGGAGGAGTAGTAGATGGTTCTAAACTGTTCTTATACTATTTACTACCAGTAGTATACTGATATACAACGAACAATCCCCATGGCTTTGTTCTTTTGTCCAAGTTAATTTCTGAGATCTGTGACTATCTCATCTAAAATCAACAAAATTTTTATTCTTGGGGTTTGAATTACAGTATCATTTCACTGCTTTTTTTTATTTTTAAGTAGTGTGTAATTAGGCGAACTTTTGAACTACATAACTTTTTTCTTTCACCACAGTTTCCCAAAATACTGTTTCATGAGTGCTAAAATATAGTATAATTGAATTATTATTATTATTTATTTTTTTTGGGGGGGGGGGGGGGGAGGGGATCACAGCAACAGCTATCTCATGAGATGATTTTTTTTTTTTTTTCATCAATTTCAGACATATATGAATCTTTCAGCATTAATTTACTAATTTTAGTACTTTTTTCAAAGTTTATTCTCAAGAATATGATTGTTTTGCCAAAAAAATGATAAAATTTTCTTTCTGTGTGTGTGTGTGTGTGTGTTTTATTGTTGAAATACAAATTTTTGTTTTTGTCTATTATTGAAATTTATGCTTAAAGTAGTTGGTTAAAAATAATAAATGGTGAAAACAAAATGCTTTAAAATTTGGATTTAATGATTAAAAAAAGAAAAGGAAAAAAAAAGTAACAGCTTTAAGATTTTGCAGATTTTATTTTCTCATCTTTGTAATTTCATTTAAAAATGTTTCCTTCATATTTCAAAAATAAATAACAAGCATTGAATAAAATTGATATTTTTTCTTCACATAAATAATGAATATTCCTTATCCTCTCTTAAAATTATGCAAAATCTCCTGATTTTTTCCCCACCATAGTTCGCATTTATGGTGTGTTATTTTTATTTTGGTACATATCACCAGAAATGTGGTATACCTATTACTGAATTGAATCAAAAATTTTGTACCTATAACTTACGCAAAAATATCCACATGTTAGTTAAATAAAAGTGGATTTTTATGAAAAATCTGTACATTTTTGTTGTTACGATCTTCCATTACAGCTTTATGTTCAATTGATGTATATTATAATAATACAGAAGGAAGTTCTGTTATGGCCACAGAATACTAGTTTATATTGTACTCCAAAACAGTTGGTTAGTTGGTTGTAGGATTTAAAGCCAATTGACTCCATAAGTGTTCTAGGCCTGTAGGGGGAATGCCCTCTGTGGGGGGGGGTCTTTCTAAGGGGTCCTAGCCCATATTTATGTGAGTTTCGAAGGAAACAATAAAAAACTCCCAACGGCTAGGTCGATGAGCACGACCTGGGATTGAAACCGGCACCTCCCATCTACCAGCTTTGAGTTCAAAACTGCTCGGCCACAGGTGGTCTCTCTTAAAAACAGTTGTGTTGGCAGGTAAGTATATAGGATCACTATCTTGGTCATGTACTAAAAATATCTGGAGTGACTCTAATTGACTATTAATATTTACTTATCTACTTGAACATTATGTAACTAACAGTTGTATAAATAAAGTAAGGCAAGTCATTAAATAAACAAAAGTGAAAATTTGTTGAATACATTTATTCAACAAAATAATTAACTTATAACATTATAAAAATGAGGAACCTTACTTAAGCTTCTGTTGTTTTCCCAAAGTCCTTTCAAGGGAGCTCCCCCTCATCCTCAGTGGGTGGCTTGCTTCATCTTCAAACTGTTTCCCTTCGGTCTGGCGATTTATCATGTGATGTTAATAACTGCAAACTGCTGTTTTCTGCCACAGAAAAAATAATCAAAAATGAATTATTTTGTTTTTAATTTTCGAATTCATTGCATAATTGTTTTAAGTTGTACCTAGACCCACATGCACTTTTCATAGATTGAATAAGTTTTAATTTTGCTTCCTTAAAGAGGTAAAATAATGAATTTTGATTAATTAAAGTAAAATTTTGAGTCATTATTAATATTTCTATACTAGCGAGCTTCGCCCGCTAGCGGGTCAGTATTTTCAAAAGAATCACTAAAATTAATGAATCACTAACAGTAAATTTTAGCGTTAAGAAAAAAAAAAATCCCTTTTCGGCAAGCTTAAAGGCAAAGGTAGATTCCTTTACGTTACTGTTACAATTGTAAAGAAATTTTACATTATGCATTAATACCTAGCCAATGGCTTTGTTCCCACACATTGCATTATTTACGTCGCTATTCTGTTTTCAAGAAATTTAATTTTTAACTACAAAAGGGTTTTATTCATTCTACTTAAAATTTTAGGCTAAATTTATTGGTTTGTAAATGTTTCAATTTTTTTTTAAAATTCAAGCTCATAATAATTCAACAAATAAAAGCCTTAGAGATATACAATCCCAGCAATGGTGAATCCCGGAGGGGGCTATTGGGCTACATCCCCCTCCTCCCCCCCCCCCCCCCAAGCTTAATCAAAATTATATTTTTTATTTAAAATCCATATGTTGTTCAATATCTTTCTTTTAAAAGAAAAAGTAATAGAAACGTGAAAATGCACTTGTGATCTTACTAGTTCTGTTAAGCCTGGCGTTGCTATGGTCAAGTCAAATACAGATAAGTGGTAAAGGTTTTTGGATAGTTATTTCATTGTAATTTTTATCGAATTATTGAAAGTTTTGTGTTGTGTTTTTGTGATTCTTATTGTGTGATAAGTAAAAATTGTAAAGTGAAACTGTTTTGGTTCACATAAGCTGGAACATTAACATTAACATGACCATTTGGCACCGCTGAATTTCAATGTTAATTATTATGAATTTAGTAAATTGTATGATTTGGCGAGATTTTGGTGACAAAACGTGCGACTTAGCAATGAAATTTGTGATTTGGCGGCAAAAGTTGATAGTTGACGACGAAATTTTTGACTTGGCGACAAAATTTGGCGAGCTTGGAGATAGAGAAAGGCAGCTTTGGCGTCATTATATTTTCTTTCCACGCCAAAACCTCATATCTCTTCACAGACCAATATCTTGTTTCGACAAGATAAAAAGTCAAAGGAAGCTGTAACGTATTACTCTCAATCGTAAATTTTAAATTCTTGCCTAAACTGACATTCTAAACTATTCACCACAAACGATATTTGTATTAAGATTGACGTATTATTTTAATTTTATATTTTTAAATGATTAATTGAAGCGTTTAACAAGGTTTTTAATTAACACACTTCTATTAACTTGATAAAGATGCAACTATTAATGTATGTAACGGAATTTTGCAATTCAATTTTCGGCAACTTCTTGTCGTCCAAAGGACCTGAAATTTTGCACACAACTTCATAATCAATGACAATACTAGATATACAAGTGTTTCCAGGCACTTTTCCCATCAGGGGCAGGTTCCAGGGGCAAACAGAAAATCTATACTTATACAAAACTATCGTATGTGACACAGGATTTGGATGTATTTGTATAATGTCGAGTGGCAACAATTAATTTTTTTTTAATAAAGATTTAAAAGTATGTAATAGTCAACGAGATATATAAAGTAGAGTGATAAATGGTAACCCTTGAGAAGGTCCAAGATGAGTCATGTGACATGCTCTTTTTTATTATCGTTTGCACGTGACATAAGCATCAGATTATAAATTTTTGCAATGAAAGCTATAGAAAATGTCGGCTTCATCACAAGAGAAATCACTTTTAAACTTGTAACTTTTAAGCAATTGAAGTTATTGAAAAAGTTTAAATACAAAAGTTGTTCTTTAGGGTACGGCGGTAATTCGCCTGATTTGAAGTATTTTCCTATTTTCAATATTAAAGAAATTATTGGCAAATGAAAATTTCCACCCCCCACCATTTCCACCCCCTTTGAGCAGGATACCCCATCTACGAACTCGACCGAGATTTTTACTGTCCTGACAACAACATATCCCGAGCTGGTTAAATTTAAATAAAAATTACTCCAGTTATCGTGTTCACAACTTAACATGGGAAAAAGCGTTATACATATACCTATATATATATATATATATATATATATATAAACTTTTGAATGGAGGGTGGTTTGGGGTTCTAGGGGTCATGATCGGTGAAGATATGAAGAAATTTTCCAGAAGTCGTGTCATGAGAACCATTGCAATAGGTAGATCTCCTATAAGGAATCTACCTAAAAAGAAGAAAAAAAAATCATTTCTGATTGGGTAAGAAGTTAGCCCGGGTCCTCACTGCCTTCGGCAGCGCAGTCCCGTGTGCACTGCACGCGCACAACTTAAGGGATACACGCGCTGCGCGTGCCTATTCCTGCTCTGACCTTTCATGCCCCCTAAAAAAAATCATTTCTGATCGGGTAAAAACTCATACCGGGTTCCCACTTCCTTCGACAGCGCAGACCCCTGTGCGCGCACGTGTGAAGTTATATGCGCGCTTATATTCCTCCTCAGATCAAATTTTTATTCTTAAAAGAAGAAAATCAAAAAAATCAATTCTCATTGGTTAAAAAGTTGGGCCGGGTCCCCACTGCCTTTGGCAGCGCAGTCCCGTGCGCGCTGCACGTGCACAAGTTATGGGATAAGCGTGCGGTGCACGCCTATTTCTTTCCCACCCTTTCAGCCCCTTCTAATTAACCTACGTATAACTATTTTGAATGGTCTTACTCAATTAGCTGAAATGCAAAAGAACACTTAATCAGGATGCCTCAAAACGTGTAAATCTGGTGAAATCTTTCGATAATATAAAAGAACTTTAAAATATCTTTCGAATGATGTATTAAAAATAATTTAATCATGATTAGAAATTGAAATTTGAAAATATTACAGTGCCATCTGGTGGTAGAAATTTCTGTATTCCACTGTTCGATCCCAAATCAACAAAGCTTTCTAATGATGTATTACTTATGAAATTATTTTAATTAGTAGTTGAGATACAAAAGAAAACTGATTCAGGAGACCTCAAAATGTGTAAATCTTGTGAAATCTCGAATTCCATTTTCGATAATGTTAAAGTTCTTTAAAATGTGTATCGAATGACGCATTAAAAAAAATTTAATCATTATTAGAAATAGAAATATTCAGACTCTGATTAACGCCAGGGCATACGGGGCAGTTGCCCTGGGCCCCCCCTTCTGGAAGGGGCCCCCCAACAGGCATAAGCAGAAATATTGCAACCTAAAGACCTCTTATGCCACTGCAAGGGGGCCCCCCAGAATAAGTTTGCTCCGGGGCTCCAAGTAATCTAAGTCCGACCCTGGAAATATTGAAATTTAAAACTATTACAGCGCCATCTGGCAGTAGAAATTTCTGTAATCTACTGTTCGATTCCATCTCAACAAAGCTTTTAAATTATGTATTACTTATGAAAATTTTTTAATTAGTAACTGAGACAAAAGAGAAACCCATTCAGGACAACTCAAAACGTTTAAATCAGGAGAAATATTGAATATCTGTAATCTACTATTCAATTCCAAATTAACAAAGCTTTCAAATGATGTATTACTTATGAAATTATTTTAATTAGCAGCTGAGATACAAAAGAAAACCCATTTAGGAGACCTCAAAATGTGTAAATCAGGTGAAATCTCTAATTCCACTTTCGACACTTTAATTAGTAGCTGAGATACAAAAGAAAACCCATTCAGGAGACCTCAAAACGTGCAAATAAGCTGAAATCTTGAATTCCACTATTGCGATGCAAAAGAAAACTTAATTAGGACACCTCAAAACGTGCAAATTGGGTGAAATCTCGAATTCCCCTTTTAATAATGTAACCGTACTTTAAAATGCGTATCGAAAGACTTATTAAAAAAAAAAAATTAAACATAATTAGAATCTTAAATATTGAAATTTTAAATTATTACAGAGCCATGACACCTCAAAACGTGTAAGTCAGGTGAAATTTCGAATTCCATTATCTACGGTAGTTGGTTAATGGAAGTAAATAGAAAAAGAAATATTTTTACGTTAAGTGTATTTGTGTCGTTTTGAAACTGGCATCCTCTTTTGATAGATAAAATGTCAGGCGTGTAAAGATAAAATTTAATTTGCAATTAAAATGTAAATCTTTTGTTTATTGACCAAAATCGATGAAATTTGAACTGAAAGTTTGTTTTGTGGTGTTAAGATTGTATACTAAGTGAAATGTGCGAATTTTAAAAAATTGAAGAAAATAGAAAATTGCAATTTTTAATCTCAGTACGAAAACACATGACCTCATTAAATACCAGATGTGTTTCTTTCCATTCAAGACTGTAGACTATCGTCTGCAAAGCTAAGATTCTTGTGATTTGTTGCCAACATTTTTTTATAGTTTATTTAATTTTAAAAAATCTAATTGTCTGATTGATAAGCCGTTTAAACCATCGGATTGAGAAAAAAAAAGCAATTTCCAATGGTATCTTGTTTGTAACAATACGACTGATATTTGTAATTTATTTTCCACTTTTTCCGTAAAAATGTCACTTTTTAAGCATTTAATCATGAATTCTGGGTCATTTTTCGGTAGACATGGGTCAACATTTTAATTAAATTCTCCGCTAATTAGGGTCGCATCGCTTAGCGAATTGTCGAGATGAAGAAATTCTGCATCTGTCAACACCGGTTTCGAGGCGATGCGACCATTAGCGCCGGAGCTTTAGCGATGACAAGGCATTTCTCACAGACAGACAGACAGATGCACACAGATTTTAATAATATAAGGAGATTCTATACAAGCGAAACATTTATTTATTGTTGTAACATATTCTTTCCATTTTGTTATTTATTTTTGGTTAACTTTGCAATGAGGTACGATAGCTATGTTTACATTGGAAGAAATATGTAAACAAACGCTACCACTCTGGGATGTATTTTTTTTATATTATTATTGGTTATACTTTAATGTATAATGCTGTTTTACTTAGAATATATTCTGAACATTACTTAAAAAAAAAAATAAAAAAAAAAACTATAAATTAATAAACTAATTTTTGTAATAATCCTTTTCAGCTGAAAAATGTCAGAGACCTAGTTTGAAATCCTCTGCATTGCCAACCCTTTGCTTTACAAAAACATTAGTAACCAAAGGAAAAGATGAGTTTAAAAGAAGTGGAATCATTTAAAAGGCTCATTATGAAGAAATTAAGAGGTATTTTTTAATTTTAGATAAAAATCCATTTTTGCATGTTTACTAAATACAATTGTGCGGGTTAGACATCCACTTACATTTTTGCATCTGGAACAGTCCTGTGTAATAAAATCAGGAAATGAATGATCGAGCTAATTAGCAGAAAGTGTGAAGTACAATTTTCAATCAACAAATGTTGGTTATAGTCCATATTTTTCTTTCAGTTTACAAAAACAGAAGAATGTAATGTTTTAAGATAAAAATGTTTCAGGTCAGAAAGGGTTATAGGTCACATTTTGCGAGAGCAGGTAATATTTGTTTAACTTTTGATATAAACTAACCACTTCTCATATGGAATTCCTTTCAAAGAACCATATCATTACACTCCATCTGTGAAAATAGCAGATATTTCCTATGAATATGAGAGTAGAGGAAACAAGTGCTTAATAAACTTTATATTTTTTAATGGGTATATTATTATATAGGTAGATTATTGAAAAAGTGAATTCTGTGTCTTACCAGTAACAACCCATAAAGTGACTAGTTATAACGCATAAGTGCTCAAATGTTCCCCCGTACTTGCATGCTGCACATCATCACTTATGTCTCTTTGTGTGTGTGCGTATAAGTTAGCCAGAGCTTATTGCCATCCTTGTTTACAATCACATTTCAGATCTCTAATTCCTGAATAATTCTTACTCCTCATGGCCTGACACACCTGCACATGCCTTTTGGGCATGACCTTTTGAACTACCCTGTGTGTTTCCATTTTTAGATAATGTAAAAATACTTGAACTGATATATATTCTGACCCCAGTAGCAGAAACAGTATAGGATTTCAGAGAGTGCTGCAGATTTTTTTGAAGCTCTGCAGATTAATTAATTGAACATCTCAAAAATAAATGTCAAACTAAAAAATACAAATATAACTTATGTTATGTAACTGGATTACTGCATTTGTTGCATACTTTTAATTAATTTTGTTTTGAAGATGCAAATTTTATATGTTTTATGAATTGTTAATACATTTTGCGATACCAGACTTCCTCTAGCATTACCAGATAGCAGACAAATTTTGTTTTGCTGCTGACAAATGCAGAAAATTCTGCTATTTGGATTCTGACTATGTTGTTTTGGCACAGCATAACATAAACATAAAAATGTTTAAAAGTTAAAAACGTAATTAACATAATTATTGTAAGTAATGTAAATTAAAGTTTAATTGTCTGTCAATGTGTCAATCCATCTGTTGAACAACACTGTAACTTTCATACTTAAATAATGAAAAGTGTTATCAAATTGTCTTTTGTTATTTATTAATATTCCTTGTATGTTAGTAAAAATAGTGTTGTTGTCAGTTCTTATTTGTTCACATGATCCGATACACTGAAAAAAGAAAAATTAAAGGCGTTTCAATTTATCGGCAGAAAATTTTTGAAACTCGATTTAATAATGTAACGGCATTATTTCCTATTAAACAAAACTCACATACAGCTAGAATATTTTTCACATAGAAATTCAGGTATTTGTTATTTAATATTTAATTTACTCTGTCATATAAAAAAATTAAAATTAAATTAAAATATATTTTTTACATATTATTAATGAAAATTATTTTATGTGTGTTTAAAATTACACTCTTTGAATGAAACACAATAGAAGGAGATTGCATTAAGGAAACTAATAATATTTGTAGTTGTGATTATAAACAGATCCTAATCATTAATTTTTTTTTTAAAACATTTTTATAAGTGTTTCAAAATTTAGAATAAGAAGCTGAAAGTAAGATTGCTATCATATTATTAAGTTATGTAATCACTATGTTACAAGTTCATAAAATATGCTGAATTAATTTGGTTTCAGAGTATAATTTTGTGAAAAGACATCAAATTTTGCCTGGCTCGACCCTTGTCGTTAACTTGTTATCACAGACTTGGTGCTAAATAAACAAATACAGGAGAAGTCTTGAATGCATGAAATGTGTTAAGGAATAATAAGCAAGAAATTCAGACAGCTGTTTCAGCAGCATTGAATATAATATCATCAGTGTACATGAAATCAGTGTTCATGGACACAGGGCTGTAGGAACGTATTCTGGGGCATATATTCTTATGTGTATTACAAGAAATGATGACATACTTTTTGAAAAATATTTCAGAATTGATCCCACATATTTTTCACAAAGTATCTCAGTACTTCTCGATAAAATGATAAAATATGCATTTGAATAGTTTAAAAAATGTTTCTTATGAATTTATTGTTTGTGTTTAAGGAATCATCTGCTATTGCTGATTTTAAATTATATTAAAACATTATTAATTCTATAATTACCTTTTTCGTAAAACAGATATTTATATACTGTAATTTATTGTTTGCTATATTACGTATTGTGTGTGGAATAAGAAAGATGTACAATAGAGAACCAGAAATCTGCCTAAGTCTGAAGTTGCACAGCCTGTTGGATATAAACAATAAAATTCACTATTAATAAATTACAAACTGCAAATCAGAATTTTTAAAAATGATCACGAATGCAGATTCTATACTTGCATTTTATGAATACAAAAAAAATAATAATAACTAGCAGGCTACGCCCGCTTCGCTGGTCACTATTTTTAAATGAATCATTATAATTAATGAATTCTCAAAATTGCATTAATTTTTATCATGTTAAACAAAAAGAGAAAAAAAAAAAAAAACTCTGATCGGGAAAAATGTTGCACCAGGTCCCCACTGCCTTCGGCAGCGTAGACCCGTGCGCGATGCGCACGCATGAATGCATATATATGACGCTGTGCTTAGGTGGCTGTCACTTGTTATCATTTGTGTCATATATTGCTTTGCATGCGTATGATTTAAAATAGTTATTCAAGTAAGTTTCCATGTATACATCATTTCTTAATTAGCGTTACTTTACTTTATTTTATACTTAAAATTGTTATACTTCTTTTCTGATTATTATCTGAATGGGTATAATACTTTTCTGTGTGATATCTTAATATATTTTTTTTTTTTTTTTAAGTATAGAGATTTACTTCCGACCAATTTTTGCTTGTAACTCTATGAAGACATGATATAAAGAATATAAACTATACCTTTTTCTGAACTGCCTTGACCTCAGAAATTCGAATATGTAGTCAAAAATGGGTGTTACTATTCCGAAAAAAAAATTAAAAAAGCAAGTTTTAATATGTAGATGATACCCTAAACAAAATTTAGCAATTGCATTAAAAACTAAATGTTATTACTAATCATTAGGCATGAGCTGCTAATTTTTACGATAATTTACGGCAAAATTAGTCGGGGAAAGAAATTATTATTATTTTATGACTGTACATATGCATATGTGCATATATGTTTGTGAGTATATGATTCATGTATGTATATACATTTTTTGGGGAAGGGCAGGGTGAAAATTCAGAGCAAAATACATTAATTTAAATTATTTTGGTACATAAATTAACAATAGAATTGGTAAAAATTTAAGATTATAAATTAAATCTATAATAAAAAGAATGAATAATGGATCTATTACAACAGTTCTTTAGCTATCATAATTGTTGAAAGGTATTTTCATTTCGAAAAATCAGAATGTATTTATTAATTTTTGATCCGTTAACCAAAGTTGTCAAACATTAAATATCGTTAGTCTCCTTGCGGGCCGCAAGAAACTACGTAGTGGGCCGCGTGTTGGCCAGCCCTGCTCTAAAACATACTCAATGCTGTGCATGTATTTACATTTTTATCTTTATTGTTGCAGGTTTCCTTTAAATAACCTGAATTATTGTAAAAATGGGTATTAGCCGTCAAGAGGAATTCGTGGAAGCCATCTAAGTTATCTGTGTTATGTAATGAACATTTTGCCACTGATGCATACAAGTCTAATGGCAAGTTTTATCTGAAAGAAGATGCTGTACCTATGATTTTTTCTTTCCTTCTACATCTGCAGAAAAAAAAAAAAAAAAAATGAAAAAAGACGATTAATTATGAAACATGCACTACCAGTAAGTTTATATTCATTGAATCCAAAATAAATTAAAACTGTAAGTTTTAAGTAAACCATAGCACTTTTCATCGTAACAAACCAATTCTTTGCATTGAGCACTTTATTTTATGTTGCTTTTATTGATGAAATTAGATTCACTTAAGGAATTTTCAATGTGAAAAATTTTCTTATTTTGAATTATTTGTAACAAGTATTTATTTCATTAATTTTATGCAAATTATTTCATTAATTTTATGCACATTTTATTAATTAATGCAAAAGTTTTTCTAGGTATTAACTCTTCAAATGGTTATTACCAACAGTTGTTTGCATGTAATGTATGAGTTGCAAAATTTAATATAATGATGAGGTGTCTCAATTCTTTCTGTATATGTTTATATATATATTTCACAGTATATGTATAATTATTTGAAATATACATACTTGCCAACTTTTCCGGTTTTCCCGGAAGACTTCCGGTTTTTTAACGTAGCTTCCGGTCTTCCGGACAGATGATGAAATCTTCCGTTTTTAAAAAAGTCGCGGATATCGTTCGTTTTAAAAAGAAAACCCAAATGTTCTACGAAAACTCCTGATTCCCAATCTTTTTCCATCCATAACATAAATGTCAATATTCATTTCAAACTTGCTTTATGAGATTCTACAACATGTAAAGAAATGGAATTGTTAAATATTTCTTGCTGATGTAATTATTTTTTGCCCCCCCCCCCTTTCATTTATCTCAAACTAGTGATCAGCAATCAAATTTTCTGCAGAAGTCTTTTGTTTCCTAATCTTTATCCATCTGCAACATAAATGATAATATTAATATTAAACTTCTTTCATTAGATTTTAGAAGTAGAGTTGAAAGAGTTTAATATTTCTTACTCTGTAATTATTTTTGTATTCCCCCCCCCCTCCCCAGATTGTGATCAATGATCAATTTTAGAAACAATAAAGTAATGGAAGTGCTCAAAATTTCTCATGTATGTAATTATTTTTAGATCTTTATTGCTGAATTTAATGAATCTGTTTATTTTTCCTCAATTAAATATTTGTATGTCATATTTATACCAAATGTGTAAATATGGGGGAAAAAATGAAGAATAATTTTTTCAGGTAGGAAAATTTTTTCCAAATCAATTGAAGAAAATTAATACTCAGTTGGTTTTATGCACGTTTGAAACTGATAATTAGCTACTGCTACTTTTTTTTATATGTATGATTAATGTACATACACAAAAATCATATTCTATTTATTTAAAAAATTAGTTATACTTTAATTTAACTAAGTCTTTTGTCTATTGTTAAATAAATTTCTTACAGATTCTGTTTTGTAGATAATTTACATGTTGAAGAGGAATAACTTCATTTAAAACTTTTATATATTTAGTATAATCAATCTATAGTGTAACGTTTTTATAGATTGTTTCTAAATATTAAAATTGTAAAACTGTATTGTTTATTACGTCAAATGGAGGGGGGGGGATAATCTTCCCTTTTTTTATAAAATCTTCTGGTTTTTCAACAGAAATCTTCCCTTTTTTTCTTAAAATGGGTTGGCAAGTATGAATATACATAAAAACTTACAAATTTTACAATGAATATTTAGTAAAATACGTTTTAGTCTGTTTTTTGATTTACATGTATTTATATAATAGTAGGTGCAAGAATGGTATTTCATAGTTTAATTATTGTTTTTCAGAAATGTTTTCAATTTTATTGTCATTTCATCTTTTTTGTTCAAAAATATCTAAGGAATCTTTGTGGTGATATTTAATGAAATCAGATGATTAAAATTTTTTTTCATGCAGTTATTAAAAATGGAATTTCTCATGAAATTTGCGTATGTTTACCAAATTAATTATTGTGTACATAGTGTGTACGAAGAAATATTGGCTTTAAATTCTTAAATTTTGATCTTAGACATACATAACAAAGTTGTATAAAATATATAATTTTTAAGATCAATTTATCTATAATAATAAATGGAAAGGTTTGTCTATCTGTCTGTCTGTTCTTTTATACGTTCAGCCCCTATTGAACGCAGAAATACAAGAATTGACATAAGGATGCTCTGTAGCCTTTCCGATGTTTTCCTCGAAACAGAATTTAAAAATCTTAATTAGTTTCGGAGATATTAATTAAAATGTTGACCCATATCGATCGCAAAAATGACCAAAAATCCATATTGCTTAAAAAGAGGCATTCTATCAGCATTCAGCAGACGATTTTAACGGCTGTCTCTAACGGAAACAAAACATGTGAAACTCATTAATGTCACATGATCTTTAACTGGGGTTAAAAATTGCAAATTTCAAAGTGCTTCAAATTTTCTTTTTTGTACACAACACTTAATATACAACCTATTCAGCACAAAACCAACCTGCAGTTAAAATTTCATCAATTTTCATTAATAAACAAAGCAGTTACATTTTAATTGCAAATTAAAATTTATTCCGACACGTAATCTATCTTTCATTAGACGATAGGAGTTTCCATAGCAACAAAATACATTTCAAGGAACTAAAAAATACTTTTTTCTTTTTCTTTTTACTTCCTTTACCCGACTACCGTGGTATATATAGGTTTTGGGATTGTCCTGATTAGGTTTTCTTTTGTTATCTCAGCTACTAATTAAAATAATTTCATAATTAACACATTAGTTGAAAGCTTTGTTGATTTGGAATTGAACAGTAGATAACAGAAATTTCTACCGCCAGATATTTTAAAATTTCGATATTTCAAATTCTAATTAAATTATTTTTAATACATCATTCGAAAGATATTTTAAAGTTCTTTTAAATTATCAAAAGTTTTCACCATATTTACACGTTTTGAGGTGTCCTGAATCAGTTTTTTATTTTTTGTATATCAGTTATTAATTAAAATTTTTTTATAAGTAATACATCATTTGACAGCTTATTTTAGTTGATACACATTTTAAAGTACTGCATATGTTTACCAAATTAATTATTGTGTATACAGTGTGTACAAAGAAATATTGGCTTTAAATCATTAAATATTGATCTTAGACATGCATAACAAAGTTGTATAAAAGATAGTCTCTAAGATCAATTATTATTATTATTATTTATATACAGCCCCCAAACAAGAAAGTTTCTAGTGAATGAAAATTACCCTATACTAGGACCGGCACCAGGGGTGAGGCAAGTGAGGCAGTCGCCTCAGGGCACACCCATATAAGGGTGGCATTTTGCTCATGAATATTTAAAATTTAAATTATTACATTTGTCAAAATAATAGTAATAATAATCTGATGTGGCACTCGCATGACTTTTTTCTTACCCTCAGCGATGGATATTTGATGCAGAACACATACCGGTATTTATGAAACAAAATTTTCTTCTTAAACCAATGATTTTATAAGTAGAGGAAAAATTTAAACAAATACCGGTATGAGTTCTGCGCTAAATTTCCACCCTTGTTACACTGCATTTCAATACTCTTAAATAGACCTGCCAACATCTTAATTAATATTCCTTAGTATTGCTTGCCCCACCTTTTTTTTCACACCCGTACTTTTTTAGGGTATTACTCTTCAAATTTACTGATGTGGAAAAAAGGGCAGGACTAACAATATGTACTACGGAATATTAATTAGGATGTTGACAGGTATGTATAAAGATAGATTGCAGATTAAAGGATAAGATAACAAGTACAATATATAAAACTGTGTTTAAAAAGTATTCAAACTAAGTTTAAGATACGTTTATTTCACAAATAATTTTAAGGGAATGGCTATCGTCCAACTCGCCCACCCGTTTGAATATAGTACTTACATTTCTATAGAATCCAAGGCTATGATAAAATTTTAAAGTTTATTCCAAGGTATTCAGACAATTTTTACCTGCACAACTGCATAAAATTTATCATCTTGATTAAATTTTTAATGTAACATCTTCATATGAACTTTAAAATACAACGTTTGACTTGCTTGCAATTATTTATTTTTAGGTTACACTGATAACAGACACGCATTAAAATCAACCGTTAAAAATATGACTTTACTATTCAGGAACTTCAAAATGCATAATTATTCAAAAAAATAGCAATATAAATTTAACTTAAAAAATAACTTTAATTGCCGTATGAGAATGAGGAATTTATTTTCTTTTCTAAGCAGTTTTCCTGGACGTGGTAAAATGTAGTAAAACACTTCCACCAATTACATTCAATTGAAAAAAAAATATTTCCATTTAATTATTGGTAGTACTGTTTATAAATTATGTATACACCAATGCACCACATTGTGTACATAAATATAGTACTATATTAATAACTCATAACACAGCCTGAAATGCACTTCCAGCAATTTCCGAGTATAGCCCCACTATATTTCAGTTCTTTTGAATAGCCCTATAAATGAATCATGAATGATTTTCATGCCAAATTCTACACGAAAGATGCTTTTATGCATATGAAAATATATATGTTATTTTCATTTTGTTTTGGGCAGCCTATAGATACTAAAGTATACCTACCAAAAATTTTGCCTATAGACATAATGGATTTGTATTCTATACCATAATATCAGCTCATTTACATATGCTTCAATATCTGAGTACATAATTCTATGTACGCATTATGCTATAGAATTGTAGACACTATTATGTGTAAATGATTCTATAATAAAGCACTTCCACTAATTACTCTCAAAAGGAAAGAATGTTTTCACTTAATTATTGATAGCCTTGTATGTCATTGGTAAATTATGTACATTTGTACATACCACTTAAATATAGTCCTGTCCTATGTTAATAATATGTAGCAACAACCTGAAATACACGTCCAGCAATTTCTTTGTATAGTCCCGCTATATACCATTTCTTTTGGACAGCCCTGTAAACGAATGGTAAATGATTTCCATACTATATTGAATATGAAACTTGCTTTTATGCATATTAAAAAAAAATATATGTTGATTTCATTTCATTTTGTTCAGCTTATTAATGCTATAGTGTACCTACTAGAAATTTCGCTCACATGTGCAGTGTATTTGAATTCTTTTAGATGTTTCTATACACGAATCATTTGTCATCTGTCTGTCCCAACTGTAGCTCTCAAACAAAAGGACGGATTTATTTTACTATTTATTCATTTTTATTGGAATGTTGTTTTAATCGGGATGATCCTTAGCTGTGTTTAAAGAATACCCTTTTGATAGAATTCTTTCAATTAATTTAAAGTTGATTTCTCAGGCTGCATTGCTTTGATATTTCAAAATTTGAAAGTGGTAAATCTTCCAACATATAACATATGATTTTTAGATTAGAGTATAAAAAATCTTCATTATTACTATTATTAGTTACTAGCAGGCTACGACCGCTTCGCTGGTCACTATTTTTAAATGAATCACTGTAATTAATGAATTCTCAAAATTGCATTAATTTTTATAGTGTGTAAAAAAAAAGTAAAAGAAATTCTGATCGGAAAAAATGTTGCACAGGGTCTCCACTGCCTTCGGCAGCGCAGACCCATGCACGATGGGTGCGCACGAATGCATATATATGAGCGCTGCGTGTGCGTATTCCTTCACCACTCTTATGATTTCTCAAAATTCCATGTTATTACTCACAAACTTTTATTCTTAAGAAAGGGAATTTAAAGAGAAAAAAATCATTTCTGATTGGGTAAAAACTCACACCGGGTCACCTCTGCCTTTGACAGCGCAGACCCATGCATGCATAGTGCTCATAAATTCATATATATGCTCGCTGCGTGCGCATATTCCTTCACCACCCTTCCTGCCCCTCCTTAATTTTACACTTTCGAAAATATCCTCATTCGACTCGTAGGCCCCCAAAACCTATATATACCAATTTTGAACGATCTAACTCAATTTCTAATTTTTTGCCCCCCTTCAGGACACCTTAAAACATGTAAATCAGATGAAATCTCGAATGATTGTGATGAAAAGGTTTGTCTGTCTGTCTGTCAGTCTGTCTGTTCTTTTATATATTCAGCCCCTATTGAACGCAGAAGTACAAGAACTGACATACGGATGCTCTGGAGCCTTTCCGAGGTCCTCCTCGAAACAGAATTTAAAAATTTTAATTAGTTTTGGAGATATTAATTAAAACGTTGACCCATGTCGATCGAAAAACGACAAAAAATCCACAGCTTATTGCTTAAAAAGAGGCATTCTATCAGCAGATGACTTTAACGGCTGTCTCGAACGGAAACAAAACATGTGGAAGTCATTAATGTCACATGATCTTGAACTGGGGTTAAAAATTGCAAATTTCAAAATGCTTCAATTTTTTTTTTTTTTTTTTACTTAATATACAACCTATGCAGCACAAAACCAACATGCAGTTCAAATTTCATCAATTTGGGTTAATAAACAAAGCAGTTACATTTTAATTGCAAATTAAATTTTATTCTAACACATAATCTATCTTTCAATAGACGATAGGTGTTTCCATAGCAACGAAATACATCTCCTTATATTATTAAAATCTGTACGTGTGTGTGTCTGTCTGTGAGAAACGACTTGAAACAGCAAAAACTCCGCCGCTAACGGTCGCACGGACTTCAAACAGGTACCGTCGGAATTTATCGCAGATCTGGATTATCTAATTTGCTAAACAATGCGACCCTAATTAGCAGCGATATTAATTAAAATGTCGACCATTGTCTAACGAAAAAACGATTCAAAATGGCACGCGACCGCCATTTTCGACCAGGACTGCTTACCTTGAAAGAAGAACTACAAAGAGGAAATTTCGTGGGTTTTTGTAAAGTGATCCTGCTCCAACGGTTCGAGATATTGAAATACACCTCAAACAGCAGAAAGAGCATTTATTACCGATTCTTACAGTACAATTTTTTTTTTATATTTTAAAAAAAAGTTTTAAAAAGGGTCAAAAATTTCTCTTTTTTGCGGTCGTCTTTTTTGAAATGCCCTGTACGACCGAGTAACCCTTCCATTTCTTAACAGCTGATATATAAAGAAAGGCCATTTAATCCTCTTTCGAACCATATAAACATTTTTACAAAATACAGATTAGCGATCCATATTTTTAGATTTTACGAAACATCGATTTTTTCGCAAAACATTTTATAACTCAAAAGCGTTTAGAGATAAATCATTTCTGTTTTTTTTTTTGTATATAGATCTCACTTTCATAATTTAATTCCCAAAAGATTGAGAGAAAATTTCAAAAACTGAATGAGTTATAAATTTTTTAATTTTAGCCATTGAAGCATTCATTTGAATAAGACGACCTTCATTGCATCAGATCGTAAAATGTGTTCGTTGGCGTTTCCACGGCAACCATTTCATGGAAAAGAACGATGTCTGATGGAAAGCGAAAAAAAAAAAAAAAAAAAACTTGAACGGAAAGAGAAACATGAGCTGGTATTTAATGAGGTCACGTGTTTTGGAACTGCGATTAAAAATTGCAATTTTTAAAAGTCTTCAGTTTTTGAATGCCGCACACTAAACTTCATATACAGACCTAACATCACAAGACAGCCTTGCAGTTCAAATTTCATTGACTTTGCAAAAAATTTATGTTTTAATTGGAAATTAAATTTTATTCTAATATGTGTATTTCAATTTCTAATTACGATGAATTTATTTTTAATACATCATTCGAAAGATATTTTAAATTTCTTTTATATTATTCAAAGTTTTCAACAGATTTACACGTTTTGAGGTGTCCTGAATTCATTTTCTTTTGTATCTCAGCTACTAATTAAAATAATTTCATAAGTAATACATCAGTGGAAAGCTTTTTTGAATTGGAATCGAACAGTGGAATACAGAAATTTGTACCGCCAGATGGCGCTGTAATATTTTCAAATTTCAATTTATAATTATGATTAAATTATTTTTAATACATCATTTGAAAGATATTTTTAAGTTCTTTTAAATTATCGAAAGTTTTCACCAGATTTACACGTTTTGAGGCGTCCTGAGTACATTTTCTTTTGCATTTAAGCCAAATGCAGCATTTATTATTTGTATTGATATATATTTTTCTTTTTCACTTTAGAATCTACTAGTGTTTGCCTCTTCTGATTCAACTTTAAAGACAGAGAAGATGGAAGAAAAGAGCAATGTATTCTCATCTATCAAAATTATCTAAATATTATATGAAATGAATAAAAATGTAAATAAAGTAAATAAATGTTTTTATCTGAAGTTAAGCTTTTTGTTTAATGTATTCTCAACCACAATATTTTTAAAAGTTATGTTCAATTTTTTTAAAATAGAGGAGGAATATATGATTTGTAGGTTCTTCATAATCACTCTTCTGATTTTTTAGCACCAGTATTTGTCTTATTGAATTGCAGAATATTAGTCTAATTGAAACTTATTTTTTTTAAACTCCAAAATAAGATGTTAAAATAGTTGTTAACTTTATATAAAAATAACAACTAATCTTTTTTTTTTTTTTAAGATTTCTTCATATCAAGTTTGTACAAAACTTGTTAAATGAAAAATGTATCTATCGAAATTAAAAGAATCTATATGAATTATGGGAAAATATTCTAAGATTTTAGTAGGTTGATGGATTGTGATGTCTGGATAAAAACAAAAATGCTAACATTCTCCAGAAAATTTTTAGCTTTTTTACATACCTCCCTCTACTAAAATTAAATTTTCATTTTATGCTAAATATTCTACTTTTTCAATAAAAATTTTATACTTCTATTTTTTCATTGAAAAAAAAAAAAAAAGTTTTTATAGAGTATAAGAATATTTAAATTTGGAAAAAAAAAATGAGGTCAGAAAGTTGACTGATATTATTCAAAAAATCTGTTCCCTTCTCTGATTCAGTGTGTAATGTATCGAAAATAAAATTCATAAAGAATTAAATGCTTCTACAATTTTTTAAATATACCATTTTTTTAAAAAAAAAAAAAACATTACTTTTAAGTAATCTTAACAAGATTGTTATTTGACATGAGAATTGTCAAAAACTGGTTTAAATTCAAAAACTATTTTAAGTAAATTGGAGTGTAAAGGTTGATAATTTTATATACCAACTATTTGAAAAATACCAGAGCCGGGAATCCTCTGCTAAATGCACGGGTGCTCTACCACTAAGCTACCTTGGCTGATAACCAACTAGGCATTTCTCACATAAAATTCGTTAGCAAAAGTCACCGAGTCTGCAAATGCAGATATAACAGGTGAGACAATATTAATCGTAGCATGAATTCATCAACCGTGAATATTCATTTTATGTGGACACTCCAATTTACTTAAAATGAATATTCACAGTTGATGAATTCATGAATAAAAAATTTCTAAATTAAAAAACTATGTTCGAGAAATGGGAACTGTATTGTAAATCCTGATATTGGCATCATCAGTAGCGACCTCCATGGTCAGCAACTTCAATTGTAGTGACAGCAGGGTTTAAACTGCTATTTGTTCTTTTATCATTCTACTAAAATTTGTTGAAAAGCAGAAACCAGATAATTTCATAAAATATTTCTATTTAATAACCTCTGATTTCTATTCAAATATTTGTGAGCAAAAATTACAAAACCACTAAAAATATCGGGAACTGTTAATTATTTAGTATATTTGGATTTAATTTCAATTTTTAATAGTTGTACTTAAATGCTAAAATATTTAAAACTGTGTCATAATTCAGAATTTCCTGCATAGAAGCATTCTCAGCACTAGTATTACTCAATAATCTACTCCTACTCTTCACTTCTCTTTTTTATCTCTTTCTATTTTGAAGTCGAAACAAATTCTTAGTACAGTTCTTGGTTTATATTATTAGAGAACAAATGAAAAAAGGAAATTGGAAATAAAAAATTTAAGAAAAATAAATCAATAGTATCCAAAAGGCTAAATTAACTTTTGAAAAAGCTAAAATACTACTACTGCATTTTGTCTAAAATGCAAAAGAAAACTTTTTTACTAGATTAAACTATGAGTAATGCTAATAAGAATGCACCACACAACTGTCATTTGAAAGTAATAATTGCAAAACTTTGAATAATGCAATCAGATGTAATAAACTGTCAACTTGTTTCGGGTCGAAAGGAGATACGAGTGCTGCAGTCAAAGTGGCAACACACCAAACTGCTTTGATTGTAGCACTTGTGTCTACTTCCTTCACCTGACAAAGAGTCGTGTATTCTTTCAACCCGAAACAATTGTTGCAAGTTTATCGCAATTTATGGTGTTATTCAAAGTTTTCCAGTTATCATGAGTGATGGTATTTACTTTTATTGGTCTTTTCTTCAGGAGGTGATACTACGCTTGGTGCATGTTTGCCATTGGTTTGCTGCCATTACAAAAATTTGAATTATTAATAGTTTCAATAATTTCTCTGTTAAACATGTATATAGTATTTTCATAATGTCCAATTTACCTAGCACCATGTACATTAATTTTAATGTTTTCATTTTGGAAGTTTTTTGGGATGTTTTTACGATTTTGGCAAAAATCTTCTAAAACAAAAGTATTTGAATCCTATGGGGTGTTTATGGGATATGCTTAGCAGAGAACCTGCAGCTCTTTTGTAAACACAGTGCCCTGGTTCTAGAGAAAAAAGAATTCTCAATCACGTTTGGTACAATTTGAGTTCACAATATTATAGCAAGTATATGAACCATTAGTGTGAATAGATACTGAAGTGGCACACACTTTTACAAAGTGCATTATCTTTCTATTTTATATATTTCTCTATTAGATTTTGAATTTCTCTTATGCCTACATTGTATATAAACTATTTGTTTACTTAATAAAATTTATTATTATCAAGATTGCATGTTCAATACATGACATTTATATTACTGATTGCTGGTGTGCATAAAATCTGTTACATCTGTAATGTCCGCCATGTTCCTACCCTGAGTTATACCTTTGGGGAAGCAAAACAAGCAAACCATCTCTTCCATGGAAGTCCAAAATTCTTATAGCATGTCTTTGAACCACTCTTATTTGCTGAGTCCCTGACCGTCAGCAATTACTCATGGTGTAGAAGTAGTGAGAGTGCAACTTAAAAAAAAATTCAAATCTCAAAAATCTTTTTTTTTTCTCCCGTTTTCTTTTCTTTTTCACACATATGCTGCCATTCAGAATTAGATGTACTTCATTAATCCCATAGTTATAAATTATGCTTGATTTTTAAAGCCTCATTGTACTGTCTCTCCATAGAAGATCAAACTTTAGACCATCCTTAAGAGTGAATCCTAGACTGTCACTATAGATACGGTGACGAAATTATTAAATATGCTAAATTGAGCCCATGTTTCCAACTTTTACTTTAAAAGTGGGGGACACCATACATTTAATTGAGTAACTCAAATTCTAGTTTAAAATAGAATAAGTATAAATATACACATAAGGATATTTATATATATAAGAATATATTTTTACTTGAATGAGGAAAACTTCATGCATACAGGTAGGTAGGGGTTAACATGAGATATATGCTATGCCAAGATGTAGTAAGTACTTGATAAAGTGATGGAGTTTAAGCTGCATAGTTCTTGTATTGAAGCCATTCATCTTTGGAGTAGAGGAACCAAGCCATGCAAGGGTGTTTATGCTTTCAGGCTAGAATGTGGCAGCAAGTGCTATCTCACCAAGGCTGACCAGAGTGATGTGATTTAGGGTAAGGAAACTGGATTTCTGAGAGGGTTTGAATGCAGATATTTTGCAATTCTTTATAGGAAAGATTGGAAAGGCTATTGCAATGATTAAAGGCAGTACTAGCCTTAGAAGTAAAGGCAGTACTAGCCTTAGACCAGTTTAAACAGCTAATGGTAAATAGTATTTATGCATACACCTTCATCGGGATTATATCTAATTATATTGATTGTGTGTGTGAAAGAGTTTTATACTGCCCTAGTGCTAAGCTATTGGCAATAGTCTGAGATACATCCCTAATTGTGTTCTGGTGACATGCCATCACAATTTTGTTCCTCCACGAAGATGGTGTCTTCCCTGCTTCAGTGACTTCCCAGAGGTCTGATCATATGATAAATAAATAAATAAAATTTAGAACCTTACTTGCTTAATATTTGGCCAGAATATTTTCAACTGAGTGCCCTGCTCTCCTTGACAGCAACAACTGTGCTGAAGTCTTTAGGCAACAATGCAGCGAGTATGGACAGATAAAGACACCATTTTCTGGTAAGAGTTACCCAATGAAGTTCAAAACATTGAACACTTGCGAGAGAAGACTTCAACATAGTTGTTACCACCGAGGAGCACAGGGTGCCCTGCAGAAAACATTCTGGTCAAAAATGAAGCAAGTAAGGTTTTAAATTTTATTAATTTAGTTTAATGCTTCATGTTATTTTCATCTTTAAAAATAGGGGAAATATTTTAACATTTCTATATGTTGAAAAGTCACGGTTGAGCATGATTTATGTTGCATTAGTGCTACACTGTGGGTAATTGAAGATTCAGATTATATGCTATTGAAGTATGACGTCATTAGCTTGATGTTTCATCTGCTTGTTACAAATGAGCTCTATGGCTAATACAGTTGAATCTTTGGTAACATAATCTCAAGGGGGATAAAAAGTGTTCTTGTTATCAGAATTCATGCTATCAGTACCTCAGAAACTAATCTTCTTTTTGACGAGAACTGTGGACACATTTCATGTTAAAAGTAATTCACATTAACGAGATTCAGCTGTACTAAATTCCAGTAGAAAATGACTGCTATTACCGAGCAGGTGGAATTTCAGGCCATTGACGTCATCATTTTAATAGCGTGTGTGTACAAATGGTGCATTTTCTAATCTAACAAAATTCCTTCATCACTCATGGTTCAAACACATTTTGTTCATGCACAAATATCAGGTTGTAACATATGAAATGTCTGATTCTCACCAGTAAAATTTTTGAGATTTGGTTCCTTATAAACTTTTTTGATACAGTCGTTAATTATGTATCATTTTAAAGCTAAAACCTTGTCTTTTTCATCTGATGTGTTTCAAATAAAAATATTATGATTTGGTGGTAAGTTTATAGCTTTAATCGTAGGATGAATTCTAGAGATTTTAGAGTGCTATTTTTGTATGTGTAGAAAAGTAAGCATAATGCTGCAGCAGCTGCCCAAAACATTAATGCTGCATTTTGAAATGGTTCTGTAAATGAACGTATCATTCGACGTTGGTATGCAAAGTTCGAAACTGGGGATGAGAGTCTCACAAACGAAGACCAGGGCAGACCAAAGACTGTTGTGGACAATGAAGTTTTACGAGCCATAATTGAAAAAAAATCCAGGCAATACTGTTAGAGATTATGCAGAAGAACTAGGTGTATCTCCTACAACCATTTCACGTCATCTAAAATTGATTGGCAAAGTTAAAAAATTGGATAAATGAGTACCGCATGAATTGAATGAGAATCAGAAGCGCAAATGTTTTGAAATCTCATCTGCCCTTCTTCTTCGCAACCAAAATGATCCTTTTCTCAATCGATTTGTAACTTGTGACGAAAAGTGGATTCTGTACGACAATCGTAAACATTCAGTGCAGTGGCTGGATGCTGACAAACCTCCACAACACTTCCCAAAGCCGAAACTCCATCAAAAGAAGATTATGGTGACTGTTTGGTGGTCCTCAGCTGGTTTAATTCACCATAGCTTTCTAAAACCAGGCGAAACCATCACAGCGGAGAAATATTGTAGAGAAATCGATGAAATGCACCAGGAACTTACACGTAAACAGCCGGCATTGGTCAATAGGAAGGGCCCTATTCTTCTCCATGATAACGCTAGACCGCGAGTTTCAATGATCACTCGTCAGAAGCTGCACACGTTAAACTATGAAGTTTTAGACCATCCACCATATTCACCTGACCTCTCACCTACAGATTTTCACTTTTTCAAACATCTCGATAACTTCTTGCAGAAGAAATGCTTCAGAAATCCAAAGGATGCTGAAGCGGCATTCAAGGAATTTGTTGCCTCCAGGACGACTACATTTTATGATACCGGCATAAAAAAACTTGTTTCTCGTTGGAAAAAGTGTATTGAAGCTAATGGTTCCTATCTCCTTATATTATTAAAATCTGTACGCGTGTGTGTTTTTGTCTGTGAGAAACGGCTTGAAACGGAAAAGGCTCCGCCGCAAACGGTCGCACGGACTTCGAACAGGTACCGTCGGACAGAGAATTTATCGCAGATTTAAGTTATTCTAATTTGCTAAACGATGCGACCCTAATTAGCGGAGATATTAATTAAAATGTCGACCATTGTCTAACGAAAAAACGATTCAAAATGGCACGCGATCATCATTTTCGCCCGGGAACGCTCACCTTGAAAGAAAAAGGAAAGAGGGAAAATTTCGTGAGTTTTTGAAAAGCGATCGCTTCCGATCTGTTGGAAATATCGAAAATACACCTATACGACGAGAAAGAGCATTTATTACCGATTCTTACGGTACAATTTTTTTTTTTTTAAATACGGATTTTTTATATTTTTAAAAAAAAAATTAAAAAGGGGCGGTCGTCTTTTTCGAAACGCCCTGTACGACAGGGTAACAATTCCATTTCTTAACAACTGGTATATAAAGAAAGGCCATTTAATCCTCTTTCGAACCATATAAACATTTTTACAAAATACGGATTACCGATCCATATTTTTAGATTTTACGAAACATAGATTTTTTCGCAAAATATTTTATAACTCAAAAGCGTTTAGAGATAAATCATTTCTTTTTTTTTTTTGTATATACATCTCGCTTTCATAATTTAACTCCCAAAAGATTGAGAGAAAATTTCAAAAACTGAATGAGTTATAAATTTTTTAATTTCACGCTTGAAACCCATTGAAATATAATATGCGACCTTCCTTCGATGAGATTCTATTACGTGTTCATTGCCACTTTTCGTTACTATGGGAACCAGTTCAATGAAGAGAGATTTCTGCTTTCTCTCTCGACGGAAGCAAAGGAAAAAAAAAAAAAAAGCAGCGATAAATGAGGTCACGTGCTTTGTTTCTGCGATTAAAAATCGCAATATTCTAATACGCGTATCTCGGCTACTAATTAAAATAATTTCATAAGTAATACATCATTGGAAAGCATTTTTGAATTGGAATCGAACAGTGGAATACAGAAATTTGTACCGCTAGATGGCGCTGTAATATTTTCAAATTTCAATATTTCAATTTTTTATTATGATTACATTATTTTTAATACATCATTCGAAAGATATTTTAAAGTTCTTTTAAATTATCGAAAGTTTTCACCAGATTTACACGTTTTGAGGTGTCCTGAATGAAATTTCTTTTATGGCGCTGTAATATTTTCAAATTTCAATATTTCAATTTCTAATTATGATTAAATTATTTTTAATACATCATTCGAAAGATATTTTAAAATTCTTTTATATCATTCAAAGATTTCAACAGATTTACACGTTTTCAGGTCTCCTGAATTCGTTTTCTTTTGTATCTCAGCTACTAATTAAAATAATTTCATATGTATTACATCATTGGAAAGCTTTATTGAATTGGAATCGAACAGTGGAATACAGAAATTTGTACCGCCAGATGGCGCTGTAATTTTTTCAAATTTCAATATTTCAATTTCTAATTATGATTAAATTATTTTTAATACATCATTCGAAAGATACTTTAAAGTTTTTTTTAAATTATCGAAAGTTTTCACCAGATTTACACGTTTTGAGGTGTCCTGAAAAAGTAATCTTTTTTTCAGCTATTAAAACTCATCACATCTTTTCTTTCTTTTTTTATGGGGAAAAAAAGCCGATAAATTCGTTTGAAATTATCGAAGATACATACACACATACATTGGACTGCATGGTTACCCTTAGTATCTGGGGGAGGTTCCGGGTTCGATCCCAGGTCGCGCTCATCGTCCTTTCAATATTCCAATTTCTAATTATGATTAAATTATTTTTAATACATCATTCGAAAGATATTGTAAAGTTCTTTTATATTATCGAAAGTTTTCAGCAGATTTACACGTTTTGAGGCGTCCTGATTAGGTGTTCTTTTGCATCTCAGCTAATTGAGTAAGACCGTTCAAAATTGGTATACGCAGGTTAATTAGAAGGGGAAGAAAAAGGCGTGCACCGCGCCTCTATCCCCTAACTTGTGCGCGCGCACGGGACTGCGATGCCGAAGGCAGTGGGGACCCGGTCCGACATTTTAACCGATGAGAAATAATTTTTTTAATTTTCTTTTTTTAAGAATAAAAATTTGATTTGAGAAGGAATACGTGCGCGCGCATGAGTCGGCGCTGCCAAAGGCAGTGGGGACCCGGTGAGATTTTTTACCCGATCAGACATGATTTTTTTCAGGGGGCACGAAGTGTCAGGGAAGGAATGCGGGCGTGCAGCGCGTGAATTCTTTAACTTGTGCGCGCGCAGCGCGCACGGAACTGCGCTGCCGAAGGCAGTGGGGACCCGGCCCAACTTTGTACCCCATGAAAAATGATTTTTTTTCTTTTCTTTTCTTAAGATTAAAAATTTGATTTGAGAAGGAATATTTGCGCGCAGCGCTCACTCATTCTGGTGGTGGTACACATAAAATCCGTCGTGGTTACAATGCCACGAAATTAATACCTCAAGGAGCTACCGAAGCAAAAGGGCCATCCCCTCAGTGGAAGATCAAGTCCAAGTGATGGCATGTCTCTGAATCACCGCTAGAGATTTATCTCCGACCATCGTCAATTGCCAACTGCATAGCTCTTATACGACTTAAAACTCGCGAAAGTTAACCTATTATTTGATCAACTTGTTTGTTTGTTTATTGATAACACATATATATCAGATTTGTATGCTTAACTCGAAGTCCGCTATTTGATCAACATATTACATATTTACAACTTGAGACTTACAAAGACTGTCTCTAATGATCCTTGTGAGAAAGTCACGCTAAATTTCCGTCGGCCTCCATCTTCGCCATTTGATCAACTTAATGTACAAAATCAATAATAAACAAACCTCCTCCGCATTATAAGCTATGTGTTCTTATAAAGGTACTTTATTAAGATTAAGATGAAACTAAAGGCGGAAGACAGTTAAGTATCTAAAAATCACTGATCAACACTACAAGCACTTTATGGGTTGGGTTAATTAACGTCACAAAACAACTGCCTAGTAGTCTATACGCGAAGACCTGGATTCTTTTCTGAGGGTGGTCTGGAGTTAAGCCATTATAATATTTTGATCTTCCGCGGAGGGGATGGCTTCCTGCTTCAGTATCACTTCACGGAGGATATTTCAGCCACGACGAATCTTACATTCACCAGCCACTGTTAATGTAAATAGCGGTCTTTTGAAGCTAAGGAAATGAATCCGCAAGCATCCGTATACGAGTTCGACTTTCTGCACACTGAACTACAGCAGTATTCTATATTCATAAGAAGACTTGTTAGTGTTTTTTTTTTCTTTTTCTTCTTCTTCTTCTTCTTCCAGTCTTTCACTCTCTCTCTTTAAAGTCCTCCTGGCTCTTTCATTACCAATATCGCAGATTTTTCTGCTTTTATTTGAGTTTTTAATGCCTTTCTTTTTATTTTTAAATTAAAAGTTAGGATTACTTTATTGTTTATCTTAGGCACTCTGAAATGACATGTTATACACGTTTACGCCGATGTTGATTGAGTTTTAAGTTGCACTAAAGCTGCGAAATGGCCGTATGGCTATGGTCTAGGACTTACCATCAAGGGTGGTCTGGACTGGAGACATACAGTGATACTTTTTATACTCCTCAGAGGGAATGGCTGCCGCGTTATGGTGATCTTCAGAGTTTCACTCATAAAAAAATGTTATCCTAATAATTTTCAACTTCTAGTTTTTGAATATCTTTTAAGAGCCATGAACATGTTTTGATCTGCCGGTATGTATAGCTAAAATTTTGTGGCAGTTATAGATAAAAAACTAAATTATATCAGGATGACTGTATCTTAGACTCTATTCTATAAGGGAGCCAAACTTTATATGTCAGATGGTGACTAGAAAAAAAATTATGTTAATTCAATCTAGATACATATCAAACAATAGAAGGCACTACTATGCGGAAATGTTCGCCATTTATGGGAAGGCTGGTCTGTAGTGCACTGAGCTCGTAATTGGAAGATTGCAGGTTCGGTACTCAAGTCGGCCAAAGACCATTGCGTACACTAATTTTGGCTGGTGCATGTAAAATCAGTCATGACTCCAGTATCCTCCATGTTCCCATCTAGATTGTACCTCTGGGAGGTCACCAAAGTGGGGGAGCAATCCCCTCCATGCAGGATCAAAATTGTGATGAAATGTCTTCAAACCATCCTGAGAGCCCAGCAAATGCTTGAATGGATTAGCTCGCAAAACCTGTGCGTTTTGAACCTTGACCCCCCCCCCCCCCCCGAACTCGTTCTAGCTCCAGTGGCTCCTCATCCCTTCTGGACCTCACCATGATGTCACCTTCTCTCTTTCCTTTATTCAATTTTTATATTCACCCTGGATGTCTACGATTTCGATCCTCACCCCATCCTCCTTATCTCCAATCTCTCTCACTCCAGCTCCGATCATAGTCACCAGCACACCCATTGGTCCAAAGCGGGCGCCGTTCTGAACAGCCTTGCCTAGCTTCTCAACCAGTCTTACGAAGACTTTGAAAATGCCTGCTCTCAAGCTATCATCGATACTCAAACTTATCAACGTAGTCCCTACCGTCCCAGCTGTCCTTGGTGGGACACTACCTGTTACCACTTACTAGCCCAAAAGTGTAAGCATCTACGTCTCGCGTCTCGCACGCTCCTCCTGTTCCAGGGCCGTTTGGCTCATATACAAACGGTACGCCGCCAAGCTCCGTCGATATCTAAAGCAGGCCTCTTGGCTTTTTTGGGACAATCTATGCCGGAACTTTAGCTCCAGCGAGAAAATCTTCAAGATCCTCAAAAGGCTGTCCAATAAAAACACAGTCCAGGGTGATAACATTATAACAAATCCTTCACCCCTTGCTTCGGCCTCCTCCCAAGCTCAAGCCTTCCTGCTTCACTTCTCGAAGACTGGACAAGAGCGTATTATCCCTTACGACTTAGGTGACGGGGATAAAGATCTTGACTCCCTCTTCTTCTACGATGAACTGAGTATGCCCTTCGGCACGCTCGCTCCACCACCCCCAGCACGGTTGGAATCTCTGTGAAACTCCTGAAAATCCTCTCCATTAATCATCTGCAATGCCTACTAGACACCTTCAACCTCACTTTTGAGTTTGGGGACCTTCCTCCCTCCTAGTAGCTGACCACAATTGTCCCCATCTGCAAACCTGGCAAGCCTTCTCATCTGGTGAGCTCATATCGCCCGATCGCCCTTACTTCAGCCGGTTGCAAACTCTTCGAGAGCACTCTTCGAGGTTCTGTACATTAAATAGGAAGCCTAAGCACATACATTTTCTGCAGAAAACATGAGTTTAAGCATCTCAGTAATGTACGCTAAATTCATTTTGTTAGGTGCTGAGTAACGATGTTAAAATGGGTATAAGCGAAATTCACCCCATATGCCGCAATGGTCAGAAAAATTCTGGTGTGTCTCTGTTACACAATCCATAATCAATATAGACATAAAAAATTATACAGCTATTTCTATGCAGAGTCTGAACGTGTGTGCCAATTTGTGTCAATAGGTGGATTTTTGCCGCCGCTATTGCGTTACATATAAATTATGCCCATAGGCTGTAGTGATAAGAAATTTTTTTATGTCTTCCTGTACACTACACGAACTACAAATGGAATACACACAAAAACCAAACAGCTAATTCCGTGTGGCTCATAAACATGTGTACCAAATTGTAAGTGAATAGCGTGATTTTTGCTATCGCGTTACATACAAATTCTTCCCATAGGCCATAATGATAAGAAAAACTTTAAGGCATTAATACAAAACAATGTTTAGCTTAATTTTGGGTAGCAATGTCTATAATAATATGCACTATAAATAATATTGTGTACTTAAGCTTAGTCTTACTTGAAATACATCTAACACAAAAGAAATTACAATTCTAGAAACTTTTAAATATAGCCGCAATATATCCACGTACTTTGTATAGCCCTGTAAATGAATGGTGAATGATTTCCATACAACAATCTTCAAACCATACTTTTATAAGTGTCATAAATTTTATTGTTTCCGTTTTGTTTAAGTCAGCCTATAGATGTTACACTGTACTTACCAGCAATTTCCCCATAGACATGTTATTTGACTTCTCAATGTCTCTGTGTCAAAACGTGTCAATATAACAAAATCTGAATTTCGAAATTTTGACGCAAAAACAATCCGCGTTTGTAATGATCGATAGATGGCGCTTTTTCAGCTTTTGTTGTCAGTAAATATAATAGCCACGTGTACCAAAGCGGCAACGCTATGACTGCCGCACTCGTGCTTACTTTATTCGCCTGATGAAGGGTCGTGTGTTTTTTCGACCCGAAACAATTGTTGCGAGTTTATTGCACTTTATGGTGTTTATTCAAAGTTTGTAAGTAATATTTTTTACAACACCAGTTTTGTGGTGCTTTTTTATTAAATATAGGTCTTAATGATGAACAATATTTATTTGTGTCCCTGTAAAACTCGTTAAACCAAAATCTATACAATTTGTGTGATAGTGACCTATAACTCGTATATAAATTTTCCACTCAAACGGATAAGGCATTTAGATGCTATCGCACTTTAAATAATTTCACCCCATAGGCCATAAAAATAAAGAATTATTTGTTGTGTCTCTGTAAAAAAAACTAGAAGTGCTAGATTCAACAAAACCTATACAGATCGTGAAACTGTTACCTATAATATGTGTGTAAATTGTTTGTTCAATTGAATAAGGCGTTTAGACGGTATCGCACTTTTTAAAATTTGGTCCCATAGGCCATAATGATAAAGAATTTTTCTTTGTGTCCCTGCAAAAAAACTATAAGTGCTAGATTCTCGAAAATCTATACAGATTGAGTAACTGTGACCTATAATATGTGTATATTTTTTTTGCACATTTGAATAAGGCATTTAGATGCTATCGCAGTTTTAATATTTCGGTCCCATAGGCCATAATGAAAATGATAAAGAATTTTTCTTTGTGTTCCTGTAAAAAAACTATAACTGCCAGATTCACCAAAATCAATAGGGTTCGTACTACGGTGACTTGCAACATGCGTACCAACTTACAGCCCATTCGAACAAAGCATTTAGACGCTATCGCGTTCACTCACACACATACATACATCATCGTAAAAATAGTGAAGATGGACTCAGGGGACCTCAAAACGTATAGATACACCAAAATCTCGAATTCGGATTTTCGACATGATTACAATACTTTCTTTACATATGTATGTTTGAAAAGTCAAAATATTAGTTTTTACTGAAAAATCTCCAATTTTTACAATTCTTTAGAGTCACTGACGAAAGTATACAGAATTTTTAGTGCTGAAACAGCAAATAAACAAAAATCAAATAACTGTGCGTTGTAAGGTTTAGCCCCGCTTACAAAAATGAGTTCTCTGTTTTTGTCGACCAAAAATAGCGAATTAAAACAAAGAAATCACTCTAGTTTGATCTTCAGTAAGTTTTATTGGGCAGCCTCGTTAGTAAGGTGTGTGTGGGGGGGGGGGGGGAGGGGGGGTTCGATTTGTATCTCCTTATCTTGAGTTTGAGGTTGGTAATTGGTAATATTACTATCGATTGAGAAGTAAATTAAAACTCTTTGAAACGACTCTTTAGTTGAATAATAATACTGCAATGACGCTAAATTCTGTTGTTTTCATTGGAAACTTTCTTACAAAGAAAACGATGGATGGATGGTTAGTAAAAAAAATTAAAACTATCCTCAGTTATAAAAGAATGACTCCCGCAATGTCGGTATAGCAACAGTTTAAATTCTGAGATATAGCCTTCCCGTTAACAGGGAAAATTGCAACACAGTAGCGCCATCTATCAGCCGATTTGCACCCAAATTCATTTAGTATAATGTTTCATAAAGACCCTCTCATATTTTGTATTTGGTTCGGTTATATACATAATAGAACTTGAGATATAGCTTTCCCTTAAATAGAATTGCAGTCTAGCAGCACCACCTCTTGAGTGATCTGCATCAAAAGTTGACAGGCACTAATTCATGTGAAGGTGCAACTACATATGAATTTAAATGTAATTCTGTGCACTAGTTCCTAAAGCAAAATTGCCATAAAATTTTTGTCACATGCTCAGACACACATTTTCTAAAAATGGCTAAATTCTGTTCTGGACCTGTTAAATCGTATAATTCCATCGAAAACTGAAAATTTTTACGAATCCAATCCTTTATTTTATTGAATATACAAGAAAGTAGAAATAACTGTATATCGTATATATCAAACAATTTCACAGCTACGTAAGTGATTTTAAATATAATTTACAAAAACTGTTTATTTAAATAAAAGTATCTTTTATTTTTATAATGCTGCACAAATAAATAAAATAAGCATTGAAATACTCTATTTGTGCAATATTGCCATGAAGAAATTAGTACGTTGTGGCCACCACAAGACTTTTTTTTTTCTATATTTTCCTATACAAATTCACTAAGTGCAAATAATTTATTAAAATTATTTAATATGATGAATGCAATTGGTTTTATCTTAGAGAAAACTAACACGAAATATCCAAAGAAAGACAGTTTTATAGTCTATAACTAACATCTTAAAAAAATGAATCAGCATAATTTCACATAATGGTTTTCTCCCATATCAAGTTTTGTCGTCTTATACGCAATAGAACCTGGGATATAGTTTCCCCTTAAACAGCACGAATAATTGTATAGTAGTACCACCTGTTGAACAGTTGACAGGCACTAATTTAGATCAAAGTGTATCTACATTTAAATTTCTATACAATTCTAAGCAGTAGAAGAAGCAAGCAATAGAAGAAAGCATTGGATTCGTAAAATGTTTCAGCTTCTAGTTTTCCATGAATGTACACCTTTTGAGATGTCCAGAACACATTTTAACCATGAATATTTAGAAAATGTCTGTCTGTCTGTCTATGTGTGACAAAATTTTTTTTCTAACTGTATCTCAAGAACTACTTCACAGAATAACATATAAATTTGTATGTAGTTGCACCATGACATAAATTAGTGTCTGTTAGCTTTTTTCCAAGTCACCTTATAGGTGGCGCTGCTGTGCTGCAATTTCTTTCATTTAACGGCAGGCTATATCTCAGGTTCAAATTTGTATAATCGAACAAAACTTGATATGCGAGAGGGCCATTATGAAATATCAGGTTGATTTAATTTAGGAATATATCAGCCGATAAGTGGCGCTGCTGGACTGCTATTTCCCCCCCGGGAAGAGGAAGCGATATCTCAGATTCTATTGTACATTATTGCATATAACTTTGTATAGGACAGGGCCATTATGAAACATATATGGAATCAGTTTCAGCACATACAGATAGATAGGTGACGCTCCTGTGCTTCAATTTTTCCTGTGAACGGGAAGGCTATACATCAGATTCTACCATATATACTTAGAAAAACTTGGTACATGACAGGGTCATTTTAAAGCAATATGCTGATTCAATTTAGGTGCATATGAGCTGATAGGTGGCATTGATGTTCTGTAATTTACTCTGTGAATAGAAAGACAACTTCTATTGAAAGGCCACCTCTCTGGAGAGCCAATTTTCTATGGCACGATGGGTGCCCCCCCCCCCTTCCCCCAGGAAAATTCCACTGTATATATACCTACCTGTGATCAACGGATATGAAGATTAATTTTTTTAAGAATATTCCTTTAAGCACCCTGTACATATATATATATTTTTTTTGCGGAAAGAAAATAAGTTATACATTCAGAGAATGGCACAATGATCTCCAAAACCACAAGGAGTACTAACAGATGGAATGGTGCAAATATTAACAAGATTGCAGTTTTGGATAAATATTCATATAATAAACTCTCTCTATATAGTGCCTTCCTGTCTGGGAGGTGGTGTCCCCTCCGTCGGGGAATTTCTGGTGCAACTACTGCTTATATGCATACAAATTGAATCGGCATAATGTCTCATAAGAACTTATTTGCATATCAAGTTTTGTTTCATTATATATAAGAGAACCTGAGATATAGCTTTCCCTTAAGCTGCGGAAATTGCTATATAGCAGCGCCACCTGTTGAGCGATTGATACCAAAAGCTTTTAGGCACTAATTCATGTCAAGGTGCATCCACATATAAATTTTTATGCAATTTTGCGCAGTAGTCAGTAGTTCTTCAGATATAGCTCTCCCTTAAATTGTGACAATTGCTGCATAACAGCGCCACCTGTTGAGCAGTTGACACTGAAACTTGATAGGCATTAACATATGTCAAGATGCATCTACATATAAATTTATGTGCATTTTTATGCAGTAGTTCCTGAGATATAGCCTTTTCTTAAATTGTGGAAATTGCTGCATAGCAGTGCCACCTGTTGAGCTCAGATCCTGATTACCACCTGTTGGGGCCCAATGCCCAGGACGATTTTGGTGCCCCCCCCCCCCCACACACACACACACACTCACTCTTGAACAAATTAAAGTTTTTTTTTTTTTTTAAATCTAATTTGTACACAAAGTTTGACTGCTGGTAAAAAAGTTAAAGCATCACCTTTATAAGAAAGAAATTAGTTTTAACTTCTTTTGCAACGAGACCTCAAATTATTATTATTATTGCTGCAGAGGTAATCTTTCTTCCCTGACTGTTGGAATCCACTTGCATAGAAAAGTAATTTTTTACAAGGTATTCTTTATAATACTGTTTTCTTTTTTAATCCTAATCTACCTCATTCATACCATACAAAGTCAGCGGGTATGTAAATATGAACACATGACCAAATACTACTGAAAATGTAAAGATATTTTCCATTAGGATGATACAAAGTTCTTTAATTTGTATTATATAACTGTAAGTCTGCAAGTGAAAATTTATCTGGATTTTTTGGTCCGCTGTAAAATGTTATATCATTCGACTGATCTCCACGAAAACTGGTATATTTCATAATCTAGCTAATGTTGTATTTTTTAATTTAATCGGATAATTGGTTAAAAGATATTAAAAAAATCCCTACTTTCAACTAAAGATTATTATCATTAGCTAACTTTTGGCTAATTCTTTTTAAGGAAATCTTTTCCAAAAGTAGCATTTTTTAGATTTAAAAATTATTTTGGTGTTTCTAGATAGAGATGCCCTAGGCCGAGGCCTTGTTGGCCTGTGTGATAATCAGGCCCTGGTTGAGCTGTAAAAGTTGATATGCACTAATTTATATCAAGTTGCATCTTTTTATGAATTTATATGCATTTTTGTGCAGTTGTTCTTGAGACTTCTTTTGAATTGTCGTGGCACTGCACGACACAAAAAGCTGATAGGCACTAATTTAGGTCAAGGTACAATTGTGAGCAGTAGTTCAGGAGATACAGTCGCCACAAAATTTTTGTCACACACACACGCAGACGGACTTTTCTAAAAATGATCAAATCGTGTTCTAGACCTCTCAAAACGTGTAAATCTGTCGAAAACCGGAAGTCGAAATTTTTTTACGAATCCAATACTTTCTTCTATTGAATATAGAATAAAGTAAAAAATATGTTTTGTTCAAAATTATAACAGTATAAAACATTTACTTATTACTTTCTTCCATATTCAATAGAAGAAAATATTGGAATTGTAAAAATTTTTGGCTTCCGGTGGATTTACAATCCCAAATACAATATGACCATTTTTAGAAAATGCTTGTCTGTGTGACAAAATTTTGTGGCAACTAACTCAGTAATTACGGTACAAAATTGCATTTAATACATAGATGCACCTTGACCTAAATTAGTCTACCAACTTTTAATGTCATCCGCCTACTTTAAATGGTGTAAGTTTTTCATAACAGCACCACAGGGGTGCAGAATATGTCCAATCTAGGATCTTGGGAAATTTTGCAGAAAACTATACAAATGATATTGATTTCAACAGTTGAAGGGGAAGCTATATCTCAGGAACTACTGCACAAAAATGCATATAGTCAAGTATAGATGCAACTTGATATAAAATAGTGCCTATCAACTTTTGCTGTTAATCGCTTAACAGGTGGTGCAGAAAATGTTTTCACTTCCAACATTTTCCCCAATCCATATAAAAATTTCTCCAAATTGGGGGAATGATTTTAACTTTGATTTTTATAATTCATTGTTCAAATCGATATCATTTGTATATTTTTTATATGAAATTTATGTATTAGTTCTTAGGCTAGAGTTGTTACAAAATTTTTGTTACAAACACACATAGGCATTTTCTAAAAATGGTCATATTGTGTTCCGGGGACTCCTCAAAATGTGTAAATATATTGAAAAAATATATATTTTTACGTTTAAATCTTTGATAAAGATCTTTTTTTTTTCTATTTAATATACAGGTGTTGGACAAAATAATGGAAACACGTTCTCGTTTTGTTAAATACCTTGAAAAATAATTAATTTTAATTCGCTGTTCTTGAATATTGGGAATAAGGAAAACATGCCTTTCCTCATATTTTTTGACAAAGATTTTGTCACAATGTCTAAATTATTAAAATATATTTAACATTCAAAAAGATATGCACAGTAATGTAATAAATAATGTATTACTGCGCATGCACAGATGGTAGCAAAAGAACTTTGATATAGTTCAATACTCAAATGTATAGAGCATCTCATAAAAAAAAAAATTCTAGTTGAATATCACAAAAATTCATACAGATATCGGTGGTTAAATTAGATGCTTTCAGCTGTTTTGTAAAGAAGTCTTTTTAATAAGGGGTCATTCACAAATGAAAATTTGTATCAGAAAAAAATTTCATATTTCTTTTTCTTATATAGGTATGTAGTACATACCTATAAAAAAAAAAAAAAAATGAATCACAAATATTGTATTAAGTTTATTGTCTAATATACTTTTTTTCTGATAAAAATTTTCATTTATGAATGACCTTTTATCATAAAGACCTTTTTAGAAAACAGCTCATTTAATCACCAACATATCTATGAATTTTCATAATATTCAACTGAATTTTTATTATAAGGCACTCTAGACAGTTAAGTATTAAACTATATCAAAATTCTTTCGCTGTAGTCTGTGCATGCACATTGATAAATTATTTATTACAACTGTCTGTATCTCTTTGAATATTAAATGTATTTGTTTAAATTATAGTATAATGATCTAGGTATATAATGTCATGCTTTCTGAGTTTCATGAAATTTGGAGAAAAACCCTTCTAGTCATAAAGTAAAAACTTGCAAAAAAATTTTGCATTTTTTAATAAAAGATTAATAACTCCTTAAATTCAAGATATCCTCACAAAATTCTGAACACAGAAAATATGACATTTATAATCACATCTTAAATTTGCAGATGAATTAACACTTTTCCAGATACAGGGTAATCATTAATACTTTTTATTTTATTGGATTTGCCGTTCGTCCACCAAGGGCCTTTGTAACAAAATTTTTCCTGAAAAATACGAGGAAAGACATATTTTCCTTATTCCCAAAATTAAAGAACAACAAATTAAGTATATTTCAAGATCTTCAACAAAATGTGAAAAAGCGAATGTGTTTCCATTCTTTTTGTCCAACACTTGTAGAAGGAAATAATAATTGAAAATATATTTTTACTTTCTCGTACCCATATATATATAGTAGAGAAAGTATTGTTTTGGGGCCCAATTTTAGAAATTTAATTTGCTATACATACAAATTTTGAGGCTCCCTGAATCCAAAAAACATGTTTTCAGCAGTTGATTTGAGTGTGTCTCTTATAAGTATATTTGAAGAAACAAATTATGTTATAGCATGAAGTTCAAATGTGGTGTTCTAAATCGTTATCACAGAGATGCTTTCGTAGTCTTAAATTTGCAGATGAATCAACACTTTTCCAGATACAGAGTATACTTTCAGAAAGCATGACAACGAATGCATAGATCATTATACTATAGTTTAAAACAAATACATTTAATATTCAAAGAGATTGGACAGTTGTAATAAATAATTTATCACTCTCTACCAGAGTTGTTCGGTTTTTTCCACAACTGGAAAAAACCTGGTTAAAACCGTCCCGGACAAAATACCGTTTTGTCCACTATTAATTATTTGCGAGTACTAAATTAAAAATTACCTTTATTCTTTCCATATATATAAAACAATTCTTTATCATTATGTATATATGTGAGAGCTTGTGAAATACGGTCACCTGGTTGCCATTGGCGACCAATATTTTTTTTAACTAGTAATAATGTTTTCAACTTTAAGGAAACTTTTTTTAAAAATATATATTTTGGTGAAAGAATTGGTCCCAAAATCGGTATCCAATTCTACTTTCTCTGTTTTGATTCCTGCTTCTCTCACCACTTTTTGAGACACTGTGTTAAATTAGGGAATTTACACATCTCCGTGCATGTTTCACAACTCGGTGTTAAATTATTTCATCATTTTAGGGAATTGGTTCTCCTGTCTGTGCATGCTATCGACCTGTTGCTGAATTGTTGTACCTGTGTAATGATGTATCATTGCCGATGGTGTATTGATTTAGTGAAAATAATAAAACCAGTTTCATGATGTTAAATTTAAATAGGTGTTTCCTGATGTAAAAAAAAATCATTCAAGTTTAATAAATAATTGGTTTTTAGTTGGTATAATAATTGGTATATAGAATCTTAATTTCTATATTCAAGTAAATTTTGAAATGGAACAAAAGAAAAAGAAAGAAAACGGAGAATATTTTTTTTATGGGCTACCAGAATTTTTTGTTGGCGACCATATTTTTTAATAAATTCCTGAACCCTGTGTATGTGAATAAAATCAACTTAAATATTTCAAAATAGACATGAATGATTGAAATAGACATGCAAAGTTAACGATATTTAATAAATAAATATATCTATGTCTAAGGGTGGATTGGATGCAAAAGTGATAGTTTATAGTTTCAATTTTAATTCCCCTCTTTTTCCCCCACTGCTTTCAACTGCATTGTCATCTCCTCCCTCATAGTTGTAAACACCTTTAAAAAATTTGTTATTAAGCATGAAGAAATGAATGATTCACATATCTTTCATGGAATTTACTTTCTGAAAATACAGAGGAAAGGAAAGTATTGTAATCATGACAAAAATTTGACTTGTGATGTTGGTGTATCTACATGTTTTGAGGTTCCATAAGTTCATTTTTGCTATTTTACGATAATGTATGTATATCTGAGTAGAGTGAACACAATATTGTCTAAATGCTTTGTTCAAATGAGCTAAAAGTTGGTGCATATGTTATAGGTTATCGTAGTACAAACTGTATACATCTTGGAGAATCTAGCACAGTTTTATTTATTTATTTATTTAACCAGGACAGAAAGATAAATCTTTATCATTATAGTCTATGGGCTCAAATAATTTAAAGTATGATAGTATCTGAATTCCTTATTCAATTCAGCTGAAAATTTTATATACATGTTATCAGTCACTGTCGAATGAATCGTATAGATTTATTTTGGTGAATCTAGCATTTATAGTTTTTTTACAGGGAAATAACGAAAAATTCTGTAATATTATGGCCTATAGTCTGAATTTATTTAAAATATGACGGCATCTGAAGGCTCATTTGATTGAGCTTTGAATTCATAAACAAATTATATGTCACACAAACTGTATACATTTTGGTGAATCTAACACTATTAGTTCTTTTACAGAGATACACAAAAGAATTTGGATGCATTCCAATCCATTAAACAATATATTATTTGGGAGCAAATAATCAAACACTTATTTAATCAAATTGGAGTGTAAAGGTTGATATTTTTATTTATTAACATCTATGCGAAAAACACCAGAGCCGGGAATCGAACCCGGGCACCTCCGCTTAACGCATGGATGCGTTATCTGTGCATTAAGCGGAGGTGCCCGGGTTCGATTCCCGGCTCTGGTATTTTTCGCATAGTTGGCAATAGATAAAAATATCAACATTTACACTCCAATTTGATTAAATAAATATTCACGGTTGATGAATTCATGAATAAAAATTTCTAAAATAAAACACTTATTATAATTTTTTTGTTTGTTTATTTAATGACTTCTCTTACGTTATTTTATTTAAACAACAGTGAATTAATCTCATGTTCAGAAAGTCGACTGGAGTCCCTCAACATTTTTATTATTTCTCTTTAAGTTTCTGCATATTTATCAAATTGATTACATATATATACAGTCATACACATATATGTCAAATTTATATTATTAAAGACATTACTTTTGTGAAAAATAAATGAATAACTTTTCTATGTGGAAGTAAAATTTTATTTTGTATTTTTTTCATCTGGAATTTCTATTACCAAGTAATATTTTTTTTCTTTTTTTTTACAAAATTAAGATAAGAATATAAAATTATTAAATAATTAAGTAAGCAAATTTTATTTTTTTAATTATTGGATTGAAAAATGACGTGTTGGTATTGCAAATAAAATGTTATATAGAAATGAAAGCTTTGTTTTGAAAGGACTTGTGGACATAAATAGATAAAAACATTCTATCTACACTTACGAGTTTTTTTTTTTTAAACCTAGTATAGAAATGTTAAATAAGAAATAAGATATTTAAGTTAAGTACAAAATAGCAAAGAAACAACTTAAATTATTTTTAAGATTATAATCGTCTATGTATTAATCAATCATATCGTTTGTAAAAAACTTTAATATTGAAAATATTCTCTTTCGAAGGGGGTTTGGGAGGGGGGGATTAAGTTATTCTTCATTTTTAATTGTCAACATTATGTACTGAAGATAACTCAACATTGTGCACGAAATCTTTTTCCGGCTAAAAAGCCGTGTCTGTTTCTTATCTTTTTAAGGATTTAGATATAGTGTTAAATAACTTTTTTTTTTTCTCTTAATATCCAGTATGATAATGTTATAATAGTCCACCACAACAGATTTACTTTGTTACATCTACAAACTGTAAACTAATGTAATTAGCATTCTCTTCATGTTTTTTTTATTGTGATTAATAATTTTATGCACTGAACATGTACAGTTCAGTGGATTTTATTTTGTCCAGTTTCGTGTGGTTTTTTTTCCAGTTTTGTCCAGGTTTTTTCCACTTTTGACGAAAAAGTGGACGAAATAACAACCCTGCTTTCTATGCTTTCATAGTGAGCTTTTTATTGAGATCAAGCTTATGGTTCATGTATAAGAGTATCCAAGAGAATTTAAATACATTATGTCTAAGGGTGAAACTTCTGGTAGGTACAGTTAAACATCTCTAGGCTGCAATAAACCAAATGAAATGAACGTATATATTATATGCATAAAAGCACATTGTATAGTGTGGTGTGTACATAATTTATAGATGATACATACTACTCTACTAGTAACTAAGCAAAAGCATTCTTTTCTATGAATGTGATTGATGGAAGTGCTTTACTATATTTTAACATGATCAGTAAAACTGCTCAGAATGAAAATTCCTCATACATTAATGGTAAATAAAGTATTTAAAGTTAAATTAATATTTTTCTTTTGTAGAAATGATCTTTTTGAGGTTCCCTGAAGTCAAGTTTTTAACAGCTGATTTTTTTTGTATACCTGCTATCAGAATAACTTAAATAATTGCCGGTAATTCAAATGCTGTATCTTGAAGTCCATATATGAGGTTGCTACTTGAAAAGTTTGAGATTATAAAGTTTCAAGGAGTGGTGCAAAAGAAAGTTGTCTAAATTTGGAATAAACTTTAAAATTTATTAACACATAGCTTTGAATTCTAGATAACGTATTCAAAAAGAAGTTGAGATTAGTGCAACCCCACCCCCCATACACAACCATATGTCAAATAAAATTTTTCCTATACCCAGGGATAGGGAAATGCTTGACTTATTTGTCACGAGTAAATTTTAACTCAGCCAGTTTCGTCGCCAATATTCAATGCAGTAAAACAGCCAAATTAGTGCATAGCTTCAGGGTTCGCGCTAGAACGCGGGAGCGCGCAAAAAAAAAAAAAAACACTTAAAAAAATTTCGTATGCGTGCTTTTCCAGTGATTTTTTTAAAATCTAATTCATTGAACTCCGCGAATTTATTTTTTCCGTTTTAAAACGCGGATATCGTTCGTAAAAAAATAAATAAATAAAAATGGAACAATCAGCGATCAAATGTTCTACAAAAGCTTCCGATTCCTAATCTTTCTCCATCCACAACATAAATGTCAATATCCATTTCAAACTTTATTTATGAGATTCTAGAACCTTTAAAGAAATACAGTTGTTAAATATTTCTTGCTCATGTAATTATTTTTTGCCCACCTCCCCATTTATTTATTTCCATCTAGCGATCAACAATCAAATGTTCTGCAGAAGTCTTGTTTCCCAATCTTTACCCATCTGCAACATAAATTATATTTATAATATTCATTTTAAACTTGCTTTATTAGATTCTAGAAGTAGAATCGAAAGAGTTTAATATTTCTTACTCTGTAATTATTTTTTTTAATCCCCCCCCCCCTCTTTCCCATCTCCGGAATACGGATTGTGTTCGATGATCAATTCTAGAAACAATAAAGCAATTGAAGTGCTCAATATTTCTGACATATGTAATTATTTTTAGACCTTTAGTGCTGAACTTAATGAATTTATTTATTTTTTCTCATTTAAATTAAATCTTTATGGGGTGTCATATCTATACCAAATTTGTAAATATGAGGGGAAATGAAGAATAAATTTTTCAGGTAAGAAAATTTTTTACAAATCAATTTAAGAAAATTAACACTCAGTTGGTTTTATGCACGTTTGAAACTAATAATTGGCTACTGCTACTTTTATATGAATGATTAATGTACATACATAAAAATAATATTCTATATTTGTTTGAAAATTTTTTTTTTACTCTTTTGGTGTGAAATTTTAATAAAATTTATGTGGGTATAAAAGTTATTGCAGGTATATTGAAGTTTTTTTTTTTTTTTACGCTAATGAAAGAACCCTGAAAATGCTTAATGTAGATAAAAACTATATATGTAAATGTTTATGTCATCAATTTATTGAAAGTGTCGTTATACATAGTCAACTAATCATCCAATCAATCTTATTAGCGAAAATTTTTCAGCTAATTTCTAATTTCAGCAATCACATGTCTATAATTAGCATATTTCTTGAAAAAAAAAAATTCTGTAAAATGTAATTAGTGACTTAAATTTCAAAAATCTCACTTAAATTTTCAAAATCCCACTTAATTTTTTTGTTAGAGTGGGAGAATCCCACTCATTTTTTCCTCTTAGTGCGAACCCTGAGCTGTGTATACATAGGGGAAAAAAAAAAAAAAAAAAAAAATCAATGGAGTTGGGAGCACAGGCTCTCAACTGATAAACAGCAGTAGCCCCATATGGATAAAATATCTCTGTTACAATCTTTAATTGTAAATTTACAGAAATGGGTACGTTATTCATAATGGAGCTGCAGGTGAAGAATCATGGGAGGCAATATGTTCAAAATTTAACACAATGTAATCCTATAATGGAATGGAGCAATATCTTGTAAAATATATTTCACATAATTACATCTAATACCAATGCACTATTTTGTTAATTTCATTTGAAAATATTAATACATATTTAATATGTTTCATTCACCATTCACAATTAAAAATGTGCAGTTATCTAAAAGATATGCTGGAATTTGCATGATTAATACAACACAGTACTACTTTATCTTGCGTTCTACACAGTTTTCCACTCAAAACTGATCCTTTTACATGTGCACAGTATATATTTTTTGCACTTGAAATGAATTTATAAACTAATAAAAAAAACTTGACAACTTTGTTGAAATATGAAAAGCAAATCATTAAAATGGCCATTTTGTTTACTACATTTTTTAAGATAACCTGGAATTTATCTGCTGCAGAATAACTAAAGGTTTATTATGAAGCAATGGAATTATTAGATTTAAATTAGGAATTAACTGTCATAAACATGTTCAGTGGGATTGAATTTATCTAGCCATGTCATGCAATTATTATTTTCTTTGTTTAAGTTTAGTGTCAAATCAGTGAGTTATTTTTAGAATAAGAAAGCACCGCAAAACTGGTGTTTTAAAATAATAATTACAAAACTTTTAATAAACACCATAAAATGCAAAAACTGCCAACAAATGTTTCAGGTCCAAAGAACACGACCCTTTGTCAGGCGAACAGAGTGAGCATGAGTGCTGCAGTTTAAGCAGCAACGCATGCAGCAGTCGTGTTTACTTCGTTTGCCTGATGAAATGCCGTGCGTTTTACGACACAAAACAATTGTTGTAAGTTTTTTGCATTTTACGGTATTTATTCAAAGTTTTGTAATTATTATTTTTACAATATAGACATCATGTTTATTCTAAGTAAAGAAAACCTGCAGTAAAAAATAAGAGATATTGGATGATAACATCTATTAATGTGGTCTATGTCATGGTAATTTGTATTATAGTTTTATAGATCATATAGCAGCTTTAGGGAATAGTATATTTATTTTATTTATTTATTTATTTTATGTATTTTTTATTAGAAAGAATGAAATTATGAAACCACTAAAAATATAAATTCAAGTAGACCAAATTTTAAATTGTAATTTATTCATAAAGTGCAAAAGTTGTTACAAAAAATTGGCATGAACATGACAAAATCACTTCAAAAACTATTGTCAGAAGATATAATTTATCCTAAGAAAGTTTACTGCATTTGATACTGAACCAATTTTTTCTGAAAATAATACATGAACTAGCATAAAACTAAAACATTGCAATAAAATTCAGCCTCCCATTGATTATTATTAAACACACAATAAAATCATCTGGATGAAAGACAATGGTCAAAGAAAGTTTCTGAAGAATCTCATGATTTATTAACTTTTGGCTGGTGTAAAAACTTAAAAAGCACAAGCAGGAAATCTAAATGAGAATAGCAATAGTAATTTAAACTTTTTTTTTTTGTATAATTTGATGTTATATAAAAAGGTTCATACTCATATATGGGAAAAAAATTCCCTGAGTTCCCAGACAATTTTCAAGATAATATTAGTGACATATTACAAGTAATGCTCCTCTAGACAGAACAAAATACACAGCTACTTCCACTGTATGGTGTCATATTACTGTCGACCATAATAGAAATTCAGGTAGAAATCATTGTTTACACGTCTATTTGCACAATACTTAATCAATTGAATTTTGATAAGAAGCTAAACAAGAAAAATATAACTTGAGAGAAAGAAAATATTTGTTTTTCCAGATTTTATAACCGATTTTCCCTGACTTTTAATGAAAATTTTTATTTTCCCTGATTTTTTTAACTAATTCCCTGAGTATTCCATGTTTTCCCTGATGAGTATGAACCCTGTACAATTAATTTTTAAAATTAAGTTAGTTACTCAAAAAAAAAAAAAAAATTGCAAATCTTTCTACAAATGACAATTTCTTTTTTCCAACAACGTTACTGTATTGCCTAAATTTTGCCACAGGTATGTAATTAAAAATTTAACTTTACAATTTTAACTACTGCAGTAAACTGACTAAATATTTATTACTAATAACATAATAAATTGTAAATAAAATAATACTTTTAAATATTTTAATTAAAAAAGTTATCACTTTCTTGAATAATTAACAAAAGATAAAAAATATAAAGTGAATTACATTTCACTGATATTTTACTTACTTTTTAAAATTATTTTAATTTTATTTATTACTTATATAGAAATTAAATAATCATAGCCAATAATTATTACCAAACATCTCTATCCCAAAGTCATCTTGGGAAATCAGAGTTGGATTTTTTATATGACAAGGATACAATATTGGTTTAAAACGTAAAAAACCTCCATCGTCAAAAACTTTAAAGATAAGCTAAAAAATAGAAAATGTTAATAGCCATCATATATAAGTTGGATTTTAATTGCTATGCTGTTGGTAAATTAGCAATGACTTAATTTTATTTATGTATATTTTTCTTTCGATATAAGAAATATATGAACAATGCATACACATATTATACTTACATTTTTGTATGCTATTTAAACATGATTTTACTTATAGAAAACTTTCTTAGACTGATGCTTTTTCAGTCATCTGCATATCAAAAAGTGTGTTTTCTTTGCATGAATTCTTACACCACTATTTTTTATCAATAATTTCTATTATATTTAATAAAAATTAGCAGTGTAAGAGTCATCCTTGAAATTAACTTTTAAAAGTAATAAACAGTGTAAGCAAACAACATAAGTTGGGGGGGGGTGGGGGTGGATGTTTCATACTCTAAAAAATAGTGTAAACCTTCATCAGGCAGAAAAAAAATAAGCATGAGTGCAGCTAAGCAGAATCAAAGCTGCTTATAAAGTTTTTATTTATTATTTACCTAGCAAGCACAAGATAGTGTGGTGATACAGAGTGAGCTTGGGTTCTGATTACTTAATTTGGGTTGATTACATATTACAGCATAACAATCCACTCGAGCAGCAACACGTCATGACAAAACTGAAGAAAAGAGAGGAGCAAGAGAGAGGGAAAGATGAAGCCGCCAGAGTAAACCTAAATCACTAGTGCACTGGTGATAGTCGTGACTGTGGCCAAAATATATTTTGCACAAGCTTGAGGATTTTTAGTAAGGTATTTTATATGTGTTTTAAATTATATATAATAATCAAATTTGAGATTATGAAAGCTGAAAGTATAAATTAATAATTAAAGAAAAAAAAGTTTAAATGAGTATTTTATGATAGTTCTCATTTTAATTGAAGATGTAATACTTGGATGCAACTGAATTTAAAAATCAGTTGACCAATACATAATTAAAAAAAAAAAAAAAAAAAAAAAAAAAAATTGTTTTGTTTATTCTGTTTTAAGGAAGTTTTTAATCTTTTGTAAAATAAAAATGTATTCACATTTTAATTTTTGTTTTTGCATTCATTATTTAAGTAAATAATAAAAGTTTTATCCTGTTATCTCATAAAAGAAATAATTAAAAAATTATGCCTGAGTAGATTATTTTGGCAACTAAGGAAATAATAATAAATACATAAAAAATAATTAGTCAACATTTCACATTATAATTTCTAACCTTGACTCACACACAGATAATCAATCTTGTTCATATTCAACAGATTTGCAAGCATATATGTAACTGCTAATATGTAATATAAAAGTATATCACATACAGTACAAAGCCAAAAATCTGGAATCATCTTGAAACATTTATGAACAGTTAGTATCAGAGACACACAAAAAATATAATAAAAATGTTTGCAAAATCCAAATGAAAGAATCCTTTTTTTTTTTTTTATTTTGGTCCCTCAAGTCCCTTAATTTTTTGAGAGAGTTGTGCTAAATGCCCTGCACCTTGCATTTCATGTTATTCTTTTTCACTTGTTGTGTTGTGTATTATTTTTTGTGTACATTTTGTTTTATTGAGAATTTATTTTATTCTTTTATTTTTTGGGCATATTGGACTTCTAAATTGCCAGGTAATGTTTCATTCTCTTATCCTAAACTTGATGAAACAAATAAAAGTTTGAAAGAAATAAATCACTGTGTAGTGGGGGGTGGTATAAAAAATTTGGGTGATGTTACCTCTAAAACAGCTTTGTATCCCAGAAAGTGTAATGATTGTTCAAAAACATATAAATGCAAACAAACTTTTTATCAGCATAGTTGTAAACAAACTTCTGATGTGTCTTTTGAGTGTGATGCATGCCATAAGCTGTTTAAATCAAAAAGGGGACTTACTGAGCATAAGAAATCTTGTAAAGTGAAGGAATCTTGTAATCAACAATATATTTGTGATATTTGCAACAAAATATGCACCTCAAAAAAATCATTTTGGAATCATAAGAGTTATTGTGCTAAAAATAATTAATAAAGTCAACTTGTTCAACAACAGCGCGTCCAGACCTTGTAGCAGAAACAGCATGTTCTAAAACTTCAAAACAAATAGCATACTCCGAAGCTTCAGTGCATTCAGTAGAAAATTCAAAACAGTTAACTATTTCTGAAACTTCAATACAAACACTCAACACTTTAAAAAAACGTGTTGTTAGAATATGTCATAAGTGTAATGTTTCATTTTATTATCAGCAGTCATTTTATACACATTTAACCCATTGCTCAAAATTTAAACGTACTCAATTTAATTGCCCATTGGAGTGTCTGTCCTCAGTCATTTAGTAGATTTGTATCCTTGACTAAGCACTTGCTTCTTGATCATAGTTGATTACATCCGTAATTTAAAGTTTCATTCAATAAATTTATTTCAAAAATGGTTAGAAACTGAGAGTAAATCAACTTTTAGTTCTTTTAGAAAGTGTACAGGTGTAAAATCGAGCAAATCAAGTAAATACTATTACTATAACTGACAGTTTGGAATATGTCATACTAAATTTATGCCAATTACTAGTCGAAGAAGTAGTAAGGGAACTATTCCAAAATCCATAAAATGTCCTGTTAGAATATATGTTTTAGAGAAACCAAATGTAGTAAATGTGTTATATTTTTCTAACCATAACCATTCCCCAAAGTTAAAAAATTGTAAGAATCAGCTTTTAAATCAAAGTGTAAGAGATATGATTAAAGCTCATTTAAGATTATCTGTACCAATTTCTAAAATTGAAGAAATTTTACAAGATGATGCTGGTTTGTGAAATAATAGAGGTTGTTTTCCATGTAAAGAAAATTTTATATCAAATAAATCGATTAGTAGTTATAAAAAGTGTATGAATGATGCGTTATATCCAGCTAATGATGCAGTCTCAGTTTCATGTATTGTTAATAGTTTAAAAAATGAAAATTTTGATCCGGTTTTGATTTATAAACCTCAAGGTATGATGTTTGTGGTCTATCAGATCTGGATAATTTGCCAAACTCTAAGGATTTGTTTGCTTTTGGAATAACTTTTTTTTAAATTAAAGGAAATGAGCAAAGAAAATCCAAAATTTAAATTTCATTCTCTTCTTAACAATTTCATAGAGAAATATTCACCAATTTGTCCAACTTTTATTGTATACTTTCAGAGCTATTATAGTAACAGAGTTCAACTATGGGCTACATCTTACCGTAATTTCCTTCATGCTTTGACTGATACTAATATGTATTGTAAATCATTTCACAATAAATTAAAAACTGTTTATTTTAACAGAAAGTTTAATAGAAGATTAGATAAACTTATAATTACTTTACTAGATATTGAGAGGAATACATATTTAACACATGCATACAAATTGATAATGGGTCAACCTTCTAAAAGTGTTTCACTTACTAAAGATACACATAAAAGGGTATTAAAAATTACTGATAACTGTAAAGAATTATCGGATAGCACTTGGTTAGTAGCATCACAATCTAAAAAGTTCTAGTATTATATAGTAAAGAAATTAAAAAATAATTGCTTGAGTGGCTTACCTATAATAATAAAGGAAGATGTCTGTCTGTCTTGTCTGTCTGAGCATCTGTACGTTCAGCCCCTACTGAACGCAGAAGTATAAAATTTGACATATGGGTACTAAGAAGCCTTCCCGAGGGTATAGTGAAATCAGAATTTAAAAATTTTAATTAGTTGCGGAGATATTAATTAAAATATTGACCCATGTCGATCGAAAACTGACCAAAAATCCTTATTGCTTAAAAAGAGGCATTCTATCCGCAGACGATTTTAACGGCTGTCTCGTTGAACAAAACATGTGGAAGTCATTAATGTCACATGATCTTGAACTGGAGTTAAAAATTGCAAATTTCAAAGTGCTTCAAATTTTCTTTTTCCCACACAACACTTAATATACAACCTAATCAGCACAAAACCAACCTGCAGTTAACATTTCATCAATTTTCATTAATAAACAAAGCAGTTACATTTTAATTGCAAATTAAATTTTATTCTAACACGTAATCTATCTTTCAATAGACGATAGGAGTTTCCATAGCAACAAAATACATTTGAAGGAATTAAAAAAATACTTTTTCTTTTTACTTCCATTACCTGACTACCGTGGTATATATAGGTTTTGGGGACCTAAAAAATATTTATTTTTCTTTTTACTTCCATTAAACGACTACCGTAGATAATGGAATTAGAGATTTCACGTGATTTACATGTTTTAGTATGTCCTGATTAGGTTTTCTTTTGCATCTCAGCTACTAATTGAAATCATTTCATAAAAGTAATTTACACGTTTTGAGGTGTCCTGAATCAGTTTTTTTTTTTTTTTTTTTTTGTATCTCAGTTATTAATTAAAAAAAGTTCATAAGTAATACATCATTTGAAAGCTTATTTGAGTTGATACACATTTTAAAGTACTTTTACGTTATCGATAATGGAATTCGAGATTTCACTCGATTTACACGTTTTGAGGTCTCCTGATTAGGGTTTCTTTTGTATCTCATCTACTAATTAAAATAATTTCATGAGTAATACATCATTTGAAAGCTTTGTTGATCTGGAATTGAACAATAGATTACAGAAATTTCTACCACCAGTTGGCGCTGTAATATTTTTAAATTTCAATATTTCAAATTCTAATTATGGTTAAATTATTTCTAATACATCATTCGAAAGATATTTTAAAGTTCTTTTATATTATCGAAAGTAGAATTCGAGATTTCACCTGATTTACAATTTTAAGGTGCCCTGATCAGGTTTTCTTTTGTATCTCAGCTAACTGAGTAAGACCGTTCAAAATTGGTATATGTAAGTTAATTAGGAGGGGCTGAGAGGGAGGGGAAGGATGCACACGAGACTGCGCTGCCGAAGGCAGTGGGGACCCGGTCCAACAATTTACCTGATGAGAAATGATTTTTTAAATTTTCTTTTCTTAAGAATAAGGATTGTTAGGATTTTTAATGTTTTTTTCCATGCTGTTTCAAAAATTTTTAAGTTTAATCACTTTTTCTTTAACTTTATTGTTTTTTAAAAAAAAACTTGCTGTGTTAAATAGCCTTTAACTTTGCTAATTATAAATGAACGTTTGGAATTTCATTAATTGTTTACTTAAATATAGTTATAAATTAATTTATCTAATCTTTACTTACAGTTTTCCAGCTTGTTTACTTGAACAGCTGGTTTGTTTCTCAGTTTATCTTTAAGTCATTAAAACTTTCTACTAGCACTAATAAATAGAGACATCGTTTGTTTACGTTCCTCCGGCTTTTCGACCGGGAGTTTTTTTGCTTATCGCTACTTCCGTATGTCTGCCGGAAGTAGGTCGTTGACCGATGCGTTTGACGTCACTGTCAATCATCGGGCTCTCCCGTGTTGACTTATCGTGGTAGACGCTGATTTGTTATGACGTTTACTGTCTGCCGTTGGTAGTATCTTTTGATCAGTATAAAAGCTGTAGTGAATGTTTGTTCTCTCTCTCTTGCCTCTTGCATCTCTTTAGAGATGGTTTAGTGCTGTTAAAGCAGTTTTTATTTTGAAACGCCGAGTTGGCGATTTCATTTCTTTTTTCACGCTGGTCGTGAATTAATATGTAGTTTTATAAAAGATGCTTTTCAATTTTTGCTGCCCTGGTTTCCTGGAGTTAATCTGATTAAGTATTGTTTGAAATTATTTTGAATTAGTGCAAGTGTTAGAACGATATAATGTTTCAAATTGACATTTAAAACATTGTTTTCTTTAAGTTTAAAAATGTCTTTTGTTCATTTAAGTTGCCTAGCAATACATATATATTTTAAATGTTAAATCCTTTATTATCATGTTGTATATTATCTAAACTCTAACCTTTTGTTACGTTTTGAGTTCAAATAAATTTGTTTGTTGTTAAGATATGATTCTGTTTTAATTGCTAAATCATTTTAATCAAACAGTAATTTTTAAAACAACAAAAATCTGGCTTCCACTTATGCAATTAATATATCTGCTACTAAAAATTTAAAATGGAATTTAAATTTTTCCAACAGTTTGATTTCAGAAAAAATATGTGCGCGATCAGCGCGCATGGGTTTGGGACCCAGTGCGAGTTTTTACCCGATGATAAAAGTTTTTTTTTTTTTTTTATTTTTTTCTTAATAACAAAAGTTTGAGTTCAAATTCAGATTTTCGCTCACATTTCGTACTAATAATTTTTAACCGTATATACCCCGGAATTAAGCAAGTTTTGGAGAAAACCACAGATAAGTCAGACACAAATAGTTTAAAAAAATGTTTGTATTATCTTTGTATTTCAGCTTCTAATTAGTATAATTTCATTTTTATATTATCGAAAGTAGAATTCGTGATTTCACCTGATTTACACGTTTTAAGGCGTCCTGATTAGGTTTTCTTTTATATCTCAGCTACTTATTAAAATAATTTCATAATACATCATTTGAAAGCTTTGTTGATTTGGAATTGAACAATATATTACAGAAATTTCTACCACCAGATGGCGCTGTAACATTTTTAAATTTCAAATTCTAATGAGTGAGGAAGGTGTTGCAAGTTCTAAAACGGGGATAAGGCGCTGCAGGCGCCACCGAGCGGGACTTAGCTAAAGTCAGAAATTTGAAAGATCATAACATGGTGAGCAACAGGCTGTTTCAGATATTGAAAAGGGAAGAGGGCACCGAAGGCGCTACCGCACAGGAATTTACTGCGCTTTCAATAAGCTATTTTCACGATATATCAATAAGCTGTTATTAGACCTGAAACAGGAAAAAGGCGTCGCAGGCGCCACCAAGCGCGAGTTTCGTAAAGTGTAAGCCTAAAATATATTTTCGCTAAAAGTTGTTGCTGTTCAGTCCACAGTATTAAATAAGGAATCTTACTACCTTACAGCAACGAAACTAATACATGTTATATTAAGCAGCAAATGACAATGGAAGCCAACTGGAAACTAAGGTAGTGAAAAACATGTTGACAGTGAGAGGCAATAAAGACAAGATATTTATATAAAACAACTAACGTTTATTAAATATTAATAACAAGTAAAAAATAAAGTAACATCATTAATATATCACAGATTTGATGCTCAACTAGAAAAAAACTTTAAACATATGAGAGAAAAATAAACTGCTATTTAAATTTAATGTATAAATATATGTGGAGAGAAACTGACTATTGTTAAGAAAAAATGTCACATCCATTGCTTCCGGCGAACCAGTAGAGCCGAGAAAATAAAAGTCCACATCTTCTGGACAAACAACAGGCTATCTTAAAAGAATAACCTTTCAAAAGCGATTTACTATTTCAAAAAAACTATTGTTTCATATTACTATTTCAAAAGTCAATTTAAGAAAACGAAAAAACATCATGGCCAATAATTAAGCTTTACCACCAGCAGTAAAACATATAACAAAAAGAGAAAGAGCGATATTCTATTAAATTACTTCATATTTATACTTATCGTCTGCCAAAAATATACGTGCGGTTCACCGTAAACATGAAACGCCCACAGAACTAACTAATCAGAAAATAGGTGGTTGAACGATTGATTGTGAGCATTCAAAACTTAAACAGGCGCCACCAAACGGTGAAAACTAAAAGTTCAGTAGCGAAGGGTTAATGCCGCAACGGACTAAACCAAGATGGCAACGTAAACAAACCCGAAGTAACTGCAACGCGGTACTTCGGAAAAAATTACACATTAAAGTTAATAACGTAAGTAATGCAATTATTTTACACTTTAATAAAGATTTAATAAATTTAAAAGACAATAACTTCTATTTCTAATAAGTATATTAAAGACTTGAAATAAAAACTATGTCAAGTACAATTATATATATTTAGAGTGGGCGAAAAGCCAACATAAAGTCGGATTTTTCAGGGATCGCGAACCAGCTGGTCGCCGAAAGCGGCTAATGTTTTTATAAATGCTCAGAAATTACTTGTAGTGGATTGTGTAGTCGCCTTTATAGTTGTGATTGTCCAGATTCAAATATAATTTGTAAACACATACATAAGATCCATTCATATTGGAACAGAAGTATAGATTTAGAAGATGAAATTTTTGATTTTGATTGTAAAACTGGGGTTAATAAATGTTTGGTTGAATCTGAAAAAAAGCCAAACTCTATTCATATTTTAGTACTCACAGTGTTTAAAATAGAGTACAATCTTGTAAAGACTTAACATCAGAATTATTAAATTTAATAGAACACCCCAAAGTGCAAAGTATTATGTTAAGAAATATACACAAAACATTAGTTTTCTAGTTTCAGAATGCAAAGGTATTGTACAATGTAGTAATGATGAACCCATTTTAACATTATCTAATTGTTTTGTACCTCCTAATCATAATCAAAAGTTAATTCAACAACCCAGACTTTACAAAACTAACAACAGGGTTCATACTCATCAGGGAATACTCAAGGAATTTGGAATTTTGTTAAAAAAAGTCAGGGAAAATAAAAAATTTCATTAAAAGTCAGGGAAAATCAGTTATAAAACCTGGAAAAACATTTTTTTTTTCTCTCAAGTTATGTTTTTCTTGTTTAGCTTCGTATCAAACTTTAAATGATTAAGTATTGTGAAAATACGCATGTAAACAATGATTTCTACCTGAATTTTTATCATGATCGGCAGTAACATGACATCATACAGTGAAAGTAGATGTATTTTGTCCTGTCTAGAGGAGTGTTTATTTTCTTGAAAATTGTCTGAGAACTCAGAGAATTTTTTTCCCATATTTCAGTATGAACCCTGAACAAGAAACAAAAAATTGATTCAAATGATAGAGATAAAAATTTTACTTTTTTACTTTCTTCTATATGTAATATAGAGAAAGTATTGGATTCGCGAAAATTTTCGACCTCCGTTTTTTGACGGATCTACACGTTTTGGGATGTCTTGAACACGAATTGATAGTTTTTAAAAAATGTCTGTCTGTCTGTATCATTTTTTTGTGGACGCTTATTGATAATAGTAGTAGTTAACTAGGAAAAAAAAATTGTGCATGGGTGGGGCATCGGTTACCCCCCTGGGGGGTTAAATTTTGAAGATGGGTATCATTCGAAAGATCTCGTCAATACCTTTAAAACGAATGGTTGAACCATAAATCTGTGATAATTTAAAACAAAGTTATCGTTTTTTTTTTTTTCCTTATTTGAAAGATCTCGTCAATACCTTTAAAACGAATGGTTGAACTATAAATCTGTGATAATTTAAAACAAAGTTATAGATTTTTTTTACTTTTAACAAAAAAAAAAAAAAAAAAAAAAAAAAAACTTAGAAAAAAAATGCGCATTTTTTTTTTTTTTTTTTTTTTTTTTTTTTTTTTTAAATATTGTTAGTGATTGAATATGTATTAATTTTTACAAAAAAAAAAAAAAAAAAAAACCCTTAGAAAAAAAAATCATTTTTTTTTTAAATATTGTTACTGATTGTATAGGAAAATATAGAAGAAAGTCTTATGGTGGCCACAACATACTAGTTTAATTATGATGTTGATGAACCTACATGTAAAACAAAAAAGCTGAGCAATCAGATGAATGACTATAGTGATAAGGTTTCTGATAATACATTTGCATTTCCATTGAGTAAGTTAGAAAATTTTTCAGAGCATGTTATTTCAGTTGGTCCTTCCAATTTAAACGTTGCATCTCTAAAATCATTCTCTGATTTTATGAAGGGTTGGCTTTATGACACAGTAATAGATTCATATTTTTTTTTACACTTTTGAATGGGAAAAAGGATATGGTATTTGTTGATTCTTCATTATCTCATATATATGTTGGTAGTATTAAGGAATTAGATCTCTCGTGTCCTATTGCTTTGATAAAATATATCTTTATTCCTCTTTGTATAAATTCTCATTGGATTCTTTTAGTTGCTAATGTAGAAAAGAGAAAATTAATGGTGTATGATTCATCTGCTGACAATAGCAAAGGTAACTATATTAACGATTTAAAAAACTGGACTAATTAGATAAATTATTAGTAGAAAACAATAATTGGAAGATTGAGTGACCTCTTCATGCATTACAAAATGATAATAGTAGTTGTGGTGTGTTTGTGTGTTTTTATGCACATCAGATAGTAAATAATAGTAGTGCGAATGACTCACTCAACACAGTACTTTTTCGGAAACATATATACTATTGCAATACTAACAATTTCTTGGAATTTTCAACACATAAATATATCCACACACCACATTTTGATATGAGATTAAATGTTTTTAATGGTAAAATTACGACAACACCATACATAAAAATTAATGATATAGAACTCACACTGTGCATGTTAAAATCATTAGATCCTTTTATAAGTGAGGAAGAAGAAAATTTGTTAAGATCATTTTCTAGAGTATTTAAAAAAGGGTGGCTGTATGATACTATTATAGATGCATTTTTTATTAAAATTTTGCATAATCACAATAAGTATGTGTGTAAGTTCCTTACTTACATTTTCAGTTTGTCAGTCAAAAGAAATCAGTAAGTATGTAATTGAAAGTATGATGTTCAAAGAATATTTATTTATTCCCTTTAATTGCAATTTGCATTGGGTGGTATTAATAGCTAATCTAAAAAAAGGGGGTACTTTGAATTTTATGATCCTTCTAATACAACTATCAGTGGATCTTACAAGCAGGTTATTCAAAAGTGGTGCTTTGTTATTAAGAACACTTGTAAATCATATGATAATTGGCGAGTAAATTTTCCTCCACATGCTTTGCAGACTGATAGTATAAATTGTGGCGTTTTTATTTGTTATTATGCACATCAAAAAATAAGAGACCTTAATTTAGATGATCCTTTTGATCCTATCCTTTTTAGAAAATTTATTTTTGAAAGTCTGTTATCATAAGTAATATAACATAATTGAAACATTTTGAACATTTCACCAAATGCTTGTCTGTTGGTCCACTATCCAAGAGGGACTTCAGGGCTTAACACTCACAAAGATGATGAACCTGCTCATGACAGTGATCAAGTTATTACACTGTGTCATGGTGCTGGAGCTGCTCATAAGTTAACAGTTTTAGAGAAAAATATTTAGTGATTCATTCAACTGAGCAGATAAAAAAAAAAATACTTTTACTACAACTGAGCTACAATTAAAATATTGAACTGTTATGGAAAAAAAAAAAAATATATATATATATATATATATATTAAACTGCAAAAACACACAAAGAAAAAAAGATTTGGCAGGTATACTTAGACTAAAACACACAAATAAATAAAAATCATTTTATACATAATAGTGTCGTCTAAATATCAATGACAGCACTGTATTTTAAAGAACCCGTAACGAATTAAATTACGGTATTTAGACTAGAGCATAAATTAAGTTTTTTGCTCAAGATCAAAGCAAGCATTGCTATTTGTAGATTTTAGTTCTTAATATGAGTTTCAATTTTATTGTTTTTATTTTCAAAGAAAAACAGTTTCCCAAGCAACTATGCCTCTATTATTATTAAGCATCTTATTCATACTTAAATTACTTGTATTTCATGCAATGTTTAAGAATATCCAATTACAACTTTGTTTGGCACAGTGGGATTCAAAATTAAATTTCCAATTACATGAATATCAAATGAGTTGAGCTAGCATTTTTTTTTTTTTTTTTTTAAGAGTTTAACACTTTGATAATAACTTGTTTATACTGTATATCTTAGTAAAATAATATTTAACAATTTATGGCATAAGAGAAAAACTAAAAGAACATTATAACAAAATTTTTCAAACATAAAACTTTCAATATATATATTTTTTTCCCCTATAAACAGTTATATAATACTTTAGTGAAACAATTTCTTTAAATGTGGTGGCATTAAAGCTCATTAAAAGACCAATCAGCTATCTAACATACAAGTAAAAGCTCCATGAAGTTGGGGAGCAGTTATAGTCCAATGCTTTTTAAATATTTATATATAAATATTCACAATACATAGGCTGTATGATCATAGCTTCCAAAGAGAAAAAGTAACATACACAGTAGGGTGAATTGATATTAAAAAAAAAAAAAAAAAAAAAAATTCTCTTATCGAAAACGAATACTTGTCAATAGTTATTTGTTTGGACATATGAATATTTTTGCAAAATACTACATTCTAGGATATTATTTTCTGCCAATGCAGGAAGACTACATTCTAAATTATCTCCAAATTTTGTGATTTTCCTGTAATTTTTTTTCCCGAAATTTATATTGACCAAATTAAATTTGGGGTGGTGTTAACATGATAAAAAGAGTTTAAGGAAAAAAAAAAAAAAAAAATATATATATATATTTTTTTTTTCCCCTTCTCAATTATAATATTTTCACTTTGACACTTGGCTTAAATTTTAAGGAAAAAAAAAAAAAAAAAAAATTACAACATTTTATACATGAATTCTTTCAGGGTTCCCACTCAATTTAAAAGTAAAATGCCATGACTTTTCCAGGTTTTTCAGGTGTACTTTTAGAAAATTCCAGTCACAAAATTTAATATCAGGCATAAAAGATAGCTCACAGCATAAAATATAACATAGCTTGCGACATAAACTGAATGCTCAAAAAGCATTTTCCAGGTTTATATCATCATTTTTCCTGATTTTTGGGCAATATCTGTGATTTTTCCTAACATTTCCCTGCCTTTTTCTTTTCAGTAATTTCAAATTACCTGGCTTTTCCTGACCCATGGAAATCCTGTTCTTAATGTACTAACATTGCAAAAAATTTATTTTTGGAGTATAAATTTTAGAAAAGTTGTAGATATTTCAAAATTTAGGCTTCATGATAACACATATATATATATGGCAAAGCAGCTATTGATAGGTACCTGTTTTCAATAGGATAAGTTTTATTCTTTTTTTTGATCCATCCTAATACATGGGTCATAATTTTTAATTTTACAAAAAATTATATCTCTGTTATAATCTTCATCATAACACATACTTTCATTTATCACTCAAGAACATAACAAGGGAGGGTGAGAACAAAAGAAGGGTTTGGTGTACTGGTAGCTATGACCTTTCAATAAAAATTACAATACAGATATTAATGATGGAGAAGACATTTGGTAATAATGGCATTGTTCTAATGTTTCAGAAATGTATAGCACAAATATATCTCATCTGCACACTTCAGAAAAAAAAAAAAAAAGTCACAATTCAGTGATCTGTACAGTGATAAGTTTTGTCATCGAAATGTAAAAAAAAAAAAGAAAAAAAAGCAACTAATCAACCGGGTATTGCTTCCGGCAATGTCAGACAATACAAAACATCAATGGAATTCTGGTATCTGTTAAACACAGTTCATACAATGCACAATGCTTTGTATATAAAGAAAAACAAAGAACAGTACTGGATGGAAGGAGGCTTGATCACAAGGGCAAGTAGAAATCTTGCCGAATAGTTAAGAGTTCTAAGACAGTGCTCTTCAGGTACACAGTATTTCGCCAGTTGGAAAATCGCTAATGGCATAACTTTTCCTTCTTCAGGTAGATGTGTGCGATAGCTTTCCCAAAAAGACTGATATGACTGGCAATTAAAATTACTTACATAATACCAGACACTGAAAACAACTTGTTAGGAAATGTTGTTTTTACAGCTGATGCTTGGTCATTTTCAGTTGGATTCTTCTCCATCCAAGGATTCTGAATCACAATCCGAGAAATCTTCAGAAGGTGTACTAGTTTTTGGGTGTAATGGTAAATCAGAGAGTCAGCCAACACTAGATTGACGTGACAAGACTGATTTGTAGCTACTGACTGTATTTTCTATATCAATATATTCAGAACCAGGACCAGATGACGATGAAGAAGCTTCTTGAAGAACACTATTAAAAAATAAAACTTCATGAGCATATTCAAAGTAATATTATTTCAGCATTCCATCAAAAGAACATATACAATTTAATTTTATTGTAATAATTACTACTATTGAAATATAATTATAACAAATAGCTTACAATTAACCCGGTAGCACTCGCTGGGGTGACTCACTTACCCCAACAAAGACAATTCATTGGAATAGGTAGCCGGTTTCGAAAAATCGCCAACATGGCGCTTTTCTTATCGTGCCGAAAATTGCAACCCTCCACAGAATACGTAAGAGAGTGCGAGTCGTCAAACAGAACGCTAAATACTAGGGATGAAACGGATATCCGTTAACTATCCGGTATCCGGCTGAGTTTTAAATATCCGGCGGGGTACCGGATATCAGCACACCGGATACGGATATCCGAAGGAGAAAATTCAAGCTTAAACTCCCATCAGATGAAAATTTTGCGACAATTAAAAAAATTTTTTTAGATCATTTGTAGCTTGTAAAAGATTTTTTTTTTTTTTTTAAGTTGGCTTCTGCGAAAATCGATTTTGGACTCATTAGCAAACAAATATAGCCAAAAGTAGCTTCAGGTCTAAGAAATATAGAAGCCCTATTTTAATTTTGTACAGAGTTAGCTAGGTTTTTTTTTCCAGAGTGATCTATAACATTCCCCCTAATCTTCCCCATAACAATAAAAAGATCTGTTCATTGTTGTTCCTGAACAAATTATATTTATTCTCTGCAGTTGCAGTGTATATATAACTCTGTTTTCATGTCTTTTGCTAATATGTTGTTAGATTGTTTAGTAATATTGTTAGTCTTGGATGATGAAGTTAGATTGTTTCGAGAATGAGTCAAATAATGTGCATTTATTGACTAGAACTTGTTTATTTACAATCCAGTTTTTCATACATAATAAAGCTGTTGTTTTTGTGACCATATATTTATACTAGCAGAAACCTGGCATTACTTGCGCCTTCTATCTATTCGATTTGGATTTTTTAAAAAACCCTCCAATTTATATAAATTTGCATTTTTAATGGAATATCTTACTAAAGCACCTGAGTTTAGAATTCCCTGTTGCGTTGCATAGATATATCGCAAAAAATTAAAATTACTTCAAATAAAAGTACATATTTAAATTTTCATTAAGTCTGCACTTTCATATTGTTCATAAGAAAAAAAAAAAAAAAAAAAAAAATCAGTTATTTAAAGTTTTTGATTTTGTACTGCAGAAAAACTTCACTTACTTAAGAATTTCAATAACTAATGTAAAATTTTCTTTCTTATCTGTACAGAATATAAAAATATAAGTTAAAAGTATAAATTCATTTTGAATTATTACTTTCTTCTATATTAAATAGAAGGAAGTATTGGATTAGTGAAAATTTTCAACTTCCAGTTTTTGGTGGATTTATGCATTTTGAGGGAACCAAAACACAATTTGACGATTTTTGGAAAATGTCTATCTGACAAAAATGTTGTTCAGTTCAAGAGTTAATGCACAGAATTTCATATAAATTTATACATAGTTGCATCTTATCAAAAAAAAAAAAAAGTGCCCATCAACTTTTGGTGCAAATCACTCAACAGATGGCGCTGCTATACTGTGATTTCTTCCATTTAAAGGAAGACTATATCTCAGCTTATGCTGTGTCTAATTAAAAAAAGTTATATCTCAGATTCATTCGTGTATAATTGCTAAAAATTTAATATGGGAAAGGGTCATTTATATAAAACATCATGTTGATTCAATTTTGGTGCATATTGGTCGATAGGTGGCTATATTATGTTGCAATTTACTCTGTGAATAAGAAGGTTAAATCTCAACATCTATAAAATTTAAGAGATAAACAAGATAAAATTAATATGAGAATAAAAGTTGGCTTAATTTGGGTGTATATCGACCAACAGGTGGCGCAGCTGTTCCTCACCTTCTGTGATTCTCCACATGGCTGCATCTCAAAATTTTTTGATTAAAATTGCACTAGACTCAATATCTAAAATCTTTATTGTAATCAGCTATGATTATGTTTCTTCTGCATGTTAAACAGCATGTAGTGTTGTTATATATAGAGAGATATAGAAGAAAGTTTTGTGATAGCCATAACATACTAGTTTGAAGCTTTTAATTAATTTTTTTTTTCTTCTTTCTTTTTTGTTTTCTTATAAATGTCTCAAAAGAAAGTATTGGATTCATAAAAATTTTAAACTTCTGGTTTTTGATGGATTTACATATATTAAGAAGTCCAGAACCTGGTTTGACCAATTTTTAAAAAATTGGTGTGTGTGTGTGTGTGACAAAAATTCTGTTCAACTGTACCTCCGGAACTACTGCGTACTATAATTACATATAAATTTATGTGTAGTTGCACCATGACATAAATCAGTGCCTATCAACTTTTGGTGCAAATGGCTCAACAGGTGGTGCTGCCATACTGCGATTTCTGCAACTTAGAGGAAGGCTATATCTCAGAAACTACTGCACAGAATTTCATATAAATATATATGTACATGTAACTTGGCATATATTAGTGCCTATCAAATTTTGGTGCCAATCGCTCTACAGGTGGTGCTGTTATACAGTGCTTTCTGCAATTTAGGGAAGGCTATATTTTAGGTTCTATTTCATGTAACTACACAAAACTTCCATCTAGAACTGCATAGTGAGCTATTGGAGACAATATTGATTTTAAGCCTAGGGTTTCTAATACGTATGGAAAAAATTTATTTAATATATATACACATACATGTTTTGATTATATATATATATATATATATAATTTAAACATTATATATAAAATTAAATACACATAATATTATATGTAAATAATATAACACTTTAACCCATCCCTTAAAGTTAATCACAGACTATCGCTAATATCCCACTGCACAGTTCTAGTTAGACGTTAAACTCACTCAACCTCATTCTTGATGGGGAAAAAAAAAAAAACTCCTCCAAACACCATTTTTTAAAAAAATAACTTTTAGGGAAAAATGTTTAAAATCGATTATACACTAATCTCTATAAGTATATAGCGAGAGTCTTCAAATAACGAAAAAAAAAAAAAAAAAAAAAATACTGAATATTTAAATTTAGTTATAATATATTACCTTAAGAGGTCATACCTTCCGTGGAGGATCAAAATTGTGATGGCATATCTCCGGACCATCTTTAGGGGTACATCCAATTACCCATAGCGCAGTACTAGTGTGACGTTAAAAATCAATCAACTAACTATAGAGCGTCTCCAATTGCCCATTGCGCAGCATAACGCAACGTTAATCCCGCTCAGCTCGGCTCCCTTAATTTGTATTCATTAAAATATCATTAAATTAATTAGACCAGTAGCACTCGCATGGGATGATTGAGTCACCACAACTGCTAAAACTTTTTAGGGGTACATACAAATGAAACACTTCCAGTTGCAAAGCCGTTTGCAAGCGTTCCAAATCTATGACTGCAGTCGGCAGCAAAAGTATCAGAGCACTAGCAAAAATTCCTATGTGAAAAAAGTACACATAACACTGTTTTGTTAAATAAATCCTTGTCAAATCGTGTGCTTAGACTGACTAAGAACAGGATTCGACAAGGATTTATTTAACAAAACTGAATTAAGTGTACTTTTTTTACATAGGAATTTTCGCTAGTGCTCGGATACTTTTACTGCCGACTGTATTTGCAAAAAAATTGCAAAATTTACGTCATCGAAATTGCAAGCGTTCCATTTGTATGTAACCCTTAATAGTCAATAAAACTATGTAATCTTTTTCCAGCATAATTGAGTAAGTTATTGCTAGAAATATTTGCGAGAACAGTTAATATTTCTCTAGAACTAAAAATTTTATTTTATATTATTTTGTGAGTAAGAGAGAGAGCGGACGTGCGTTTTATGTCACACTAGTGCTACGCTAAGACAATTGGCTACAGTCTAGGACACACCACTTAAGGGTGTATATTTTTTGTATATTTACAGGGTGGGTAGGCAGGCTGGGTTTAACGTCGCACTAGTGCTGCAATATCATACAATTGGCGACGTACAAGGACTCACTCCTAAGGATGGTCCAGAGACATACCATCACAATTTTGATCCTCTACGGAGTAGATGGCTCCCCTGCTTCGGTGACATCTTATATTTACCGATATTATGGTTGAGATTATATAGGTTTTAGGTAGCACTAGTGCTACACTATTGACAAATGGCAACTGTCTAGGATACGCCCCGAAACGTGGTCAGAAGACATCAGTGGCGGCTCGTGAGTGACGTTTTGGGAGGGCTGCAGGCTAATGACTGAAAACAGTATGTTAACAACAAAAACGTTTTCTTTTAATTGGCTCTTGAAGTGTTAACATATTTTCTTAGATTGTCGAAATAAGCAAATCAGCCAATTAGGTGAATAAGCGTTCCATTCTTTGTACTTTTTCTAGACGTTTCGATGAAGTACCCCCAATACGAGCTGCCACTGGAAGACATATCATCAAAATTTTGGTCCTCCATGGAGGGGAATGGAGCATTCATGGTGAAGATAGATTAAATCAGAGAATCATTTTGAATGATAATCATAACAGAACTTCATCAAAAATATTTTCCAATGCACCTACAATATTAAAAATTTATCAAAAGCCATAACTCCGATACAACTTGAAACTTTATTAAGACTTGTAATTCTATTCATAGCATTTTTCTCAAAGCAGCAATTCCATTTACTTCCCCAGGACCATCCTTATGGGCGAGTCCCAGACTATTTGCCAATTGCCCAAAGCGCAACACTAATGTGACCGTGACGTAAAACCCAACGAACAAACCGTGTAATATTCCATTTAATATCTTACTTTAAAAAGCAAAACTATTCGAGCTATGTAAACCTTCGTATACAAATTTAGTATGGCAGATCTTCATTTCAAATTACACTTTCATTATTGTTTGCACAAATATGAGGCTTTTGCTAAATCTGTTTGCTCCATGTATTGCTAACAATAATGTAATGATGGTGTCAATGATGAGAAAACGCTGACACAAACTGAGCAGAAGGTAAAGGGCAAAACTGGGAAAATTCATTAGTGGCCAGTGGCCAGTACTGTCAGTTTCATTAATAGCCACTTTTTTTAAGTTAGTGGCCACTTTTCATATAATAAGACTATTTCTTTCAGACTGCAAAAAGCATTGTCACCATTTTACGGTATAATCACCTTAAGAAAAATATGAAAATAAGAAATAGATATAATAATAAAATTAACACAGGGACACTGAAATTGTAATTTGCATTTACGCTCTTTTTAAAAATCCTAAATTGCACATCCTAAATTAAAATCTGCTTAGGGCTGTAATAATAACAGCAAAAGTTTTTATCTTTCAGATAATTCAGTAGTACTTTTTTTTTTTTTTCAATTTATTTAAGTGAAATAAGCTGTTATCATTCACAGTTCACATTGACATTTTCTAGTAAAGAAATCAGCTGATTCATCATCATCACAACCTTTTACATGGACATGGGTAAATACAGTTAGCAGTTTTATTATTTTTTCTTATTTCTAAAGACACACTTTTTTAAATGATTTTATTTCAAGAGTTAAAATATTTCCTCTTAAAAAGTATAGATATGGAAACTTAGCTGCCAAATTTGTAGCTTTAAAAATAGGGAGATTTCTACTTTAAAATGAGAAGGAAAAAGAAAGATTTCTACTCAAAAGAAAGCAAATACAATTTTTTTGAAAAATGCACATTTAAGCCAAAACAAATTTTGATACACACATTTGTCAAATATCTTAAATAGGTTAAATATACACTGAATACTATGGAGATAATAATGGGAAAAGATTGTGCTTTGCAGGACATTTGAGCATTAACTGCTAGTTGAAATGGAGCGCACATGTGTGTGTGTGGGGGGGGGGGATACATCTATATACTTCTTTACAGGTTCTAATAAAGTAAGTTTAAAATAGATATTTTTATTTTTGCGGCAAATGGAGAATGATTAGAAATTATAAAGCTTTCTATAAGCTGTGTGATCACAGATCGTTAGGGGGAGGGAAAGGGGGGGGGGGTCCAAAAATTATATGAGTGAGATATATTAAACAATTCTACTTCTTTATAGGTTGTAGAATATAATAAAGCAAGTTTAAAATGAACATTGACATTTATGCCATGGATGGGAAAAGATTGGAAATCACAAGACTTCGATTGCCTATCGTCGCTCGATTTTTAAAATATTTTAATGATCACAAAAAGTGGCGACTTTAGTGGCGATCGATGCATAAATTTTAATCGGCATCTTTTTTTATTTAGTCACCATGTGGCCAGTGGCGACCATTAATTTTGCCCTTTAGCAGAAGGAACAAAATGAGAGTTTACTTTTTTTGGCGAATTAGCACACTTATGGCATCAGGCAGCTCCAACTGAATTCCAACTTCCAACAGTTCAAGGGTTAGCGCGCGCCTTCCACCGAGTTAAAATAAACAATCAAAATTACAATCAAGTTTGTTTAAAGAATTAGTCAACACCTAATGTATTTTTTTCAAAGCCATTTTCATATACAGAATATGTCCAGATCCATTAAATGAGTGCTTGTTTTCTAAAAATTAACTTTTTAAAATTTTTAGTAATTCATTTAAAAATATGAAATTTAATTTGTTGTATTTTAAAACTAAAAACTAAAATTTAAAAAAAAAAAGAAAAAAAAAAAAAAAAAAATCTTTTTAGAAAACGGGTATTTATTTAATGCATGTGAATACTCTGAATATGAGAATAGCCCTGAAAAAAATTTACCCATAGAATAACATTAACTTGGGCTATCAGTAAAGAAAAGTAGTATAATTAAGATTAAAAACTATTAAAAGTTTAAAATTATAAAACATTTCACGTGTATAAATAATATATAAAAGGTAACAAACCACTTTAAAACACGTATATACAATATTTTTATTAAAAACTACACAAAGCTTTTCGCCATTATAACAATAGCATCATCAGGTGTAATTGCGTTACATAGAGCCAGAACCAGCAATATATAAATAAAGAAGTTCAAACGGTTTAAAGTTACGGTTACAGTAAAAATTTTTCATTTCAATATCATTTTCAGTATTTTTTTTTTTCTCTCTCTATGAGCACAACGCGTTCCATATTTTATGAAGTGATGCAGCATCCTTGGAGTTAATAACTTTATTGTACTTGATAATATTTACTGCTTCTGTTATTAGCAGGTCTTCAAAGTCGCGAGGGGCTGAAATAACTTCGGACTGGGTCCACAAAGGAATAGCATCAGGGTGCTCGTAAAGAAAGTCTACTAGAATTGAACTTTTTTTCTCTTTAACATTACGAATGTGTTCACTAATTCTTGCTTTAAGTGTGTGACGTGTTTGCCCAATGTAGTAAAACAGTTCATTATTATACTTGATAGGGATTTTATAAACCCCTCCAGACGGTCTGTTGATATCTCTGTCATTAACAACTAAGTTTTTAATAGTACAGGGGGAGGAGAAAGGAATGCATAGATTAAATTTACGTAAAATAAAATGCTTAAATTTTTTTAATTCATTACAGAAAGGCAGGGGTGCAGAATATGTCCGAACGCGCGAACGATGTTCGGGGGAAATTCTGGCTGTCTGGGGAAATTTTGAATATTTATTATCTTAGAATAAAATAAAAATGAAATGAAAACGGAAAAAAAATTACTGAAAAAAAACAAACTTTCTAATATTAAACTACAAATTAACAGCTGCATTCTTCTGTTACAAGTATATTCCCATTAAATAACCATTACCCCCCCCCCCCCCTTAAAAAAAAAAAAAAAAAAAGTATTAAGTATTTGAAGTTTGATGATAAATATTTCGTGATTCATTTAAACTAGAGAAAATACTTTTTTTTTTCGTAATTCTATAATAAAAAGGTATTTTCAATTTTCATAGACAGCAAAGTGCAATAAAACAAAGCAACATTAATTTATGTATAATTATGTACTATTATATAAGAATTAAAGCCTTAAAAATTATGTTAGTTAATAAATCTAATTACCTTAAACTTTTGAATTTTTCCTCTGGTGAACATTAATAGCAACATTAAATTTCGATGTAGTTAAGAAAAAAAGAATGTAATATAGTAGCATAAGAAATCTTCATCAGTATTTGGACTAAAGGAAGATTTCCGCCCCCCCCCCCAAAAAAAAAAATTCAGATAATAGGTTGATGCGTTATTTTGGGGGAAATTTAGAATGTGTTCTGGGGAAATTTCAGAGGTCTGAACATTTTCTGCACCCCTGCAGAAAGGTAGACTATTGGTATATTTAATTTTAGGATTATGGTTAATACTAGCATTATTATATATTTTATTTTTGACCCCATTGGTTATTTTTAAAACGGTGTTTTTACTATACCCTGCATTACCCTAAAATTAAATATACCAATAGTCTACCTTTCTGCAATGAATTAAAAAATTTTAAGCATTTTATTTTACGTAAATTTAATCTATGCATTCCTTTCTCCTCCCCCTGTACTATTAAAAACTTAGTTGTTAATGACAGAGATATCAAGACTTTCCGGAGGGGTTTATAAAATCCCTATCAAATATAATAATGAACTGTTTTACTACATTGGGCAAACACGTCACACACTTAAAGCAAGAATTACTGAACACATTCGTAATGTTAAAGAGAAAAAAAGTTCAATTCTAGTAGACTTCCTTTACGAGCACCCTGATGCTATTCCTTTGTGGACCCAGTCTGAAGTTATTTCAGCCCCTCGCGACTTTGAAGACCTGCTAATAACAGAAGCAGTAAATATTATCAAGTACAATAAAGTTATTAACTCCAAGGATGCTGCATCACTTCATAAAATAGGCACGCGTTGTGCTCATAGAGAAAAAAAAAAAAAAAATACTGAAAATGATATTGAATGTGTAGTTTTTAATAAAAATATTGTATATACGTGTTTTAAAGTGGTTTGTTACCTTTTATATAAAAGTAGTATAATTTAACCAAAAACTGTTAAAGTGAATTTAAGGCCAGCGAAATTTCAGATATAACTCAAAGACTTATAATTAACTTTTGGAAAATGGAAGAAAGATTAAGTTTAAGATCTAAAACAATCTATACATTATAATAGTAAATACTATCACAAAAAAATAACAACAAAAGAATCTAACTCACCAACCAAAGGAAAAGTTGCTGCATCAAAAACTTTAATGAATATATTTAACAGAATAAAAAAATTAAATTGGCTTCTTCCTAGCTTTTGCCACGCTGAAAGTTTCAATTACATCTTTAAAATCCAGGTTGCTTGTTAAATCGTGCTCTGAGCACAGCAAAGCCAAACATTGCAGCTTATTCTGCTGCATTTTTGTTCTTCGAAGAGATAGAACTCTCTCTAATTTGGAGTTTCTTCTCTCGGCTTCGCAATTTGATATTGGTAGAGTTAAATAAATACGTAATGCAATAAACATATTTGGAAAAATCTCATTTAACTCATTTTTAAACATATGATCATAAATATGTATCAGTGATATTTTTTTTTCTAAGCTACAGCTCAACAAATATTGTGAAAATTGAATGACTTCAGAATGGCTTCAAAATCTACTTCTCCTTCATAAACTTCAAGACCTAATTTAGTAATGAAATAGAAAATGCTGCATACTGAGTTATAAGCATCAATTCGTTTTATATTTCGGAATTAAATCTATCTATTATCACAAATAAAGTTTCAACTTTAAGTTTTTCAAATCCTTGAAGAGTTACATCGCTAGTTGTTTTGGATTCGAGAGTACCAACAGTAAATTTTTTTCTTCTCAGTCTTTTTCCCTGATCCTTACGTGAAGTCGCTACATGTGAAGATAGCAAAAACAATAATAACAAAGTAATAACGGAATCAAAATTTAAATATTATAACTTACATGTGATATATGGCTGTACTAAACCAAATGCAAGTCCCATTTTTTTCAAAACGTCTGTATCATCACTAATTTGAAAAACATCACTAAAACAAAATTTATATTCTTCCCTGAAAAAAATAAATAAATAAATAAATAAACTAAAATAAGAATAAAACACAGTCAAATCTCATTAATGTGAATATGTTTAACATGATCTGTTTCCACAATCTCCGTCAAAATGAAGATTAGTTTGTTAAATACGTATAGCATGAGCTACTGATAACATGAAATCCCCCCCCCCCCTGAAATTCACGTTAATGAGGTTTGACTGTAATAATAATATTAAAATAAATATAAATTCAGGAGGGGAAAAAAAAAAATCTTTATTTTTCACAATTCTAAATTTTAAAGGGCAATCTCCTTTTAAAGTTTGTTGCTATGATTTTGGTACACCCTGTAAATACATATGATATATATAAACAGATAATTTTTGTTGCCATTCTCCCATCATACAGGACAAATCATTATACTTATATTAAGCAACATTTCTATTAGCCCATATTAGATTAGCTGGTACAAAAACTATATCAAAAGAGAAACCACATTAGATTGTTTTATTTGGAAAAACAAACATGGATCTGTCATTACCCTGTATCTGCCCTCCCCCCCTTTTTTTTTTGGAGGGTGGGAGAGAAAAGCTTTAATATTATTGAAAAATTATAATAATTAATTTTTTTTTAAATTGAGTTTTTTAAAGCTAACTTTAAGTGTAAATAATTTAGTGCATACGGTATTAAATATGTTAATCCTTTTTTTTTTTTTTTTTTTTTTGTTATTCCTCTATCATCTCATGAAATCTTATATGAAGCAGAGTTTTTTGTATTTGAAATATTTCTTGCTGACTATATTATATTATTCAGAAAGATTATAAAATTACATTAGTATAACGTTCTGTCTGTGCAGTTTAGAGAAAAAAAGTCTGCAGATGAAAGGATATATAAGCAGAAAAATATTAATGTTATAATATTGTAAAAAAATAAATAAAGTTTCACTTTTCTTTATAAATGTATTATTTCTAGAAAATAGATCCCCCCCCCCAAAAAAAAAATATATATATATATATATTTCCTTTCAAAAGACGATACTAATGTAATTATATGATCTTTCTAAGCAATAAAGTATAAAAGTAAAAAAAAAAAAAAAAAAATGTAAAAAGCTCTACTATACTTGAGATACAGGGATGATGACAGGGTAATGATTAAAAAATAGGATTAACTTGTTTGCGACCATAACTAAATGTATTAAACTGTTTCCATTACAGTATTAAGAAAAAAAAAAAAAAAAAAAAAAACAGGGTAATGACAGTGAATAAAAGTGCCAGTGCTGACTCTAGACTAATTTTGACAGGGTGCTCCCCCCTACTGCCCTTTTAAACACATTTTAGCACCCTGCAGTCCTTTTTTCAACTCATTTTAGCATCTGGTAGCCCTTTTAAAAACATTTTGGTACCAAGTAGCCTTTTCTAACATTTTAAATGTTCAGAAGCCTTTAGATATTTTTCTTCCTGACTTTTCAACCTTCCAGCAATAGTTTTACAGCATTCCTGGAAGAACAAATGCATATAGCAGCCTGTATATATCAGGGTTGGGTTTCTTCCAGGACAGTGGAAGAAACTGGAAAAAAACGGAAGAAATGGAAGAAACTAACCAGAACACAAAACAGATGTTCGAAATTAAAATTTATGAACTATATAAACTCAAAGCATAAATATAATGTCAAATCTAAACTAGAGCTGTACCGAGTACTCGTTATCGTTATATACTCAGTACTCGGCCAGTTTGCCGAGTACTCGGTACTCGGCCAAATATGGACTAAGTATTCGGCCAATACCAAGTAGTTGTAAGAATTTCATTATTTTTATGTATTATTAAAAGAAATGTATTCATAAGAGTTGTTTATTAATGACGAAACTAAAAAATATGAAAATACAAACATAGTCATTAAACTTTTGCTGCAAACAGCTTTCTGCAGTTAAAACGAGCAAGCAGATTGCCACCAAACTCTGTATAGAGACGATTCATGATATGAGCTTATCCATTTTAGTTACAAGAATTTGAGTATAACCAACTTGTATGCGTGTAATATAAAAAAAAAAAAAATTATAAAAACTTATTGTATCTATAAAACAGACAAAAATAAAATATTTTAGAAAAAAGAACCCTTATATAATACTAATATAGTAAATAAAACTTCAGTTACATATTTGTTCAAATAAAAGTAAGACACTTTTAAAACTGTAAGAAAAGATTGGTTTTTAATTTAAAAAATAATAATTATGAAAAAAATAAATACACTAAAATGTTGTTATTAAAAATATATTTTAATAATTAAAAATGTTTTTTTTCAAATTATGGCCCAAAACCACCTATCTTTTTTACTCTTCTAGAATTTGAAGATTAATGATAGCTATCATGTTTGAAATGATAAAATATTTATTTTAATGTTATCATTTCATATGTGAACTTCACGATCTTAAATTAAGCCTGAGTGTAAAGGAACTTCTATATTCTCTAAGAATTATCTAAGAATGGTTCACGTCTGAGAAAGACTATATAATAAAGAATGAAGTTATCAGTTATTATGGTTTTAATAATCCACTAAGCTGGAAGTATCAAATATAACAATGAACCTAATTGTGTATATGCACTACAAAAATTCTGAAACGTTTTATGAAAACATGCTGTTTGCCATTTAACTTAATTTCGTGTTCAAAAAACCTTTTTTAAATTTCAAGATGTGCGAAATTCTTCATGTCAATTATTCTTTCTTACAACTACTCGGTACTCGGCCAAAGTGCTACTCGGTGCAGCACTAATCTAAACTATAATCCAATTAATATTAAAAATATTGTTAGAAAAATCAGTTATTTTATAACAAACACTAAATATATATAGGTGATGTGTTTTTACTTTTCAATGCTGATATTTTTAGAACTTTTTGCATATATACTATCTCATATTAGTATACATTCAGACAGTACAAGTGATAATAATTACGGAATTAACCATAATATTTGCACTTTTTTTTTTTTTTTTAAGGATACAATTTTTTATATAAACTTGAAGCTGGTAAACTTTATCAATAAGTAATATACCTACTTTTAAACTCTCCTGCAAGTTCTCTAGGATTAAAAAAAAACAAAACATAGTTTGTATTTATCTATTTTAAGTTGAAAAATAAAATGCAGTATTGAACTACTCTAAAAAACATTTCATTTGTTTTACAGTTTTTAACTCTCTCTAACTCTCAAAAATTTAGTCTAGGGGTTGTGCGGATTATAGGAATTTGTAGATTAGAGATCATTGCCTTTGTTTACAGTTTTCTTTTGCAGATACAGAGTCAGTTATTAATTCATGAGAATAGACATCAGAATGGAAAGACGATTTCTAACAAATTTTAGAATAAAGTATTTCTTCAATATTAATAAAACTAATCGATCACATTCATATATGATAAATAATTTAAGCATATTCAAATAATAGGTACCTATAAAATGTAAACAAATATATTTAAAAAATATGAAACTAAATATTTTTGAAAGTTCGGAAATAATATTCATCACTGATTAATTTTGTTAAACATTGACGTAATAATGATTTGTTTTAAGCACTAGTCTGTATGAATTGCAGGATAATAAATACAAGAATGTTACCAAAAATAAATTCAAAAACTGGCGTACAGACAATAGCAAGAAATTAGAACTTCTTCACACACCATAAATCCCAAATCAGCACAACCGGTTTTGAAAGGACTTAGCCTTTCATCAGGTGCAAACACGTGCAACTGCCTTGGAGGCAAGAGCAAGAATGTCCCCCCCCCCCAAGTTGAGTTTCAAAGCAAGGATTAAGCTAAAAATTTGATTAAAAAAAAATAAAAATGTGAGAAATGTGAATTTATTTGAAATATGAGATGTAAATTTCTTTTTCACTGTACTGTATTAGGAAAATGAAGTTTTTGATGACATTTTGTAATACAGTAATTATTGAATACTGGCTCTTTTAATTAACTGAATGTTTGTTAAGAGCTGTTTTATCAGAAAGTATAAGCAAGTGATACAAACTACTATTATTTATTACCATTTAAAGAAATAAAATTGTCTAAATAATAAATTATAAAACTTTACGCTTTTTAAATTGAAATTGATTTTTTTACTGGATTTTGAGTATTTTAGAACGTGATTATCAGATACCGAAGATCACTTCGGTAAAAATCTCATAATTATTAATTAAATATGTAATTAAATTTTTATAGGTATAATTAAAGTTACTTAAAGTTGCAATTTATAGGATAAATTTTTAAGAAAAACAGTTTCTTCCATTTCTTCCACTTGGAAGAAACCTATTCTTCCGGCCGGTTTTTTCCGCCTTGGAAGAAACTTGCCAACCCTGGTATATATGCACATAAAATTAGTAATTTACTTCTGACATGTACAAAAATCACAAAATTTAAGACTACAAATTATGTAAAACAATACCCTTTTTAAAAATAGGTTGCCCTTTTTATTAGTGCTGCACCGAGTAGCACTTTGGCCAAGTAGCCGAGTACCGAGTAGTTGTAAGAAAGAATAATTGAAATTGACGTATATATGAAGAATTTTGCACATCTTGAAATATAGAAAAGGCTTTTTGAACACAAAATTAAGTTAAATGGCAAACAGCATGTATGTTTAAATGAAACGTTTCAGAACTTTTGTAGTGTATATACACAATTAGGTTCATTGTTATATTTGATACTTCCAGCTTAGTGGATTATTAAAACCATAATAACTGATAACTTCCTTCTTTATTATATAGTCTTTCTCAGATGCGAATCATTCTCAGATAATTCTTAGAGAATATAAAAGTTCTTTATAGGCTTAATTTAAGATGCATGAAATTTACATATGAAATGAGAACATTAAAATAAATATTTTATCATTATTTAAAACATGATAGACTTCATTAATCTTCAAATTCTAGAAGAGTAAAAAGGCAGGTGGTTTCGGGCCATAATTTGCAGAACAACAAATTTGATAATATAGGAACATTTTAGTGTATTTACCTTTTTCATAATTATTATTTTTTAAATTAAAAATCAATCTTTTTTTTACAGTTTTAAAAGTGTCTTACTTTTATTTGCACAAATACGTAACTAAAGTTTTATCTACTATAGTAGTATTATATAAGGTTTTTTTTTTTTTCTAAAATATTTTATTTTTGTCTGTTTCATAGATACAATTTTATGTACAATGTTTTTGTAAAAAAAAAAAAAAAAATGCATATTACACACATACAAGATGGTTATACTTAAATTCTTGTAACTAAAATGGATAAGCTCAAATCATGAATCGTCTCTATATCGAGTTTAGTGGCAATTTACTTGCCCGTTTTAACTGCAGAAAGCTGTTTGCAGCAAAAGCTTAATGACTATGTTTATATTTTCAGATTTTTTTAGTTTAGTTATTAAAAAACAACTCTTATGAATACATTTCTTTCAATAATACATAAAAATAATGAAATTTTTACAACTACTCGGTATTGGCCGAATACTTAGTCCATATTTGGCCGAGTACCGAGTACTCGGCAAACTTGCCGAGTACCGAGTATATAACGAGTACTCGGTACAGCTCTACTTTTTATTGAATTCCATTCCCCACAGCAGCCCTTTTATTCTAGAGTCAGTACATGCTCACCTATATACACTGCATAAAAAAAGTAGACGGACACTAACTTGTAATACTTTAAAGCCGTTTATTTCTTTAATTAGAGATTATGAGGTTCATTTCTCTAATATACTTATATTCTTGAGACATCATATATTATTATTTTTTTGGATATAGATTCAATCCTTTTGAATTATGTAGTGGAAAAATTCAGGAAACAAAAATGGTGCATATTTGCACTGTAATTTTTCTTAAAAAAAGTAAACGGACACATCTTGTATCCCTAAAATAAAACGTTTTTAGTAAGGGTTTCGTCTCCCATTTGCTTTAATAAGTTTGTATACTCATCGAATCAATGAGATTCTGAATCTTTTTTTGACAGAAAATTTCCCAAATGTTTGTAAGAGCTCCTTTGAGCTGGTGAATTGATTCATACTGGCGTCCTCCCTCATAAATTTTGTGAAAAAGTATAGCCCAAATGTTTTCTACAGGATTCATATCCGGACTCTTGGCTCGCCCGGGTAAAACAATGAAGTGTTTCTCATGAAACCATTTTTTAGCGTTGTTAGCGGTGTGGAAAAATCCAGTTGTTGGAAACATCTTGTTGGAAAATCCAGTTGTCTCCTCCAAGATCACATGCAAATGGCAAAAGTTCACTGCTTAGTGTTTCAATATAATCTTTGTGAGTTTGCTTCTTACTTAAGAGCACTAAATTGTGCTTCCACCATAGCCAACAGCTCCACACCATCACGCCACCACCACCAACTTGCCGAGTAGAGTACACTTCGTCTTCTTTCTCCAAACTGTGCCAATAATATTGATATCCATCTGGGCCGTCTAAATTAAATTTTTTCTCATCTGAAAAAACTACAGATATCCAATCTGTAGTCCAATACATACGTTTTTGAGCCCACTGTAGGCGTTCTGTCATGTAGTGATCCTTCTAGCACGGATGATGTTTTCTTTTCTTATATTGAAAGAGCTCTGAGTGCTTAATGTAGTTATAAATTCTCTGAGAAGTTACGTTAGTAATTCCTGTGCTTATTCGAACTCTGGGAATTGATGCTTCAGTCTTTTTCAGCTCCGTTAAAATTTTTCTTTGGTCTAAGCGAAAGTTTCTTTGGCCGGCTACTCTTTTTCTTTACGCCATGGGCTTCAGGAGCACGTAGAAAATCGCTGTTGCTACTTTTGCTTATTAGAAGTAGCCTACTAATTTCTCTGACTCCTTTATTAACACTTTTCAGTACTATAGTCTGTCCTTTTTGGTAATCAGTTAGAGGAATTCCTCGTGGCATGGCGCATTCATCTCCAAGAAATTTAACTACGTAAAACCATCTTGTCAAGCACGTTAGCAATTGGCAAAATGCCAAATGTACACGTCCATGCAAAACTGGTATTCCACAAGAAACACCCACTTAGATAATTGTAGTTTTTGACCAGTGTCCGTCTACTTAAAAAAAATATATATATTGTGCAAATGTATATCTTTTCTGCATTTCCCTACATTAAAATTATAAATAATTGAATAATTTTATTTGTCTGTCAAAAATATGAAGATTGATAAGTATAAACATGTTAAAGAATTTTAATTGACATTTCCTATTAAACAAAGACAGGGTTTCAAAAAATTGTAAAGAAGTGTTCGTCTACTTTTTTTATGCAGTGTATGACAGGGAATTCTAAACTCAGGGCATTTAGCACAACTCTCTCAAAAATTAAGGGACTTTAGGGACCTATTTATTTTATGTGTTCTGGAATATATATATATATATATAGTTTTTTTTTTTTTTTTTCTATGATCCCCTACCATATGTAACCTGAACAATACCTTAAATCAAATAATTTAAAAATGTATAGAGAGTCAGTGTCATATAAATACGTATAGAGTCAGTGTCATATAAATACGTATAGAGTCAGTGTCATACTTTCGATTTTGCTGAATACCTTAAGATAAGATATACAATAAGACAGGGCTTGGACCCCTCCATCTCCAGAAATTTTAAAGATTTTACTGCTCTTTGTAATGAAAAATGTCAGATTTTAGGTTTAAATGAATTTTTATCTGTCAAAAGCTATCTATCAAAAGCTTAATAACAGTGGTGTTCTCGTGAAACGATACACAAATACATACCGCAAACCGTTTACGTAGGATCGCTTTACAAAAACCCACGAAAGTTTCTCACCTTGCTTTTTCTTTTGAGGTATGCGTTTCCGGATGAAAATGACGGTCGCCTGCCATTTTGAATTGTTTTTTTGATTAGACATAAGTCTACATTTTAATAAATATCTCCGGAACCAATTAAAAATTTTAAATTCTGTTTTCAGGAGCACCTCGGGAAGGCTTTGGAGCAACCACGTCAAATTTTGTACTTCTGCATTCAGTAGAGGCTGAACGTATAGATGCACAGACAGAGAGACATCTTCTTTTATTATTATAGATTTTGTACCATTTTTATACATATAATAAAGTGTTTCAAATTATGGAAAAATCCCTTATCCAGAATATCCCAGGTCCCAAGCTTTCTGGATAACAATCTGATACTGTACAAACGTTCAAAAACTTATTCAATTAGATAATGTAATAGAAATATACTCTGAAAATACAAATTTTGATTTAAAAACTAATTTTTCTTAATATGTATTACTAACAAACGAATTTTAAAATACTATTTTGCGAATTAAATTTTCAATTAGGGAACATATATATAAATATATAAAGAAAAAGAAAAGTTGATCCTTAACTATATCACACAATTGTTTTTTCTTTATTTCTTTAAATGACTGAAAATTACAGGACATCCTACACTGAGAACAGTTTTATTATTAACTATATAATTTACAGTTATTATATCTTATTAATTTACTTTAAATAACTGATTGGTGGTTAGAAGATTTTGGTCGCCAGAAACCATCTGGTGGCTGTAAGTATATAGGTACCATATAAATAGACAGAATCTGGAAGTCTGATTTCGGAGATTTACCTGGCAACAGAGTTTAAACTGCCATTAGGTTTTTTTAGCATTTTGCTAAACTATGTCAGTAAGAATTTTGCTAAAAAGCTAAAACTAGATTATTTCCTAAAAGTATATAACTACCTCTAGTTTTTATGCAAATATTCGTAGACAGAAATTACAAAATCACTAAAAATATTGGGAATCATTATCTATTTAGTATATTCGGATTTAATTTCGACTTTTAATGGTTAAATTTAAATGCAAAAATATTTAAAAACATAATTAAGAATTTGCTTCACAGATGTATTCTCAGGAGTCTGCTAGTATTGTGTTTGATGAAATCGAAACAAAATTTTGCTGACACATTTTTCTTAAATCACAATATATGCTTGTTTAAAATCGCCAGTGAACAAAACAAACTTGAGGATAACCAAGTTTAGAAAAAAATATCAATTCTATTCAAAGAATTAATTTTCGAAAAAGCTAAAATACTGCCAATTACATTCTTAATTTAATGCAAATCATTTCATTTATCAAAAAACAAACTTTGCAACAAGTTAATTCATTCAAAAGTATAGCACAGAACTATAAAAAAGAACAACTTGTTTTTATCAAAAACATTTCAAAAGTATAGCACAGAACTATAAAAAAGAACAACTTGTTTTTATTAATACCAACGTTTAAAAATTTATTCAATAATACTCTGAAAATGCAAATTTTGATTTAAAAACCAACTTTTTTTAATATGTATTACTAACATATATATCTAAAGAAAAAGAAAAGTTTACCTTAACTATATCACACATAGTTCTTTTTTTTTAATAACTGAAAATTACAGGACTGAGACAGTTTTACTCTTAACTATATAATTTACAGTTATTATATCTCATTAATTTATTTATAATAATTGTTTGGTGGTTAGAAGATTTTGGTCACCAGAAACGATCTGGTGACTGTAAGTATATAGGTACCATGAATAAAAAATATTTTGCAATATATGAGACAGAATTTGGAAGTCTGATTTCGGAGATTTACCTGGCAACCTCGTATTTTAAAAATTTATTGCAAATCACTTTATTTATTAAAAAACAAACTTCGCAACAAGTTAATCCATTTAATGTTCTTAACGCTGAAACATTAAATTAGATATGTAATAGAAATATACTCTGAAAATACAAATTTTGATTTAAAAACTAACTTTTTTAAATACTTCGCAACAAGTTAATCCATTTAATGTTCTTAACGCTGAAACATTAAATTAGATTTGTAATAGAAATATACTCTGAAAATACAAATTTTGATTTAAAAACTAACTATTCTAAATATGTATTACTACAGCAACAAAAAAAAAATCCACAAAAAAGCTAAAGATCTTATCCCAGGAAAAGGGTAACCTTCAGAAATATATATGAATAATAATCCTTACCTGAAATACAATTATCTCATAATATTCTCAAGAACAAATAATAATATAACACAGAAACAAAAGTAAATTTAATAAGAGCGAAAGATGATCCGATCCTACCTCGTCGCGATCTCGACTGGATCTGACGAACATTCGCCAATCTCAATAGCGCCAGTTCCATAACTATCGCCAAGACATGCCAAAGGGAAGAGGTATATCTCCAAATTCAGAGTTCACGTTTTCCTATATTCTGTAAAATCCTTAAATTGACGTCCTTTGGAAATCCAAATACCTTCTGAACCATCTTTAGGGAAAAATAAATCATTACTATTCTGTGTATAAAAATATTAATATGAGCTTAATGTTAAAAGTGTATGTAAACAACTATAGCTTAGACAAATTAAATATACTTTTATAATACAACGATACGTAAAACTAGATTTATAATAACGTATTTTAAATTTTATAAATTTTAAACAACTTTATAAATTAGAACAAATTCTAATTACGATTCATATTGTTAGAAGATTGCCGAAGCTTTAGAATTCTACAAATTTACAATTTACTATTCTTACAAAGCTTACAATAAAATAAAGTATTTAGCACTTACTTTTGGCTGTAAACTCGATTCGCTGATTCTGATTACTAAAAAATCTCTCGTTCTCTTTCTAAAATGAAAATAACTCTAACGGCAATTGCAGTATCCCGCCAAATGCGATGAGTTTATTGTTTAATTTTCGGTTGACTAACACAAGTTGTCAATAGGAGACAAAAAATAAATAACAAATAAAAAAAAAATAAGAAGAAGAAGAATGTTTAGCTTTTGGACTAGCCAAACAAATTTTCTTAGTCAATTGACAAAACGGGAACAATTTTTTTTTATTCTCTCATCTGACTAACCGGTCAAATTTGAGGAAAATGAAAACTGTACCTGGGAAATTAGTCATCTGACAAGTTTTAGAGGCAAAACGGATCATCAGACGAAGCACATTAAAGATACATGGTAAAATAAAACGACTTTTGTGTTTCATGACTAAATGGGATTGTCAGGTAGTGTTTTGATTGTTTAAAATTTTGCGTAATTTTGTGCAAATTTGTCAACGTACTTGACAAACGTTTAGTGTCACAAAGATGGCATGTCTCTTGACAAGTTTCGATTTTTCATTTTTCTGTGTGTGGTTTTAATATAAATTTTCATAATTTTCATTCTACTAGCGCTAACGAAGGAACTCTAGAAGTTCTGAAAGGGTCGTATGCTAGATTTATTTAATTTGCTTCTTGAATGTTGCTTGCTTTTTAAAAGGGCTTATTCTGATATAAACTAGTATGCTGTGACCACTACAAAATTTTCTTCTACATAATCTTTTGAAAATTCATGACGCAGTACAAACTATTTATTAAATTATTATGTATTAAAATTATTTTCTACGATGAATGCAGACGATTTTTATCCCAGAAAAAATAATCCGAGGTAGTGGTCCGAGAGTACCTCGGATAATCGAAAACTTGGATAACACGGACTCTGACGTATATCAAGGAGGAAACATGCAGTAAAATTTAAAATGAATGAAAACGAAGTAAAGAAGTACATCTAATACATATTTATATGTAGTCACAGATAAAAACGAAGTACAATACATGCATATATAAATTATAAAATATAGTACTGTATAATGAAATTTGTAGCTACGTACAGTTAGCTGCATAAACATGGCTGTAATGGCCGTTCTTTCTTCAGAGCAGGGTATATTCGGGACTACCTCAGTTAACCCGGAACTGGGTTAGTCGGGGCTCAGATAACTGTGGCTCTACTGTAACATTAAATGCCAGAAAAAAAAAAAAAAATAAATAAAAAAAATAAATAAAATAATATTTGTGCCAGAAGAATTCTGGCACATTCTGTTATATTCTATTTCTTTCTTTTTTTTTTTTTTTTTTCTTTCATTAGAAAAAAAATATACTTTGCTTTAAATTATCACAGATATATGATTCAACGATTCGTTTTTAAAATATTAATGCGTTCTTTTAAATGATATTCATATAGAAAATTTACACCCCGCTCCCCCCGGCAGGATGGGGGAGATGTCCAACAGACACACAAATATTTCCCTAAGCTACTACTACTACTACTACTATTATCAATAATTTATACTAAATTTACACTCATTCGTTAAAAATAACTCTCATTATGTATATTTATACGAAATTTTGTCCTATACTGCTATATTAAAATTTATGAAAATATGGTATGACAGCGACACTGATTGAGTGATTGATCCTAAAATGTAATCAGCACCAGTTTAGATCAAGATGTACTAAATACGAACTAAATACCAAATTTGTTTAAACTTCATTGATTGGTTCGCGAGATACAGCGTGTACAAAATTTTTGATACACACATACTAACGCACACACAGAGAGACAGACATTTTCTAAAAATGGTTAAATCGTGTTAAGGCTATGTGAGATCGTATAAAGCCAAAAACCAGAGGTCGAAAAATTTCACGAATCCAATACTTTCTTCTTATATATA